>OX453059.1:6338452-6853758 GCA_949699795.1 Spicauda simplicius | reverse complement strand
AAGCAAATCCGAACAGTTTTCTCTCGTTTTTATCTCTCGCTGAAACATTAAACAATATATTTCAGATTGTTACAACGAAATATAGCAGATATCTATTCTAATAAAAGTAATAAATTAATAATTATTAAAAATAAATCTTATACTATAGAAGTGATCATCCAATATGGAAATACCGGTATCAAATATAATTATTCACTGAAATCATAGTTAATAAATGAATAAATAACATATAATTAAATTAATATAACAGAATTATGAAAAGTTGAAGCTGGATTAACTAATATATAAATATATGCATTGATGAACGTACATTTGTACTCACGAATACAATGAATAAACACCTTAGCTTAATAATAAAAAAGTAAAAAAAATAATAATAAATAATCATAATTGAGTTGTCTAAAAGCAAAACCACTCTTTGCAGAAATAATTTTAGGCAAAGAGGCGGTTTTGCTTTTAGACAACTAATATACAAGTGGCAGAATCAACAAGGTTATTATTTATTATTACTTTCTCTTTGTGCGTTGTCTAATCGTGCTTATATTTTTATAATTTTCCAACAACAAATCAAGCCAATAATTTCTCAAAGGAATTACAATAAATATGACAGTGACTAACTGGAGCAGTGTCGGAACTCGATGCGAACGTGCGCGTGCGTGAACGTGTCGAGCGGCACGGTGAGGCGCAACTGCTCGCCCCACGCCGGCCCGTTGTTGTGGTACAGCACGAGGGATTCGTACGACGTGGACCCGTGACCGCTGGCTCCCCATACGCAGTCCTACGGACAATTCGGAATATAGCGAACCAGGGATACGTACGACGTGGAGCTCTGACCGCTGGCTCCCCATACACAGTCCAACAACAAACCGTAATATAGCGGTAATAAACAGGCGTTCTACACTCATAGCGGAACACTAGGATTTTCGCCTGTGTCGTGGGTACCATGAGCAGTGATAGCCAAATGGTTGAAACTTGCCTAGTCGATCGGGTGGTCCGAGGCTCAAACCACAGATTTTTCTAAAATTACGTGCGTATTATAAATTAAATAACACTGCTTTTCGGCGAAAAAAACATCGTGAGGAAACCTACACACCCGAGAGTTCTTTATAAAAATAAAAAACGTTCACGGAGATGTGTGAAGTCCACCAATTCGTACTTGGCCAGCACAGTGGACTATGGCCTAAACTCTCTCATTCTGAGAGAAGATCCGTGCCCAGCAGTGGGATAATAATGAGTTGACGACGACGATGACGTGGGTACCATTGACACACACAAGATGAATAGGTACACAAACACCCAGACCCAGAACATGAATCTAAGCTCATCATTCAAATACCTGTCTGGCCGGGAATCGAACCCGGGACCCATTGCTCGTCAGACCAGCATGGTAACCGCTCAACCACGCGGATCGTCAAATTATTATCATTAAGTGTTAAGTTAGTTATCCTAAAGACAATCCATGCGCAAGAAGGGAATACACCAATGAATAAACGCTGCAAAAGATTGGCTTTAATGACAAATCTAAGGAGTGGACATAATAATTATAATAGTGTGTTGGTATCTAAATGCGCAGCTGACTACTACACGTCGGTCCGTTGTCATAGCACAATACTAGCAACTTGGTAAACGTCGTCTCGTGCTCACTAGCGCCACTACATATCCTAGCTTTCGCCTAGTAATAAAAATTAAGGTTATTTTATTGATTTTAGAATTTAAATAATACAGTTAAGCTCACCAATCTTCTTTGAGCAACCAACAATCACATATGAGTTTGTCATGACCCTTTCCTTCCTTTCTCTCTTGAACTTCTCGGCCAAAGGACTATATGAGAGAAACTTCGCTTATTAAAAAAGAGTAAGAAAACCATTTAAACTCACAATTATAACCTGACCCGTATTATCGTGCACATTGACAGTCGCCAGTACATTCTTGGCGGTACTCTTGCCTCCCCTCTCAAACTCCGCCCTCTCCAGCGTCAAGTAGAGATCGTTCCGCACGTCTCCGGGCATGATGATGTCCGGGAAGCCGCGCTTGGCCGTCACGGTGGCTCCGGACGCGACCGCTTCGGTTATACTGCCCGAGTTTGTCAGGAGACGTAACGCGACCACTATGCCTGAAATATTTATTTACTTTATTAAATTTTTATTGAACTTGCTAGAACACGCATGGAGTTAATGTTGGAATTGAATAGCTAATATCAGGCTAATAAAATGTGTAAAATACAATTATAAAGAGAATAGTATTCGAAATCAATTGTTTTATTATGTCAAAAAACTGATACCTTTCTTATCATAAGTCGTTACTTTTTCATTTAGAGACTTTGAATTTATTATGGAATACAATCCTTGTATAATACATATAATATAATTCCTCTTATACAATATAACAATAACAAATTATTTATTTGGACAAGTCAAGAATCAAATAATTATACCAATTATATAATTATATTTCTATAATCATGTTTTATTTTTTAAGAACATCAACACATTAATCAGAGAATACCTTAAATAGTATATCTATTTCACCTAGGTCTACTTACCATAGTTCGGTTGTCCTGGTAAAATGTTGCATTTATTTGTCTGCTTACGAATCAACATGTCATGCAATTGGTGAAAATCTTTTTCTTCGCATTGATATACCTGAAATAAATGATTTTTTTTCTTTTTGTTTACTTTACACATCTTTTAAGTAATTTAAATAACATTGATGTATGTACATTGACGCGTAAAAATATTTGTATGTTTTTTATAGGTTGCACCAAAGACTATTTCAGGGTTGAATGTTCAGGATCTAAGTAATTACCTTTAAAAAGTACGGTTCTGATCATAAATTTACCATACAAGCACAAAAATGTGACGATAAACGCTTTATAAACTGCTTATATACTAGGATTACACTCACGAAGACAGATAGTTGCATTAGTCAGACTGTTATTGACTTTTGACTGAACCTCTGTTCTACATGAAGTTGCCTACAGATGCCTATGGATGCAGTGGTCATAAAATTATGACTAAACCCGGAACCCTCCATTAACCGGGTCCAGGGTCATATTTAAGCTATTGCATAGCTTGCTTGGAGCGTGGCCCCCGAATCAAGACATTTCGTAACGAAAAAGCTTAACACCCTCACTCCGCCTACTACGTAGCGCGGCCGAACGTTCGCTTAACGTGTGTGTATATGGTACGACAGTACGACGCTCGCACGGATCGAGACGAGGTGTTCGGAAATCAAACGACCATGTAAGCAGCTGTTTGTAAGAAATTATCAAAGAAAAAAACTTGAATTAAAGAAAAAAATACTGCATAAATAAATAAATAATTATAATTGCATAAGTTGATAAAAATGCTATGCAACAGCTTTATCGCGGCAGTCCCCGAGTGCCGCACTTTTTTTATTTAGGTATATAGTGTAATTAAATCTTTCTACGATATTTGAAGTTGAATATGAGTCATATGTGAACATGCATCACCATTACGCGAACAATAGGAATTTTCCTAGATAATATGTTGCAGTATACAAATATCGTCAACTGATTACGCCTCTAATAAAGCTTCGTCAACCATTCATAACATAAACATTTTGCGGTGACTTCATGTTTTCCTACCACAGTGTTCGTATCAACACAAAGCGAAAACTATTGTTAAGCACGTGTAGATAAACTAAACCATTTCCGCAATAATATTATGTATATTTGCTAGTACTTGTTAAGTTACACCAGTGATAGTTTAATGGTTGAAATTTGATCGTTCAATCGATGGCCAGATTTTTAAAATGTAGGCCCACACCGGTATTTTTTCTAAAGTGATGTGCGTGTAAGAAATTAATTATATCATTGACTAGTCGACCTGGCGAACTTCGTTCGGCCTAAAAGTCAAAAATCTAAAATTATTAGTATTCCTCCACTATATTATGCATTTATTATACATAAAAACCTTCCTTTTGAATCATTCTATCTATTAAAACAAACTGCATTAAAATCGGTAGCGTATTTTTTAAGATCTAAGCATACATAGGGACAGACAGCGGGAAGCGACTTTGTTTTATACTATGTAGTGGATGTACGGTGAAAGAAAACATCCAGAGGTAACCTTCACATATGAGGATCCTGTAAAAAAAAGTTCTTAAAGGTGTGAAGTCTACTATTTTTCACTTGGCCAGTGCGGTGGACTGTGAACACTCTCAGTAAAGGAATTGTAATGAGTTGACGACATATTTTAAAACTTAGCAATATACGGTATGATAAAGAAAGACTACGCACGTTATATTCATACAAATAGGTGTTCTCATTTAAAATTTCACGATGCATAACAACTTTATCAGTCGATGCTGATTGTCTTATATTTTTTTCAAAATGAATTGTATTTTATAACCCTTTTTGAAGTGAAACTTCTTTAGGCGCATGAGGGTAAATTTTTTACAGATGAAACGTCACGCCGGTATGCAACGGAAGTGTCGGAAAAGAGAGAGAGAGTGATCGAGACCGATTGAGAGAGAGTAAGACAGGGCGAACGTAGCATGAGCAACTAGCCGTGGAGTGAGAGTAGGGAGCAAGCGAGTGAGAAAGATTGAGAGAAAAAGTGAGGCAGACCGAACGTCGTATCACGCCTTTTTCCCTTCCTCTTAATCTTGGAAATTTAAAGTTTTAGATTTGTATAAATATAAACAAGATTTATAAATTAGTTCGCCAAAGAAGTTTCACTTCTGACCTGTGTACTTTGTACGCACGCATGTTTTTTTTTTATTAAAATTATTATCATCACCATCTTTATGATTCGCCCTTGAGAATCGACGATGAGTGATAGGTATGTACCTACTACTCCACGAATATTTTTTAATACATGTAAATATTTTCAATGTATTAATGAAAGTTACATGTTTTTATTCTTTAAAAAGCTTTAATATAGAAGTTAAACGTCTTCCTTGAACGTATCTAGTAACTTCTTGTCCGCTTGCCAAGTCTGTATCGGGAAGTTTGCTAAGGAGGGAACTCCAGCCCTAAGGGTTTTTTTGCGACTCACTGTTTTTATTCCAAACAGTCTTAACTCAACATCATCAACCCATCATTGCCTGTGTTCTCTTTACGAATGAGAGAGTGTTAGGCCATAGTCCACAGGGTGAATTGGTATACTAGTCCATAGTCAACCGCCAGTGGCGTAACTATACCGTTCGAGGCCCGAGGCAAATTCATCGAATGGCCCTCCTCCCCCCACTATAAAAACCTATATAAAATAGTTTTTAAACAGGGTTATAACTTTTTTTACAACTGCTTTGATTTTTCTTTTTACTTGTTTATGCAACTAAGTAGGCAACAAAAATAAATCAAAAACAAAACTTTTTTTACTAAACATGTACAATAAATGTTGGGAGTTGGAATTCTCCTCTGACCCTTCAGGGGCCCTTTAGACTGGGGGCGCGTGGCATTTTGCCGACTTGCCATCCTATTACGCCATTGTCCACCGCGCTGACTCACTATATATTGACTCACTTTGAATGTATACTCCTTCTCCGCAGGCTGCCCCGTCTGCCTTAGGAAATCCGCTAGCGAGAGCACCCCGGCCCCTAAGGGTCTCCTCGCGACCGGCCCCCGTCGTTCCCCAGTACCGCTGTTGCTTCCCGCCCCCGACCACCGGCCGACCCGGATCACCCACGCCACTAGCCATAGCTCCCGGGATAGGTCCGTTGTTGACAGGTCCTGGAAGATACATTTTATATCATAAAGCTGGCATAAAGCATAAAATTTAATTGGCCTGACACGTAAAGAGTACAGAGTTCGACAAGACAAAGTATTTGTGTTGGGGTCTGGTCCAGTACCCTTAACACGAGTTTATAACCCATACTAAGCCAACATATACCCAAAATAAGCATTGTTCTTTTATTCGCTTATTCATTGCAATATACATTGCACGTATACATTGTTGTTGTCGACCATAACTTGCAATGTACTTTGAATTGAGCAAAAACAAGTACAAAGCTTGTTTTAAAGAAACAACATAATTTGTACTACGGGAGATACCCTAGTACATGTGTAAGTTTTTTTATAATAAAAATAGGAAGAATGAAGTGCGTTATAGCCCAAAACAATTTGTCATTTCAATAGAGAATAACCCACCATACTATCATAATTTATGTTCACTTAAATTTCATCAATTTTAATCAATAAATTGTGTTACCAGATATTTAAACAAAACATTAATCGGATAATATTTTAACCAAAAGGATGTGCCTAAAACTCATTATCAGTATATCCTACCCACAAATAATTTACGGATGTGCCAAAATGTAGTTACAAGATAACATATCCATTATTCATATACGTACAAAGTTAGGCATGTTTACACGTCACAAATATTTACAAAAAGAAAAAAGTAGTTTCTAGGACTGTAAATAAGTAATATTCAAATTTCTTTCATTTTAAAGTTTTTAATCTATGCTTTATAATTACAGGCAGTCCTCGTACTTACGGCATGTTATGTTCTCGAAACACGCGACGTAAATCGAAACGACGTAAGTCGAGACATATTTTTTTATATATTTACTTGTAAAACTCAAGGAATACGTTCCTCAAGGCCAAAATTAAAAGAAAAACTGAAAATTTAGAGCAAAAGATGTGCTATATTATTCAAAGTTCTTAATATAATCATATACTTATGAAGTAGTTATTTTAGAAATAATAAATTAATCTCTCGGCTTAAAGAAACTATCCATTCTACATGGCTTCGCTCCTTGTTATCATACCGGTAACACTGATAGGCCGCACACATTTTATTTATTATCATTAAAACTTCTCTCAAAGCTAGTAAAATTTTCATCAAAAAATATGTATTTCATTTTCATTCGTAGCACTACCCAAGCTTGCAAAAGCTGCAGAAAGTGTTTTTTTGGGTCTGTTCCTTTCTGTTGTACGAATATATAATGGTATTTCTATATGCAGGGTACTCTCTGCTCGCTGCCGTCACGTCAGGCCTTCCAGCGAACGTCGATCACGCAAAAATGAAGTCTTCTATGAGGTAAATCGAAACAACTGACGTATTTTCGAGGAATAGTGTCAAAATATGGTTCAACGTAACTCGAAACGACGTAAGTCGAGGACAGCCTGTAGGTACATCAAACAATAACTACTGAATTTAATTTAAAAGATTGATCTTATGTTAATACTACATTTGAGGTGAAGTAGATTGAAGATAATTATAAAAGTTTTGTTTTACTTTTATTATCTCGTGATATGCTAAATCGCAATTTACTATATTCATCAAAGAAATAAAAATATTAAGTAAAAAAGATACAAACGGAACGAAGTCAGTTCATAATTATTTACTATCCCATTCGTATAGATAAAACAACCCTTACAACAACCGCCGACACCAGCGCCCACGATGCTGTGACTCCTCTGCTGTACAAATGTACATAGGCGACGGTGACTACTTTCCATCAGGTAGGCCGTCAGTCCTATCATTGAGTTGAATATAAAAAGAGTTATACTCACCGCGAACAACGTGCTATTAGCGTGCAACCGATCCACATAGTTCGAGAAGCCATCCCTAGCAATCCGCACACGGAACCTCTCGGACAGCGGTTGCGCCCGTCTCGCGTCGTGCAACCACAGCAGCAACTCTGCTTCATCTCCACCGGCGGTGTGACCGAAGTCCCGCATGCTGCACATCAGGTGGTAGGACTGGGCGGTAGTGGTCGGCGTGGACGAATTGTTTGTCAGGGTGCCAGAGTTGAAGCTGCTCCCGGAGCCGCCCGCGCGACGCAACGTGCCTCGACACTGCGGATAATAATGATTTACTAAGTTACTTCTTCTTATAATATGACAGTAGCATACAAGCAAACAGTCCATTTGATGATTAGTGGCCACTGTCTTTCGTAGACATCCGTACTCAACACTAGATAAGGTACCCGACGCCGTGGGAGCAACACAGGGATATGTGGGATTTTTACCGCACTAAAACCGCTCCGGTAGCCGTCCTCGGCGCTAAAAAAAAGGACTTCGGGATCTCCAAACGAACGCAATTGGAATCCTCTGAGCGCGTTGCCCCATCGGGCTCCTGTCAGGTGGGCGGCTGGACCCACCGCGTCGTCTACCGGATGCCGTAGCCCTATTCTGATCCTGGAACTACAGGGACGGCCCTGCTAACCCTGAAGACTAAGTTAGATCGCCTCGAATAAGTATATCTCCCTGATTAAGCCCTTTAGACCAAAGCACAGCATGACACTACTGTTATTAGGCACAAATAAGTTGCGGTGGTACTTCCGGAGTTGACACAGTTTACAAAGAGTTCTATCTCAAATATACTTGTAGACATACAACACATCCTTTCACACCTCTCTTACATAAATACAAAAATATATGAAGTTTCATATATGAACTGTCACGAGTGTCAAAGATTTTTTTTTTATACAAAAATCTTACTAAATACTATGTTCGATGACTTTAATAAAGGTTTTTTGAGTTGTCATATCATATCAAATCATATCATAATTATCATACTCAAACCTATTGTCTGCACTTGTCGACTTTCTAACTCAGACCTTTTCAGATTGAGACTCTTGACAGCATACGTGGGTCCGACAATTGATAAAATCATTTCACAAAATCCAGTAAATATTGTAATCAAACAGATTTTTGTGAAAGAGAAGTAGCAAATGACAGTATAGTTTATCTGGTGGTAAGTACAGTCTATCTGGTTTTAAGCAATATACTCTCATTTAACTTTAAATAGGATTCGAGATTTACCTGAAATGCCAGCCTAAGCCAGCTTTAAATAGGTCGCTATTCGTGGAATTTAAATTTAAATTTTAAAGGTCATTCAGAACCTTATATAGTTCGCTTTCGACAACCACCGCCATACCCATTTAGCCCTATAAAACAGTGTTGAGCTTTCCATCCGACTGAAGTAGCAAACGAGTATTCAGTCCACCTGATGGTAAGTGGTTACTGCCGCCCATGGACGTCTGTAATAAACTTCATACATAACATGGGTTCCATCTTTCACAGATGCGTTGCTACTCCCGAGGACTATGATGGTCGCCTCATATAAAAGTGTGCCGGCAACCACACTCTTCCATCGAAACGCAAGAAATGCTTCACGCTAGAAATAGGTGTGGTACGGTGGTACTTCTCCGATCGAACTACACTGGTTCTACCACCTTCATACTTCATACTCGTTATAGTAGTATGGATTTTGGTACGGAACATATGTATGTTCCGTATGTTCCGACGATGATCTTTTATTTACATTTTGGGGGAAAAACATCAGTAAGCGATTTCAGCTAACACTTCTATCTTATTTAGGGTTGACAACACAATTCACAGACGTCCATGAAATGTAATCATAATGACTAGATAGCGTCAGTTCAACTGCATGCGCATTTCCTACTTCATTTTTAACCTATAGCGTCAAAAGAGGAGAGTGATGTTTTGTTGAGCGTATGTAAATATGTATTTATGGATGTATGTATTTATGTATGCCTATTTCTCTGGCACGCGTTACAGTCCAAACGACTTTTCGGACTGTAACATATGACATACAAAAAACTACACTCCTTAGATATAGATGCTTTTTTTATAATTTTAATTTTTTTGCAAAAACGATCCTTCTACACCTTACTAATTGTACGTCTGAATTAATTATAGAGCCGACGTTACCGCAACGTATTTAGTAAGTTCGCTATTATATTACCTACTGTTTAGACAATGTGTGTAATTTACAAACCGCACTAAATGTTCGTTCAACGTCCATTCATATTTTCAGCACCAGTTGGTCACAGTGAAGGAAATCATTACATGTCGCGAGATGACGGTGATAAATGCATGATTCAACGACCTTGCCCCGATCCAATATGGAAACGTCTTTACTAGAAACCCGACAGCCAGTGTTACGCTACACGGTACATCCGTAAATGGTCAGTCAAGCCAAGATTCATTTTTATGTTAATCAAGTATCATGTGTACACACCTATTTCTAGTATGAAGCAGTTTTTGCGTTTCGATTAAGGGCGATTGCCGGCACTATCTTAGTCTTCGGGAGTATCGACGCGTCTGTGATTGAATTCAGACAGAACCCCATGATCTGTATGAAGTTGCTTACAGATGTCCATGGACGGCAATGACCGCTTACCATCAAGTGTGCTGCATGATCGTTTGCTACTTCAATCTTATAAATAAGAAAAACCTTTGACTTTTATACCAAAAGTTTTAGGTAAACCGAGATCCGTGGATAAGTGTGGTATTTCTAATCGTTTTGATCGATAGATCTTCGTGTAAGAAAAATAGAGATTTGTCGAAAGATCTCAATTTTTCTAACATTGTTGGTAGGAAAAGTCAAAATGAATAACAACCAGAAGTACCCGTTTTCATTAGGGATTCAGACGAATATTATACAAGTAATGAAGCAAAAAAAAAAACAATTATTTATGAAAAACAAATATAGCAGGAATAAACATTAATAGTTTATCTTGTTAAATTGCGGATGCTACCTAATACCTAATCAGCATCCGAGTCTATCAACTATTTAATGGATATAGTTAAAATTAAATTGCAAAATAGGATTAATTTTATTATACCTAACAATTAAATAAAAACATTGTAATTAAATTAAATTAAAAATTCGAACACCACCAATGCTTTAAGTAAACATTTGAAAAGCCAAAAATAATATTTATAGATGAGCCACTAAACTCGAGTTACGCCTATATTTTAATCATCACGCTTTCTACACTCATAGCCCCACACTAGGATTTTCTCCTGTATACCGTGGGTACCATGGACACACACAAGACTAATACACTAACACCCAGACCCAGAACAGGAATCTAATCTCATCATTCAGATACCTGTCTGGCCGGGAATCGAATCCGGGACCCATCGCGCGTCAGACCGGTATGGTAACCGCTGCGCCACACGGGTCGTCAGAATCATCATATCATACTAGTCATACTTTTCATACTAATATTATAAAGCAAAAGTTTGTAAGTGTGTATGTTTGTTACTTCTTCACGTCTAAACGACAGAAGAAATTTTTATAAAATTTGGTAGGGAGTTAGCTGACATTCTGGATTAACATTTAGGCTTTTTACTGTGGGAAAATATCTTATTCCCACGGGACAATCGATTCATCGACTTTTTTAAGCTGCGGGGTTTAGCTAGTTGTAGAATAATTGTAGAAATATAACAGTTGCTCATTAAAATTGTACTACACCATGGCAGCGGAGGGGTACCACTTATTTATTTATTTTTAAGGAAGCTAGAGCCTTTATTCGATTGAATATCTATTTATTTACTGGCGTCACATTTAGATTAAACATGTGAAAGGGATGATTATGCAGCCTTTAGTCTTTAAACTTAGCGTTAGAAGTCACTCCGTTTGAGCCGATTCCAATAATAGGTAGGTATAACATTCAACATTCTGACGTTTCGTTTGGGTTGTAGGCCGTGCCATATAAATGGATTTGTATCCAATGTTTTTGAATGTTAAAGAACACATTACTCTCGTACTGACAAAGACGAAAATAATAATATTACAAACGAGTACAGAGTTTTGTTTAAAAAACTGACCGTTGAAAAACGAATACCGTGGTGGCATACAAAAATGCAAAGGTTTAGATACTCAAATTGCACGCCACTCGCATGTAAATGTGCTTATACAATTGGAAATAAAGAATAGCCTTATTACAATCGTAGTAAAGAATATATTGTTGCTTAGTGGTTTTATAGCAGTTTAAAACAACTTTACGTGTATGGCCAGGGTATCGTAACGTGTAACTGATACGTAGGAATATACAGGGGTTTGCAACTTTTTAAATAATACTAAACTAACTATAGTTGCAATTATTTATGACCTGTGCTTAAACAATAGAGCAAAAAGCTATAGGAAAATCGCGTTTATCGGAATAGAAAATACTCGTAAATTCTTGGTTGAAGTTTTGGATAGAAGCCATTTGTGGAACAAAGTTTCTAAAAGCGACGTGCGGTAAGATTAGAATGGTAATCATGTAATATACATATACATATACATTCGTATCTCTTAATATCTCATATCCTATATATACTATAAAGTGCGAGTTTGTGTGTGAGTATCGAGATTACACCAGACGAGCATCGTGCGCAGCCATTTGTACACCACCTTCTATTCGCGAAACATTGACAATATACATATTTCTTATTTAAGTCATACGTGATTTGCACCACATGAACAATGAGTAAACAAGGATAATATACGCTCGAGGACAACCGCAACATTAAACTCTTTCTCTGAACCATTCAGTAAATTGGTTAAGAACATGTACAATTAAGAGTTTGGCATTACTTAGGTTTGTAGATCGGTTACGAACTACTGAAGTTAATTAGCTACGCGGCATATGCATTTTTAGGCCTATTGAAGTAGCATGCAGTCCATCTAGTGGCAAGTGGTCACGCCGCCCATGAAGATCTATAAGCAACTTTACAGAACTTGGATTTTATCTGAAGTCAGTACAATAGTCAATAGCCTTGCTACTCCGCGGACAAAGATGGTCAAATCATATAATTGTGAGCTAGTAACCAGATCTTTTTATCGAATCATAAGAATTGCTACACTAGACATACATAAGTCGTCCCTGTAGCTCCGGGATCAGAATAGGGCTACGGCATCCCCTGCCTGTCGTAAGAGGCGACTAAAAGGGGCTCCCGGGGTTGCAGACGGCTAGAGTGGGAGCTCGAACCGTTCGGTCAGGCAATCTCGGGAAGGACGGCGGTATGTGTGGTCGCATACCGTCGTAAAGACTAGACGGAGCGGTGGGCCCAGCCCCCATCTGGGAGGAGCCCAATGGGGCAACGCGTTCGGAGGATTCCGGTTGAAGTCGTTTCGAGATCCCGGAGTCCTCCTTTTTAGCGCCGAGGACGGCCACCGGGGGGTTTTAGTGCGGTAAAAATCCCACATAACCCTGCGTCGCTACGGCGTCGGGTACCTTCTGAAGGTTTCCCCCCCGAAAACAAAAAAAAAAGACATACATAAGTGTTGAGGTGGCACCTACCGGTCGAAGCATACCTGTTTTACCACCCTGTAAATGCAATGACACTAGCTATTTTTTGCGTTGTTTCCTATAGATAAAATAAGCATGTCAACGCACGTGGTTAATTATACATTGGCAAATATTAAATAGTTTACAAGTAAAGAGCCCTAGGTTACCAATCCCTCATAACGTCGTACCGGTATCTGCTCATATCGGCTTATTAGGTGCCTACATTGCACCTAGTTCCTTGCAGTTGCTAGGTTATGATATGACCAGTTTCTTAGTAACTTTCCAGTACATATTTTGTAAACTTGTCGTAGTCTTTCAATATAATTGGCCTCTATGATTACAAGTAATCTGGCCTCAATGATTACAAGAAGAGTTACTTTATCATATTTTAAGAACACGTGCTACATAATTATGTAGTAACTATATACCTGCTATTTGGACTCTTAGTGTACCTTTATATTGGCTTATTATATTTTGTACCATAAATTTGAAAAAAAATATTTTACTTTAAAAATATAATCAGATACCCACACATTTATTAAAAATAAACGCTAGCCTGAATGATGCTATTCTATTGAAAATATTAACGGTCGCATGATAAAAGGAGCTGGACATTGAAAAAATCAATATAAATACACTGTCTTAATCTTACTACATTTAAAATCCAGTAAATCGGTACCGATTATCAGCGCCCATATATAGGTACAAGCATATATCCTGCATTCCAAAAATAGTACGCATAATGTGTTTATTCAAATTGACTGAATCACGTGAACTATAATCGGATGCGTCTAGATCGCAAAAATAGATATAAAACTGCACGACATACTAACTTGACTAAGCCGCTTTGGTTGGAATAAATTAAGCACATATCGCTACTTTAAAACAAAAGGACCACAAATCAAAAATATTCAACTTATTTTTTAGAAAAAAATAACCATATCCAAATTAACCATTAAAAGAAGAATAAAAATACCTTTCTAACAGTGTATAACACATATTTATCTGATTTAAAATTACAGAGCAATTATACGAGAACTGATTTTCAACACTTTAAATGGCTCTCCTGAAAAATTAGGTCTATTCGAGTTGTGGCCCTTTTCTTTTGAAGTAGCGATATGACATAATAATTATGATATGTCCATAAAAAGACCTTACTGTATATATGACGTCGTCTCAAGATTGTTTATTTATGCTTCATTAATTAAAATATATGCAGTGATTAAAATAATTTGTAATAATGCTCGCATTTGCTTAGGCGTTTGTGATTCAAGTTCAGTGACACCTATATGCGTTCCAACTTAGTCCTCTGGAGTAGAGACGAGACGAGTAATAGTATTCCTGGCGATTTTTAAGTTCAGTTAAATGTTTACACGATAAAGGAGTAAAGCTTTTTACACTTCGTTATATTTGAGGCGTTCTAATAAAAGATAGCAAGTGTTAACGACCTTAAAATACTAAAAATCAATAAATATATATAAACATAAAAAGAACGTTTAAACTATTAACACTAAAAATCATAAAAGGAATATTTATTATATTGTCATACAGTTCTCGCTGGTTCGCCGTTTGAAGCGATCTACCTATTCTAAAGTAAGATTGTAATAAATAAATAGTTGTAAGTATTACTCAACATACAATTTGGAACCTCAAGGAGGAACAAGAGATCAAGGATGCAATAATCGAAAATCTTAGTATAGATAAATAGGAAGCTGGTAGTAGATGTCTCTTCTAGAACATATAAACGAATTGATGGCGCAACTTCTTGATAAATAAAATACGTACTGCTGCAGCCCTCTCAGCGCTCTCCACGTGAACCCTGTATAACTCCACCAGGCTTATGTCCTCCGGGTCCACGGCCTCAGCACCACGTCGAGGTACCAGTTCCAACCCCAGTTTTCTGAAAATTAAAAATTTTATTCAACATACGTTTAAGATATAGCTTGTCTGAATTGTAAAATTATATAACGTATATTACTAATACTTGTTAGCCACTATAGATACGGTATTAAGTTAATAAGTTTACACTTTTATTTGAGGCGAGGCAAGAGGTAATGGTAAGAGGACTAAGTCTCTTACCATCAGGTGGACTGTATGCTCGTTTACTACTTCAAATTTATAAAAAAGGTAAATCCGGGACTCGGTGAGACTTACAAGAGCTCATAGTGAAGAGCCTCATTACTAGTGCAGCCATCTCAGAAAACATAAGCTTTTTACCTATACCATTAACATTCAACAAATTACACGCCCTGTAAAAATTTAATACAAAAAATAGTATAGCACCTATTTATGTTAATAGGTATCCCATAGATAATAATGGGTTCATGATCTTAACAATGAATAATTTGCTATAAACGGAGTATTATGAAATAATATAAAATTATTCAACTATTATGGTATTCCTGTGGCTATGTATTTCTAGCTCATAAACTATGCGTGTGCAAATTTCAGCGAAATCCGACCGGTAGTAACAAACACACATACCTACATCCTCACAAACTTTCACATTTATAATATTAATATGATGAAGTTGGTTACTTCTTTTTACTTAGTAAAATTTTCTAACAATAAAAAGGCATAAATTCATAAGACAACTTAGGCATGAATTAAAGGAGGAAAACCACCCAAATGAGTAAAATATTTGTCAATTCCCCATGACATGAATAAAATCAAACCATATTTCGTCACCCATTCAGTTTATTGAATAATTTAAGGAAATCCACATAAGCAAAACAGTGAACGTGGTTAGGTCGTCGTCGCCCAAAACCAATACCTAAAAGTTAAGGAAAGGCTCTGCCGCCACAAAATTCCGTGTAAAAACGGTACAAACCGCCGAATGAACACGCCGTGCGAATATTATGAATCACTTAACAATGTATTCCAAGAATTTATGGACACAATAGGCACCTATCGGATATCATTTGAATATTGGCCCACAAAAAACAATATCCAAAATGGCAATTAAAATAGAAAGAAGTAACAACGATCGATTGTAAACGATGCCAATCCACTTGTCAATACTCGAATATCATGGCGCTAAGGATAACAGAACAAATAATAATGTGTTCGAGAAAAACTATTCTAAAAGCCAAATTAGATAAACGCATAATCGGTCACGTAACTGCCATTGTATAAGAGGCTTTCAATCAACTCACGTAGCTTGTATGTTTGCATGCAGAATACGATAATAGTGAATGAGAAAATCGACCTTAACTTGTGGGCCATAACGCTGGTGCCTCCGATAAGTTAAATGTAGCTTTTAAAGCAATGATCAAGCTTGATACGAAACTCGAGCTTTTTATATTATTAAAATGGTATGAGCTTAGCTGCCAGTCTCTGCCCAGGTGTGGATTTTACATATTATCAATAGTAAACCTTTTGTTCTCCGGGGAAAATTTTCCTATTGCTAATAAAATTGCCTCCTTGCAACCATTCTGAATTGTCACTACAGCCTACGGATCTTACAGATATAGCAGGTTTGTAAAATTATTTATCAATTGTGTCCTGTGTGGATTATGGAGCAATTTCATTTTTAACTTAATATTCGATATAAATAATAGCTATTCACGAATTTACATTTATTTACTTGTACATACAGGAAAAAGTTTAATTTTGCGTTGCTGGTGGTAGTAAGATAAATTATAATTATTTAATTTGGAAGTTACGGGCAGATACATCATTTTATTTTTTACTACTTCTATCTACTACTGGTAGCTATACCGACTAATATATAGCTATAAAGACTAACGTATAAGTCGACAGAAGTCTTGAATTCCTTGCGAATGTTTCGTCATGTAAAAGTTTTCTCAAGGCTTGCGAAGTTGTAATGTTGGAGAAATAAAACTTTCGTAAGATTTCAACGTTACTTTGGAACTAAGAACGGCTGATTCGTGACCTACATTGTTTTCATAGTCGTTTTAACAACCATATTTATCTAACATGTTTAAGATAATTTAGGTAATGGATCTGATTTCTAACCCACAGCATCAAATTTAGGTGTCTTAGACTAGTTACACATGAGAACTAAACACCTCTTATTAAGATACATTAATAGATTTATAACCTTCTTCTAACCTGAACAGAGCGGCCTGACACTGATATTTAAAAGCTTTGGGTTTGCAATGACGCCACAGAAGCAGTCCATCCACAAAACCTTATAAAACGTTGTAATATGCTGGTCTAAGCTTTTCTAATAAACTCCAGTAATAAATCGTTGACTAAGCAACATTAGCCGCCGAGAGTCGAGACAGGACTGCTAACGCATTAGTAATTTGACTAGTTTCTTATGCAAACAATGATTCAAAGACCTTTACCATGACAAATTAACATTCACTTGGGCACATGAACTCATGTTCCTACACAGCTATTGTAAGCCACGTGGATTAAATAAACGAAATTTAGTAAAAAATATTTGAATATGTTATCCTTAACCAGCTATCTGAAGTAGGTTTAAAATAAGATTGACCAACATTTTATATGAATGTGTATTGATTAAGAAAGAGTCATTGGAATCTTGTAATTCATTACGCAAATGTCACGAACAAGTTTTGATTCCCGGTGTGCGTATGCGCATTGTCTAAACAAATTATTAAATTGAGACCATTAAGGGCTAGCCATCAAATAGAACCCTATTTTTTTTCTCTAATAAATGGATGCGGTGAAGCCTTCCCATCAGTTAGTCGAAAGGTCGCCAAACCTGTTATGAAGCGACAATGAATAACATCGGGCATTGATTGTAGCACGTTGCCAACCTGTATGTAATGAATTATCACTAAGCTTTTAACGCTTACTTAGAAACTTACGACATAAAATAAATTGTCGTAACATACTTAAGCATTTCCCAGTTTTCTCGATTGTATCCATGCCTACCTACAAGAACATAGATTTAAAAAATCGATAAAATTTAAAGGGCATTGTAATCGTTAATTATCCTCCTTACGCAGTTCGATAATGGAACTGAAACTGAGGTAATTAAATAGTTCTGTCGTAATTTTAAACGTATTCAAAGATTACAGAGCAACTGCGATTTCCATAGAGATCAATTTAAGTAATACAATTTCCATACTAATAATTTGTACACATATAATAAATCGGAACGCTTAGCAATAAGAAAATTTTGCAAATAAACATTATAGAAAATATAGAACTGAAAAAACATTCTAAACAAGAAAATATTAAGTGTTTTCGTGATAAAGTAGGTTTCAAATGGAAAGCAATATTTCATAGAAATGTATAGGTAACATGGCAGCCGTGGTGTTTGATTTGGTGTGCATCGGATAGGTCGCTAAACCAGTTATTCGAGCGACAATGACGACCGGCACTCTCGGGACTCGTTGCCACCCAATGCGTTGTGCTTACTGACTTCCTACTTCTTAGATTCCAGTGCAACCACAGACACTTTATTTGTTTCATCTTTCTCATCAATTACAGTCTTTGGAAATGAAGAAGCTCTTATAAGAATAAAACCAAGATTCACATCGAAGACGTAAAAAAGAACAAATATTTTAATAACGCCTTGTCATAGAACTATCCAGTTGATAGTCCAGTCATTGCCACTTACTACAAAAAAGACAAATAGGTACATACAGTAGAGAAAACTTGTTATATAAAGTCTATAAGAATGATTATATTAACATTAAATCATATGCAGGAATTTGTATTTCCTGTTTAATTTTTTCTACTCATCAACTACAGAAGAACGTATTAGTATTAAAACGAAGATGTACAGATATTAATTACGTTTCTTTAACAAATAACAATTTACAACAATTCATATATTTTTGGAAAGAAAGAAGAATATAACTTGAAAAGAAAAATCTCTTGATATAAGTTAGCACGGAATAGTCTAAAAACGCCATTGCCATGAATTTCTTTTTATTTTTCTATGCCGTCCTAAGAATTTACATTACGAACACCAACAACGAATGTATGCGAACAAAGTCGATTAACATTATGTTATTAAAAATAATGACCCAAATTAAGCTTACTTAAGTTATAAATGCTATAATCTTTTACATGACCAAAGGCAAGATCTATAGTGTAATCAGTACTGAAGATCCACCACTGGTATAATAGGAATAAACTTATGCGAATGGTACTTATGAGATGTCGCTACTGAGCGATAAAACTAATCATCCTTATACGTAATATATCCAAAGTTTAGTAAGAGAATGTAATATGTGTCTTGAATTATTACCGAAATAATGTAGACGTCTAGATAGCGCCCCAAGCGACACAGACCGACTGGTAAATCAAGTTTTGCAGCGTTCGGCGCATCGAACTTCACAGCGTTAAACATTTAACAAATATTAGTTAGCCACACGGCAATTTGTTAATTTTCTAATAGCATAAAGACTGAAGAACGGTGTTGATTATTGTATGTGGCAGGACCGTCTGGATGAAGAATGTGGAGTACCTACTTTGTAACCAAGCCGTATTTATACGACAAAGATGCATATTTTGAAAGCTCCTGCAAACAAGCCAGAGGTAGTGGGAAAAGTAGGAAAGACAGATGCCATAAAATGCACAAGGGCTACAAAAATAAAGAAAACCAAACTAATGTATTTAAAGTAAAGGTCTGTTACGAGTTTTGGCAAAATTTTCAGACTAAAGGCCATGTTTTATAAGTTTCATATTTTAAAACCATACTTAGTACATTTATGTTTCAAAACATTGACTAGAAAAGTGATGCTTCTAAAAAATTACTTTAATTTTATTTTTATTTTTGGTGATATCGTCCGTAAGTAACATCCCGTTAAAATTTGTCCAGTAAAAAGTATATTAATGGAGAATGAGTCACCGTCGTTAAATATCATCCGTTTTTAGTTAGTCGTGAATTCTTAGGAAATTGATTTTGCACTACGATGATACCAGACTTTCCGTAGTCTTCGTTTTATTTGTTATGCTCTAAAAAATCGATTTAAGTTAATTCATCTATCGTTTTTATAATTTTCCGCTCCAAGATCTTAAAAACCGCACATAATATTTACCAGCTATATATTTTTTTTGATACTAATCGCTCGTCGCAGTGTTCGACCATAATTACAAAAAACAAAAAAATAAAGACTCACGGAAATATAGCATAAATCTTCTCATTTCAAGAGATAAAATAACATTATTTTATAAGGTACATAGTTCAAAAACGGTTTCTTCAATAACAAAAGTTATTTTCGTCTATCTGTTTCAAAAACACTTAGAACTACATTTAAAAGTACTAACTTGATTTTGACATAATTATCTTACATTGAATTATTCTATTGATATGTTAAATATTTAATATTATCAGTATAAATGTTAGAGATGTATGGTATCATATCATATACCAATTTCACATATATATATATAGGTAATAACTAATAATAGCAGATGTAAATGTAAATCAAATCGTTAAAGTAGCTTAAAAAGCCGTGTGAGCCGACGCTGTTATTTACTAATTACGGTACGAAAGAATGTACACCACACAGTCTACAATTTAATTAGTATTTCTCAGGCATTAATGGATTGTTACACGAATTATGATTATAACGACATTTTTGGACCAGTTTTCTTGATATTATAATGTTATGGAGCCACGAAAGAGAAAATAGTAGTTAAATAAAGAGACGTAATTTGCAGATGCTAAATAGTTGTAAACCAACTATTGTCCCACAGCTGGGCACGGGTCTTCTATACAAATGATCCAAAATCCAGATAGATATACAAAGAAAAAAGACAAACCCACTGAGTTTCTTGCCGGATCTTTTCAGTTGAGGTCGTGTTCCGATCCGGTGGTAGTGTAAAAAAAAAATTATGTAACTGACAATTTGTAAGTGCCTCCGTAGACCTATGCAAAATAAAGACATTTCATTTAATTTCAAATATTTTAATTCAAATGACATACTTAGTAGATTTTAGACACCTTCGTGAACTTTTTTGGGAGGACTTCGGTATGTCGGTTTTCTCACATTTTTCTTCACCATAAAGCAATGATAAGGTAGGTACCTCGGCTGAGAGGCCAGAATTTTCATTTATTAGGCTTTAAATGTTCTTAGAGCCTAATTGTAAAGTCACAACTTTACTTCACTGGTAAAAAACATCATTGACTGCATTGAGTTGAAAATCTTAGGTATTCAATGACTGGACCTAATAGTGTAACTAGGTACTTAAGTTCCCTGAGTTTAATTCATTGTTTTGTAATCTGTATATGTGTACTACTCCTGGTCTGTTTAACTTCATTATAAATTTATATGGACTGCGATGACTAATTGTTTCTACGTCGTATATAAAACCTGATGATATCTTCTCGATAATCGTCATAATCAAATTTAATTAAGGTCCCTTTAAAATGTGAAATAAAATATTTTGACTCATAAAACATCATCTTACTTAAGAAATCACAGACATTCACCATCAATTTATACGAAAGAAAAAATCATTACGGAAATTTCGCTACGCCGATTCCCAAATGAGAAACGATATTTAGGTCAACGTTATAAAAAGTGGATACTTAGTGAGAATTTAAAACACACTATCGTCTCACTTCGTATCATTAGGTCTGTAAGTTGTGCCATTTTCTTATTATTCAGTCCGGGGACCGGGTAACAGGTAGAATGGTCTGCGTGCCTAGCCAATGACAGAGCCGATGTGGCGAGCTGAGTTGACCTCAGCTTGAGGCATTTAGCCGCGTGTGTTACCGCTGGTGATTAGCTAGCGAACGAATCCTTGTTAACTTCGCTCGTTGAATACGGAAAGTATGCACTTCCTCTTGAAAATTAACACGTGATTAAAAATTTCTAAGCAAACATCAAGAGACGATATCACGTACAAATAAAATAAGAATGTATTCAAATAACAAACTAAGTAATAAGGCCTTTTTCACACTAGTGTTTACAATCTCAAGCATTATGCACCAGCACAATTAAATGGTTTAATAGCTGAAATAACTAAGAAAAAAAAACAGGAGTATTTGGAATTACTAGTCACCCGTCGCAACGGTCGAACTTCGACCGTAATTCAACTCAAAAATTTAACTTGATATTGTCCAAAGTAGCACAAATATTTCTCAAATTCAATTAAATTGTAATAATTTTCAAATTATTTAACATACACCCGTTAAGCGAAAAAATGTATTATGTATTTAAAAGCAATAGCGGGTATTTGGACATCTGACATTTCTGACGTTATTTGTTTCCATATGAATATTTTATTTCGTTTATATTGTAAAATGCACGGTAGTGTGTGTGTTTTTAATTGATTTTACGTATGTTTTATACATTTTTTTTAAATATTAGCTTAATATTATACTCCTCCGTCCGCGGCAAGTATACAAAAAATGGATCCCAAGTTTTTGTTTCACGTATTAATACATAGATTTTGTTTCGTTTAAGTACATTTTAAACAAAAAAGATATTTTAATGCTATATTATTAAAAAAAAACGCGTTGCATTTATAAGCACTCTTGCAAGCAGCCAACAGTAGCATTTTTTCGCGTGAATGCATTTTGTTTTTTAATAATATTTGATATTATAATACCAAACCGATGACCGCAGACGTGACGCATACGTTGCGTATACACGACGTCTGCGCTGCGCCTACGTCGATAAAACGCTTACGCGACTTGAAAGATGCTTAAATTTATGGTCAGTAAATTTCACAACACAACAATAGTAAAGTATTATTAAACATTAGTAAAATTAAATTTAAAAGACATCACGAGGGACCGTTAATACTACTTCTACTACTAATAGTATTACTGGAATTAAATAATTAATTTGGTATGCACTTAGCTGACCTATGACGCAACGACGCTTACATAAAAATATTAATAGTAAGTGTAGAGTGTAGATTGTAGCGTCTCAATAAAAACTTCGTAGTTCGCTCTTCAATCTTATTTATTGATGTATGCCAAATACCCAACATGATCAACAATGCATTAGGCGTGCTTAAGTACTATTAAGATTCTTACATTAGCAGGGTATGGTAGTCAGCGGTACCGGCCTCTCCACCAATCACGTGCGAGCCACTTTTGCACACGGCACCACTCTGCATCTCTTTCTTTCCTATAGCGCTGTCTCTTTCTTACATCTATTGACATTGCGTATATTTAGAGTGGGATAACAATACATGCCTATCTTATTCTAACTTATTTTATGTATTGACGCCGTCGTCCGTAACATTCTCCCCCCGGCGCAGACACGTCGTAGCCTCTTTCATCCGTAGGACGACGAGCTTAGTCGCAGGTCTCTTGAATACGCCTCCTTGAGTGCGGACATCTGCAGACCGGATGATGCCGTCTGATCCCGGGTGCACTCGCTCGATGACTCCTCTCGGCCAAGTGTTGCGGGGCAGCGTGCTGTCGACCACCATGACGAGATCGCCTTCTCGAAGTTGCGGAACTACAGTGCTCGCTTGCCCCCGCGGGATGAGTGTTGGCAAGTACTCTCGAAGCCATCGCTGCCAGAACTGGTCCGCTAGCGCTTGCGCTCTTCGCCAGGTGCTGCGGTCCGCCTCGGTGCAAGGCCCCGTCCGTGGTAGTCCTGTAGATGAGCCGATAAGGAAGTGATTTGGCGTCAGGGCTTCTTCATCGTCGGGTTCTACGGAGACGTGCGTGAGTGGTCGTGCATTCACGCTGTATTCTGCCTCAGTGATTAATGTCTGCAGTACCTCTTCTTTGGGCGCCTTTTCTTTAAGCGTAGTGCTAAGTGCTACTTTTACTGAACGCACTAAGCGCTCCCAAGCTCCCCCCATGTGCGGCGCGCCCGGTGGTATAAAACGCCAGTCGGTGTTATATTGCAGACTGAAATCCCGTAGCACCGTAATCCAGGACTCATAAACATTTCTTAATTCAACGTCTGCTCCCCTGAAGTTGGTGGCGTTGTCAGAGTATATGACGAGTGGCCAGCCTCTCCTGGCGGCCATCCTTCTTAGCGCCATAATAGCAGAGTCCGTGGAGAGTGATTGGACGATTTCTAAGTGAATTGCCCTCGTTGTAAGGCAAGTGAATAATGCACACCACCTTTTTTCATGTCTTCGTCCGATGGTCACCATCATAGGTCCAAAATAATCGACCCCACAGTAGGTGAAGGCGCGGTGACCCGGTTCCAGCCTCACTTTAGGCAGGTCTCCCTTCGGTGGCGTTTTTGGAGCCGCCTTGTATACGCGGCAATACTGACATTCTCTAGCTATCTTCTTGACTGTAGGCCTCAGATGTAGAATCATGTATTGCTGTCGGAGTTCATTGACGACTCGTTCGTTATTCGCGTGACCCGCCCGGCGATGATAATTCTCGATGAGCAGACGAGTGAACGGGTGCCGTCCGTCGAGTATCGCTGGCTGGTTCGAGTGCGTTGTACTATTTAGAGCACCTATTCTGCCTCTTGCCTTTATTATGTTGTCGTCTAATATGGCGTCCAACTTCTTTAATCTACTACGTCGTGGTAGCGGCTGATTCTGTTTTAGCCTTATTAACTCTTCTTTAAAGGAGTCTCTCTGCGCTCTCTGAAGCCAACGTCGTTCAGCCGCTCTCAGGTGTGCGACTTCTAGATGTATATTATTTTTCCTTTTGGCTTTCAGCTTCTCAATGAAGAGTTGTGTTAGCGCAGTAGTTCTTATTAATTTTAAGTAACTGGAGAACCTTCGGATATCGGGCAGTGAGTCCTCTGGGTAAGTGTCATCTTCTGAATAGGCGTAGCATGCCACTTCCTCGGTCTCGTTATCCTCGCTCTCCTGTGGCCACTGGTTTGCCGGTGCCCTAAGGAATGGGGGCCCCGTGAACCACCTATCGTGACTGTCGATCTTATTGCTCTGAAATCTGGTGGCGTCGTCTGCCACGTTGAGCGTGGTAGGCACCCACCGCCAGTCAGCCGCTTGTGTGAGTTCGGCGATCTCTGCTAGGCGGTGTGCGACAAATGGAGTGTATTTCTTTTTCTCGTTTCTTATCCAACACAGAACTGTTCTAGAATCACTCCAATAGGTGACTCGTCTGGGCTTCCAGGTATGTTCCTTTATTATCGTGTTACCGAGTCGCGCCCCAATCAACGCCGCTTGAAGCTCCAGTCTTGGAATGGTGAGCATCTTTAGCGGAGCTACCTTTGCCTTGGCCATTACTTGGATGGTTTCTGTTAAGTCTTTGTATACGATCCTCCAATAGGCTACCGTTGCATACGCCTGCTCGCTCGCGTCGACGAAAATATGAAGCTCTATATGGGCTTGCGGCGTTAAGTTCATACTGTAGCACCTTGGTATAGCTAGCGCTGAGACATCTGGGAGTCGTTTTATCCATTCGTCGAAAAGATAGGCTTCCTCTTGCGGTAGTTCTTGGTCCCAGTCCACCTTCTTAAGCCATAATTGTTGCAATATTATCTTGCCGACGATGGTGTACTGACTGATGAGCCCCAGCGGATCGTACACTGACATAACTGCGCTTAAGGTTTCGCGCTTAGTAGGAGCTCTTAGTCGCAGCCTGACTTCATCGGGAACTCTCTTAATATCCGTGTTGAATGTAAGAGTGTCGGAGTCTGGGTCCCATCGAAGTCCTAACGTTTTCTCCTTGTGATGTGCCACTAGCTGTACGTCGACGTTCTGGGATCTCTTTTCTTCTGGAATGCTAGCAAGAACCTTCTTATTGTTTGAGTTCCACCCCCTCAAGTTGAAGTCGGCCCGCTGATGGATGTACATTACTTCTTTGACCATCTTAATAGCTTCGTCTTCTGATTGGAAGCTGTCTAAGTAATCATCCATATAGTGACGCTCCTTAATTGCTAAAGCTGCCTCTGGGAATTCTTGCTCAAAGTCTGTGGCGTTACGATTCCTCACGCTATGAGCGAGGTACGGCGAGCTGCTTGCTCCGAATATCATCGATACCATCTTCATTTTTCTTGGGGGATCGGTGGGCTTGTCCCGCCATAAAAACATTTGTGCTGGCTGGTCCTCAGATCTTATTTTAATCCTGAGAAACATTTCTTCGATGTCTGCGGTTACGGCAATTCTTTTTTCTCTGAACCTGAACAGTATTCTTGTGAGTGAAGTCAATAAGTCTGGCCCTTCTAGCAGGAAGTCGTTAAGGCAGACTCCTTTCACCTTGGCCGCTGCGTCAAAGACCATTCTCACTTTCCCTGGCTTGTTGTGGTTCGTGACGGCGAAGTGAGGTAAGAACCATTTGCGATTGCTATTCATTTCGCTGCCATCGCACTCGGTCGCGTAGCCCTTCTGTACAAGGTTCGTGACTTGAGCCGTATATACTTCCTTAAAGGCGGGCTCCTTAGTCATCCTCTTCTCTAACGTGTGTAGTCTTCTTAAAGCTGACTCGTAGCTATCGGGGAGTGTGGTGTTGTCGGTCTTCCAAGGAAGGCCTACTTCGATATAACCCTCCTTCCTTTTGGCAGTTGCTTCGAAAATATCGTTGGCCCTCTTCTCGTACTTGTTAACCCTCTCTTTGGTCGACACACCAAGGGAATCTACGTCGAAATAATATTCGACGAGCTTTTGTAATTGTGTGTCACTTGTGGAGATGTGAAGTACGGCTGCTTGGTCTTGATAAATCGCTCTTCCTGGTGCTGATCCATGCAACACCCAACCCAGCTTTGTCCAAGATGCGGCAGGTTCTGTTTTCTTGCCAGCGCGTAGCTGTCGCGATACTATTAAGTGCCAGTTGTCAGCCCCTATTAGTATGCGAGGCTTGGCTTCTCCTGTGCAGATCTTCTCTCGTATACTGCGCAGGTACGGATACCGCTCTAAATTATGCGGTATACGTTGTTGATGTAACTGTAGCCCTCGTACGGTGCGGGCTTTGACGGTGTATGTTTCTTGTTCTCTTAGACCTCTCACTCGGATCTCGATCGCCTTGCTCTCTATTCTTTTTTGCTCGTTGATACCTCTAATGTTCAAAGGCTGCTTCGATCCGCCATCGGTGAGTTGGTTAGCTAATACTTCATCTATTAGTGTCACCGTGGACCCTTCGTCCAAGAGGGCGTGCGTAATTATCTCCCCCCGTGGACCGCTGAGCTTCACCTTGCAGGTCTTGAGCAATACCGCAGATGTCTTCTTTGCTGTAACGCTCATTACTAGTGCGGTTGAGTCGGCTGTTTTGCATTCGTTCAGAGTGCTGACCGTAGGAGCCGATTCCGTTGCCTTTTCCTTGTGTAGAAGCGCATGATGTCGGTAGGTACATCCGTGAACTCCGCAGGCTTTAGCTTTGCAGGAGAATCGGTTGTGCTTCCGTTTCATACATTTGAAACACATTCTGTTATCCTTGGCCCATTTCCAGCGATCGTTGGTGTCGAGTGCCTTGAGTTTGGCGCAATCGGGAGTGTAATGTCCCTCGGACTGACACATAAAGCATCTTCTTTCATCTTCATATGTGATGCCTTCTGCAGTGTATACGCCTCTAGTAGCTGCCCGTTTTGGAGCCACTTCTTTTTTTACTGGTACTGGAACACCTCGTCTGGTTGTGTGGGTATATCTGATCATCAGATCCGCTTCGGCCATCAAGAACTCTGAGAGGACGATCATTTCGTTTTCTTCTATAATACGAGCTTCATTATTGGCTGCGTACTCCGCCCATTTGCTGACGAGATGCGGACTCAATTTGTCCATGACGTCTCGAACAAGAAGCGGACTCTGTAGGTAGCCTCTTCTGTCTATACTCTTGATAGTGTAGACTATGTTCTGAATCTTGACTGCGAACTCGTATAGATCAGTACTCGCACTTCCTAGCTTAGGGAGCTTCTTGAGTTCTTCCATTGCTCGATCAATTATAAATTCTGGCCTTCCATACTTCATTTCTAGCGTTCGCATAATTACTTCTGGACTGGAGGCGGTGAATAACTGCGAAAGTACAGTTTCTCGTGCTTCCCCTCGTAGGCTGTTTCGTAGACGCAGAAGATTTTCCGTCGGAGAGAATTTGAAGAGTCTCGTAGAATCTTCCATAGCGGCTTTATATGGTAGCCACTCTGCGACGGCTCCCGTAAAGATGGGTAGTTCTGCTGTCTGACGCGGCAGCGGCCTAGACGTAATCATTTTTTCCAATGCGTCAGCTAGTCGTTGAATGCCCTGGTACTTGGCGTTCTCCCCCCGTTGCTCTTTAACGGGGGGGTGAGCCTCTTGTGGCTCTTCCCTGAATTTCGGTGCTGATGGTCGTTGTTCTTCTATGCTTCTATCGACCCAGTCCCGTACTCTTTCATTGCATATGCTGGATTTGTACTCTGATTCGGCTTCTATCGCTGTCACTTCGGCGGCTAGTCGTGCCTTGATGAGTTTCTCTCTGATGCGCAGTCGCTTTTCTTCTAGCTCCGCGAGTTCCTTTTCTGCCTCGTATTGCGCCATCTTCATTCTTGCATCAGCGCTTTTTCTCGACGTGTTAGTGTGAATGCTCAACGCCGGTGACGTAGGTCTTCGTATTTGTGATGCGGCTTCACGTCTCATTGGAGTGCTAACTGGTTGTGCAGGCGGCCCTATAATGGACGTCCCTATTGACGCCTCTGGCGCGGTCTCTCTCGCTGCTCGTGGCGGAGAGTACTCCAATCTTCTCCCTTGGGGAATACTTCCTGCTACAGTTGACGGCGATTGCGGCGAGTCTTCATAAATGCGGTGCAGTGACGGTGCAAGCACACTCTTAGTGCCTACTGGTAACTCCGGCTCGCTGTATCCAGATTCGGAGCGAACACGGCTTCTCGTGTTCATAGCGACCGGCGTATCCAATCCGACGCGCTGCAGTCCTTACTCGAGTAGCGCAGATTCGCCTCTGAATCTGCTGTAGAGTAGATTCGCTTCTGAATCGCCCGCAGTACAGATTCGCTTCTGAATCCGTCGTGGAGTGCCAAATCTTCAGAATCCGACGTTCGAAGGACCAAATTGTAGAGTGTAGATTGTAGCGTCTCAATAAAAACTTCGTAGTTCGCTCTTCAATCTTATTTATTGATGTATGCCAAATACCCAACATGATCAACAATGCATTAGGCGTGCTTAAGTACTATTAAGATTCTTACATTAGCAGGGTATGGTAGTCAGCGGTACCGGCCTCTCCACCAATCACGTGCGAGCCACTTTTGCACACGGCACCACTCTGCATCTCTTTCTTTCCTATAGCGCTGTCTCTTTCTTACATCTATTGACATTGCGTATATTTAGAGTGGGATAACAATACATGCCTATCTTATTCTAACTTATTTTATGTATTGACGCCGTCGTCCGTAACAGTAAGTGTTTACTTGATCAATATGTACTTTGCTCATTATTTTTTGTGACTCGGGATTATTATGTCTTAATTATATCTTATAACCTACGTTAAAACGTAGGTAACTATATTTTTTGTTATATAAGTAAATATTTTTAGCATGGTAACTCGTGAACCGATCAGGTCACTACGACACGATGGGGTTAGGTTATGATTTTTTTAAATTGTAAAGCATCATGGAAAAGTTTTTAGTTACAATTTTTTTAACTATCATCATCATCCGACAACGATGTCAACTAAAGAAATCTGAGAAGAATTTAGTACCTATTTTTTTCTTTTTTATATTTACACATGTTGGAGAATAAGGGTAGCTGCTACCCTTATTAGCTTCAGTATAATGCCATAAATTTTGATTTAGCAAGATGTAATTTGACAATTAATTTACTATGAAAACGTTTAATTGTTCAGTCCTAAGTTGTTTTTCATCAATGTAATCATAAAATTTGTACTACGCTACGTACAGCAAGTGATAAGAAACAAAATTATTTTCAAATCAGATCTGTAACCCTTCTACTTTAATTCGTATAGTATTAAAATTAACCCTGTTTGTTCAAGCCTATAGTATAAAAGCTCTACAGCTTTACATACATTTATCTGTCATTTTTATTCCATACAGTCAAAAAAATAAACGTTTTATTTATGTAAGCTTTCATCCATACGAGATTATGGTTAACTTCAATAGAAATAGATACTGGCAACGTTTCCCAAGAATATGACCTGAGTAAAGAAAATAACCACGTGCTTCATAATTCGACACCGTTTAAACGATGTACTATTATTAACTCGTTAGTCGTTTTTGTTACGACAGATGTCTAAATGAAACCTCCTTGCGGCCAATGAGATATTATATTATTATTAATTCTGAATAGTACAGCGGCATCTTAATACCTTTAATACAGAATAAAAGTTTATTGATATAAGTATTTCTACTATTCGCAACTTTTATTGCGTATCAAAAATGAATGCAGCGTTGAAGTCTTATGTTGTGACTGCTTTCTTATCGGGGCGCATAATCATCAACTTATCAGCTTATTTAAGGCGGACAAGTTCCTTGCGCAATAATGTTTTATTCAATTTTTAAAGGGCAAAAGGCCAAAGATATGATAATATGCAATGGCTATATAATGATCGACATCATATTTTTTCAGGATATCATTAAAAAAAAGTTTAATACGTCAATTTGCTACTAAGAATAAATTTTGAAAAAAATATATAATTTAAATTAATATTAATAAAAGTTTACATGAAAACTTCGTTTATTTTAATGGATTTCAATTTCATACGATGTATTTATCGCAATATATGATATAACGGTTAAGGCGAATTTATTTACTTTATCACAAAAAAATAATGAAGTATATAACTATTAACACAATTTTATTATATAAGATAACGCAATAACCGTAAAATTTTTAAACAATTAATAAGCATAGCCACAATATTTAAATATCGACATAATAACCGCAGTGTTAATTATACGCCGCAAGCAATTTTCACCCGTTAAAACCAGTAATCATAACAGCTTCTACAAAAAATTGGCGTACAAAACTTAAAAACGGCCACGGAGAAAACGCAAGTTAAGACGGACCGAACTTGTTCCCCGGTGGATTCTGTCCGACTACTGTGCATTTACTCGGGTTAAGCGCGAGGGGGACGCACGATTTCAGATCACCCCTCAAGCACGGGAGCGAGCGAGGCGGCTATACGTGCGCACACGCCGCCAGAGTTCAGTAGTGATACACGCGCGAGTCGACGCGCAGGAGGCCGACCAAGTGCGCTTTCCAGTTCGTGTTCCCGACCCATGAGCAGCTGGTGTGCGGTGCGCCCGCCGCTGTTGCCACTCGTTTTACTCCAATAATTCGACTACACTTTCTGACGTATCCCGAATAATAATTATGACGTAAAACTGACGTGGAAACGCGGCACGATCGACGCGAGGCTGTGTTTGTTGTGTTGTGAATAAGAGACGAAACGTGCGGGTTTTTAATAAATCACTGGCGCTGTAGAAAAATTACTGTTACTTTTGAAAAGGTAAGTTATGCCACAAAAGCTCAGGAGGTATTGGGACGCGCTAAGCGCCTATCGACGACGCGAGGAATGCAGTTTGACGGCATACATATGGGCATGTGCAGGAACAAAAGCCTTGTGCACAGTCATCGCGGGCTAGTATTTTTTGTTTTGCCCGCTTTCTCGCGAGGGCGGTTGGTTGTACAGGGTATATGAACGAAAATGACGTACAGTGTGCAGGTTATGAATTAAACGAGTTACAAAGTGTCAGAAGGGTTTACACAGGTAGCGGACGAGACCTCATTTACCTGAGCCTCGGGATATACAAGGAAGGGACGTCGTTCCCTTTAACGGGAGTTTTATTTGAATAGAGCGGACGGTCCGACTCGTAGATTATTATTTAGTTTTACAATGATGGAATGCGACTTGATTTGAAATTAGTTAAATTTTACACCTTAACGACATTGTAATGTGTTAAGCCAATAAATTACAGTTTTCGAGAAATACCAATTAAATGGCGGTGCAACGAAATGCATTATTGCGAAAGGCACGCTCGTAATTACTATTAAATTACAAATGGATTCCGGGACATTCAAAGATTCTCGTGAAGGGCACGTTTGATAAATACTACCTGTTTAATTTACGTTGAACCCGGATACATTCTGAAGACAAATTAAAATAACGACGTGTATCTTGCTAACAAAGATATTTCCTTTAGTGGTTCATACTAATTGATGATTGTACTGAACGATAAATTCGACACTACCCTTTACGACATAACCACGGTAATTTACTAGCCTACATTATATTTTAAAGTAATTTAAATAGTATTATATACTCGAAAAATTTAAGTAAAATAAACAAAGCATAAAACGTATACTTTTTAGTGTAAATGCTGTTCACATCAAACAGTTCAAAACACGAATTCCTAACAGGGCCGTATTTAAATAACAAATGACATACATGAGACGCGACTAGGAAATAATGGAGTTCCCAGCGTACGGGTATTGGACGAAAGGGGCATCTTTAACAGGTCACATGCCTGCATTGGATTGGGATTCTTGTCACGGAGCATGAACACCACCTGCATCGACGACCATTCTGAACGTTCCGCGATAACCCCTATCCCTCATCAAAAAATGTAGTATTGTTATAAGTAACGAGGTTGCAACGTATATTTGCATAAATTATTATTAGAAAATCCGTATTCACAGCATATGAGTGATGAAATGGAAATATTTGAACTGAATGTGATTGTTTTTTTTTTTTAATTTTCGTGAATATAGTTATGTATTTGTGAATTAATGACAATACGTATCAAAATTAAAGTCACTTATAAATATGCTTTAAAAATGCAAAGATTTACTCTATAAAAGAACGGTGCAAATGTTTTATTTTTATGTCACGGTATTTGAATAGAAGGTTTTTTTTGTAGCTAAAAAGTTGGTTTTACCGATGAGGTCTTAGAAATCAATGCGTAAGAGGGAGACCAAAATGACTAGTGGAATAATATGGAAACGAGCGATGACGATTAAGGAAAAAATTTGGAACCAAAAGCTTATGTAAGTTTTGGAGGGCGTGTTCATATTGCAAATAAGAAATGCCTTTATTTCTACTATGCGGAAACTTGTTAAAATGCAATCTATCATTTAATTGCTTTAAAGTTATCTGAGATCTAATAATAGATCATCATTTCCCAGGCTAATGTAGGCGACATGTAGATTATGAAGACCAAAATTGTCGTTTCATATTATTATGCTATAGCATAAACAAAATTTTGATAAAATATAAAAAGTCGGTTAACTGCCAATAACTGCATAATATTCGTATGAAACTAGATCACATAGATTTATTACACTTCGGCGGTAACAGTTTTGATGAAGACAATGGCAATGCAAATGAGGCCTTAGACTAGTTCGAAAGCTAATAAAAGCCTCCTCATATCGTATGCAGCGCGCGCGATATCAATTAACCCGTACGAGAATTACAATGCACGACTTGTTTACGAATCTTTCGAGCGCATCTGTAACTTTGACCTTAACTTAATAACGGCATATTGACAACATGTGGGAGATATTGCGTCACAATTTGACCTAAGACAAACCGTCGAAGCTTCCAAAGATCATTGCCTTATTAATACCACGTGTGGGGTGAATACCACGTTCAAGCACTTTAATTTTGTTGTAATTGTAAAGTTGACTCTTCCAAGAAGTCATCTTCTGTATTATAAATATAAAAGGTTTAAACATAATATTGATTGTTACTATAGATACCCGACACGATCTGGTATAATGTCTCAACGATTACCTCAAGAGTTTAATATATATAGAACAAATATTGTTTACATGAGCGTCAACTTGTATGAAACCCAACCCTGCACGGCTAGCGCAACCGCAAGGCGAGTATATCCGTATCACTGGATGTTCTATCGATGACGAAAAACACGATAACCATTGACGGACAGCGGATGCGATTACCAATGACAAATATGCTAAACGTACACACATAGTAATTTATATATAGATCGATGCGTACTACACGTGATATCCCATAGTTTCAACGAGGTAAACTGTGTGGGTGATACAGTCAATGGATGTTAATTACGTCCGACAGAAGACGTCATCGACCGTCGACCAACTGCAGGCCGCGAAGCCGCGGGCGTGATTCTAGTTGCACGTTATTACTAAAACGACAATCCACTATTCATCCGTATTGAGATCTCGATGTTACCTAATGATTGCATCGATCTCTCACGAAGTTCCGACCGTTTCGTTTCAAACATTGCTCGTCACGCTTTTACTCCTCACCTAAAAATGTTTATTATCGGAGTGGCGATAATGCGTTAGAGGTGTATAGATAATGCTTACAAGCGGTCGGGATTCCTTTCCCACGAACGGGTTGCGGGTATCATATTATAGTGATGCCCATACTGATGCTCTCATGTGGTAATTAATGTCCATTCGGGACCAGTCGACGCGTGCCGACCGACATGAGAACAGCAGCTGTTAATCGTACACGCCTAAGCTGTTATCTGAGCTCTGGTTACTGTGTTACTTGTTTATTTTATTTAATTGGTATAAACAAATAATCGCTGATACGTTTATGATATTTGGCAATTAAACAACGATGAGGAAATTTCCAATTTAAAGATAAATAGCTGGTAGTTTAAAAGATTATGATTGACGGCATGCAGGAGCAGAGTTAACGAAGGCACAAAGGATTCTCGGATGTTTCTTAGAAGAGCCTGGGTGCATTTACGATAAAGTGTAATCCTCTTGTATTTTTTCAGTAAAGACATGTTCTGGAAAACTTATAACTTATCTCTCATAAACTCATTACTTGACCTATCTCTCATAATTTAATAAGATTATCACGTAGACATAGTTGTTTAAATAAATAATTAATACAACACAGGCTTTAATTAAGTACCACGATTAAAAAAACAAATAGGACGAGTGATCAATTCTTACATGAACCATTTAAATCACGAACCGTTTGTGAATTCTCAAACCGGTGGGACCGTAAATAATACTACCAGAACAGCAAACGAAATCTCACGACGAGAAGCGCGGTGCGAGCAAAAATTGTCGCTTAGCAAAGTTTACCGGTAAACTGGTTTCCACATAAAATTCGCGTTGCCACGCGATGCATCAGCCAGGTTTGAGGGAGGTAAGGCCAGAGGGGCCAGCGGCGGGCGGGGGAGGTTGAAAACGCAGGAGGCGGACGAGCTGCGGTCGGTCGACGACCCGCCACATGCCCTGCGCCGGCGCACCATTCGCCTTCGCCGCGGTCGGAGCCGATCTTAACATGATTACGAGATCGTTAGCAAATTTTATGAAAATTACATTTGTTATTTACCTTGTTTGACGGCATCATTCAACATTAATAGTAGCGCATAACAACTACTATAAATCAAATATCCATCATAAGAATGTATGTATTATGGAAACGATTTAAAATTACTGCAAGTTTTTGATATGTGGAGATTAAAATCAATCTTAATAGACCTCGACGCAATAATAATAATTTCAATATTAAATATTACACAACTTTTGTCGATCAACATGCAACAACCGCATTCCTAAGGCCATTTCAGAGTATGTATATTGTTCTATTAAATTCTCCCCTACAAACGAGCCATATACATTATCTTGGTCAAGACAGACGACACCGCGTAGGAACGGGATCAAGAAGACGTCAAGGTTGTATCCATTTATGACGATTACCTCCTAGGATTGAATTCATTCAGACCCGCATAGAGACATTTTCTATTTGCGACTTGTATCGAACGAAACGAACTCTTAAAGAAAACGACCATAACTAGACTCAATATAAATAGACGAAGTGATGATCCTATAACAACGAGCGAACTGGTCAAACCGTGAAGAAAAAATATTAGTTTATAAAAAGCGACAGGCCCGAGTGTCTAATGCGGGGCGTGGGCGAGAGGTAGCCGCGTCGTTAAATTTTATGTGTGAGGTCATTGATTGAGAAGACATATCTCTGGTGCTTCCTTCTATGTATCTATTATGAGCAGTTTCGAGTCACAACTAACGGTTTAAAAATGCCTATAAACATTTCTTATGCCGTATTAGGAAACTTCCTTACTTGGGGAATCATTTCGTATCAATACAATTCTAGCGTGAGTAAACATCGATAACAAAGCAAATACGGCATCGAGACAGCTGTAACACATTGATAGAATCAAAATTGAACGCATTAAAGTTACCGTATATGTTCTAATTTTGTATGGGAAGCGCATGGCACTTGTCACGACGCTCCTTTGGACGGACGCGATTTATTTATAGTAGCCCCCAACTATTGTGTTAGTATCTACTGTTTAAATTTATAGATGTTTTAAAATAAAACGGCAGGAATACGGATTCAAACGACGAATCACGACTAACTTTAATTTGTTTTTTTTTTGTGTTTCAGGCAACAAAGACGTTAATTCAAGATGGCGGTGTTCGGTTTAGCGTCTGCCGTAGCGGGCTTCGTAAAAGTCCGCTACCTCATCGACAAGGCTATCATCGACAACATGGTTTTCCGAATGCACTATAGAATCACATCTGCAATCATGTTCCTGTGTTGCATCCTTGTCACGGCCAATAATCTCATTGGTGAGTACATACATCACACGAACATATTATTAAAATACCACACAATAGTTTAATGCTTTTTAAATACGAATATTTTATAACCAAAAACATGCAGATTAGAATAAAAAATTATATTTATATCAGTCTTAGAAAAATTGTGAAAGTACCGAATTATACGAACACTTAATATGCAAACAGTAAGTGTAGCGAAAGTCATTGTATTATGCGGCTACTAATTAAAGTGACCGGTATTGTTCATTACGACTAAATCTATTGACCTAGAAACTTGAGACCGAATGACCCAAACATACGTAGAAGTAACTGTCTGTCTAGTGATTTCGTGAACCACCGTAAAGTTAACGTGAGTCATTTTCAGTTCATTGTTCAGCGTCAACACCATCTGTATGTAACAGTTACCCAAATTGAGACGTCATGATCAAATTGGTTGTTCACACAAATACTGAGGCGTGGACGTACGTGATAAGGTTAAAATCATTGAAGCGAATCGGGCCAGTGAACCTATTGCACCTATTACGACAGATTTTGACCTGTCTCGAATTACAATCGATGAATTTAGAACTGTCGCGAAGGACATTAAAGGAAATTGAATACACATTAGCGATTGAGAAAATATGAAACGTTTCTTTAATGTTTATAATAGAATGATGTACGCGATGCGGTATGAGGTACGGAGACTACATAGCTAACATATATGATGTCATAGTGATGAAAATGCGATGATATAAATTCCCAGTGATGATTTTGATGGTAATAAATGACTCGATGTGGACTATGTCCTATTGTCAAAACCTAGGTACAGGATGAATTAATAGCGGTCAAATTTAGGTCAGGTTAGGCTAATTGAATAATGCCTGTAATTAATATCTTGATTACGTCCAGGACTTTAACGGTATCCAACGATTATTAGTGTCGAAAACAAGCTCCCTGCATAATACAGTAACACGTTAGGTGAAATTAATAACTTATTTAAATATAACTTTATGTCATCCTACTTACTAAGTTGTAGATGCGAAAGTGACTATGTATGTCTGTTTGTTACGCTTTCACTGCTAAGCCGCTGAACTTATTTTGAGCGCATTCAGCAACACATCATTATTAACTTTTAAGAAAATAATTCATTAATTCACAGTTTTTTAATCATATTAGCTAAGTTTTTTGTATCTCAATTTTATATTAGTTGCATATATACAGCGACCGATATAATCATAGACCGCGTAAGCTGTAATTAATATCGTCGTCCTGCGTTTCATATCAACTTATGGCATGTATGTACTCATATCATGCGCAGGTGTGCTCCACACATCTTGCGCTTTAAGGTTCTGCTCTTAGATTGTATGCACTACTGATTACTAATAATGTGTAATTATAAATGGTCTTCATAAGACGTATAAGTACTTAGCTAGTTATGTTTATGTATTTTACTTATGTTATTTTAACTTATTCTCGCGGGTACGCCCGCTTTTCCTGTGATGAGTATAACATGTGATGTTCTATGTCATTATCTGTGTCGAATTTCAGTAAAGTGCGTGTGGTTTTTGCGTGAAAGAGTATTAATACACTTACATCCCCACAAACTTTCTCATTTATAATGTGATATTTAATATTTTATGTATAATAAGAAATAGAACAATGTGGCTCCAATTAAATTGTTACATTGCTACTACTAGTTCAATTATTGCATAAAAGTCTCAATAAGTTGTAATCTCAATCACCTTATAGAATATTACATTTCCAACATCAACTTTAATTTCAATCACGCATTTTTTCTAACTATAAATCGAACTCTCAAACACAGTGATACACGATGTTTACGAGCAAAAAAGTAGTTGTTGCAAAAAACTTTCATTATAAAGTAGCTATAACTTTAATGTGGACTAATGCCAAATGGCTAATTAATGTGTTACCTTGCAATTACGTTTCTTAATTTAAATATATTCACATACCTAATCTTGATACCAAATTAACTTTGATCTACGTCATCCGTTCTTGCTTTATTTTTCAAATCGTCTAAAATCTCTTAGACATACCGCATACCGCTATCACACAGCAGCTAAACTCATCTTAATATGAATCCCAGTCAAGTGGTATTAGCACCTACCTACTTGGAGCACGCATCACCACACGATGTTTATGATCGCGTTATCGCGTGCCCCTCATATGTGTTACCGACGTAAACACTACTTAATCAACGCTTAGGAACAACTCGACCACGGAAACATCTCGAGTAATTTCACCTGTTTCTATACCATAACTGTCTTTATTTTCATCATCTTTTGAGTAATGTCTACCCGTTTTCCTCTTTTCAAACAAAACACTATCGGTAGTGTTTTGTTACGATTCTCATTCTGTAACGGTATTTCGTACCGTGGCAAAGAGTGCCAATTTTTGCCGGTTAAAAACTGTTTAACTTTTTCTCTCATTCCTTGGCTCTTTATTAACGTTTTTCTCGTCTATCTCTCGATACTTTCAAAGTAATTGAATCGCAAAGATATTATATAAGTAGGTACTTCTAATATAACGATCTGATGGAAAGTTTAGTATTCATAAAATTGCCTTTAATCAAGTTAAATCCAGTACGTAGTTGAATTGAACGAGTTGTAATTATAACTAATTGACACGATAATTGTTATCAAGCTAAGTATAACAGTTGTGAATTAAACAAAGATGATCTATATTAACAATTCAAATACGCGTTATTTGACCCTTGATTGCATGTATATGTGTTCATGAAGGAAAAACAAATTAAAACATTGTTTTTATTGCGATTACTATTGTTTTTTACTAACGTTAGACCGATTAAATTTTTTGTACTATGTTATCGTACTCGAATATGTTTAAGTATGTACACACACAGCTTTAATTAGAATTGATTTTATATAACATGACATCCATTCCAAAATTTGCGAGTGATTGTATTGCTGACAAGTAAAGAATGTTTGCGATGAAAAACTATGCACAGTTATGCATTTTTATAAATTAGTCATGAAATACAGGATGCATTATTAAATGAAGGCTTCATTTGATCGCGCTGGAGACCTTTGTCACCGATATCTTAGGACGTGTCATCTGGTTTGCTGCTGTACCTTTGTAATAGTTGCAAGGTAAACAGTATAATGTTTTAATTGCGTTAGGTCACGTTCGGAACAAATCGTCTATGATTTGCATTATGGTATACATTCGTTTTGTTATTAAACATATGAGCGATTTTGCTAACCAAGCATGTTTAATATATCAATGTTTAAGTTAGCTGTATGGTACTATTGGTACTATGGCCTTAGTACGATTTTATTAGTTTCTTTAAAACATTCCCTGTTTACGCTTTTGCATATACATTACAATGTGCATTGAACGTTAACGTTTTCGTTATGGCCATAATGATTAAAACGTAAATACCATTTAGTCTTGATTAAACTTAATAAACTCGTATTAAGATCACAGTAGAAGGAACATACTTCTTACCGTGCCCTTAGTGTGCATTTATTAAGTCATCAGCAAAATATTTGTAATACTTTGCGCAAATTCCCTTGCAATTCACCTGATAGCATACACTTGCCGCCCATAAAAACCTGTCACCTATTAATATGACGTAGTTTACATGTGCTGTAACGCTTGATGCGAAGATACAAATCTTCATAAGAATAACTACTTCACCAATAGTAAGATTTACACCATGTCATAGTATTGAAATAATTAGTGCCAATAAAAGCTCAAAATAAATTATCAATTCAGGCGGTGATAAAGACGCAATAAATCAGAAAGAATTCCATTCCAACTAACATTAGACTGTTAGTAAGTAACCAACAATCTTCCTTTGGATGTCACGATTGAGTATGTCACTATCGCATCTATTACTTCCTGAAATCGTTTAAATTCTATTGAAAACTTGTGATTTAATCTTACCATAGGATATAAGGCTAACATTAAATATCATTTCAATAAACAACCAGTAGTTTAGTCCAGTAGTCGACAAATGCTAATACCTGTTCTATTTCAAGTAGGCCAATATGAGCAGTTGACATGATAGATTCAAATTATTTCCTAACATTAAACTGTTAATACCGTGGACGGGATATCGCATATCTGCTTCTATGAAACAAACGATGTACACGATCTTACATAATAGCCCTGTTATTGTTTACCACCTACACGAGTGGGATCACACGAGACCAGTTTAAACTGGGAAGCTTGTGTGGGTAAAAATCATTTTTAATAATAATATCGCAATTATATTCATGGTCATGACCAGGTTTCGAGGAGGATGATCGACGATAGTTCATATAAATAGAAATATAAAAAGATATGTGCCATATTGTATACTCACATTAAATTTAAAATGTTAAACATTTATCTCTTACGATACTAATAATTGTAATAAAAAATATTTTAAAAGCGTATACTTCGAATGCTGCTATTTATTATCTGAATGCGCCTAAAAATTCATTTCTTTTAACAATAACTATTATGTCATTGCTATAGTGATCAAATGTGCATCCTTCTAACAATCAGCACTTAGTAACTGAAACGTTGCAATACGTGATCTCTAAACACATTTGAACAATCACATCAGCCAGCCAGGTGCTGGTAATCATAACACCATGCTTGTAACGTTGGGCTGTTGCTATGAGATATGTTATGGCATTATGCTAACGATTGTGATTTATAGGCAATAAAGCAGTTGTAAGTAGGACAAACATGGTACAGTGCGTAACGTTAACAATAAAGGATAGGTCACGTCCAAATGTTTTATAGGTAGGAATAAAGTAAGTTAAACTGCTGAGTTAGTAGCTGAACTGTTAGTCGAACGATTTACAGAGAAAGACAATTGTAATCAAATATACTTGTACATATTTTATTGACCGTTAACAAAAGGTTATTTGATCAAATTTATTTTTGTTTTTTATTTTTTTACTAAGACAACGTAATCTTTCAATATTGTGTAGTATATTTATTTTATTTCCATTAAGAGAGTACCTAACTGTGAATACATTTATACATTGTACGTAGGTAATAACGTAAAAAAACATGAACGTCTTAAACAAAAACCTCGATTATCGTACGATGCGGCAACGTACTTTATATATGCCTAAATTATGTAGTGATTCAAATAATCACTCATTCCAACAAAAACCTAACGTAGTCGGAAACAGTGAGCAAAATATTCAACGATACCTTGCGACCCCGACTACTCTGTGACGAAATAACATTTTGTAATACTATAACAGTTACAATGATAAGTTTCACAAAAGCGTTCTTATGGTTGTCATAAGCATTATAAAAGTAGGGATTGCCTTCAGAAACATAAGTTTGGGCCTTTAAGTTTGTTCACGTATCCCCTTTATTTCAATTACTTATTTAGTAAAGTAAAAAAGCTACGAAAGAAAGCGTTACAACAACTTTAACGGAATAATGTCTTTGAAGCCTTAGCCTGGATAAGGTGAATTTCTAGTTGCCGTCTGGTTAATGTCTGTTCATTCAATTTCACGTTTTTGAATGCATGTTATTCTTCGAAAACTCCGTCACTTTGTCCAGTAGTATAACAGGTTTTCACATCTGTTATAAGACAATGATATGAAGCTGTTATAAAAAGCATTTCCTTCAGCTGGCTTTGCACATCATTGATAAGGATAAATTGTCATCACAATGCCGTAACGTCGCAATTGGCACGTTTATTTCTAAGTAACAAAGCAATCACTGTGCAATATAACCATTAAGAGATCAAAAAAGTGAGATCAAAAACTATTGCCATTTATACAAAAGCATCGAGCGTTCAGCGTTGATCGAAGTTTGCCGTGACCCAGTATAACGAAACAGCCCACGGCTATACGGGCAGTTTAAGTAAAGCCCCTTATCACATGTGTCGCTCATACCTGCGGTTAACTTATTACCATTTAACGGTACTCGGAGCTATAGACGACCTATATTTTATTTATTTCACACGCATTGCACCTTATTAGGTGCTAAGGATACCATTATTGTGTTTTTCCTGTAAATTTGAACTATGATTCGGTAGTCACGACTTTGTGCTGGAAAATATTAAGGGAACCAGTACTCTGTTACAATAGCATTAGGACAACGATATTCGGTAACTTGAGTCTGAGAGGAGTGCCTAATTCAATGATGAATGGTCTAACACTTGTAACTATGCTAATTGGTCGTAGTAGAACAATTAGCAAGCATGTGACTTTTGTTATATTAACAGACAACGTCTAAGTAATTATTGTGACAAAGTGCACAATGCAATACGGCTATTGCTTAGGTATTTGTTTGCATTTTATTATGTTGTCGAAACCACAACATTTACCAACAAAAGATATAAACTATTCATTTATTCATTTGGGGCAAACATCTATTCATTTGGGTCATATGAAGGATTCACGTTGCAAGTTTGGGCTTATTTTAAAGTAACTATCTTTTTACACAATAATCAACATCGTATTTTCTTTAAATAGATAAATTAATTAATTTCCTGTTACAATAATTCCAATCATTATTTACTTTACAATATTGAAACAAAGCATGTGCGACAATTATATAAATAGATTTACGACTTAACTATCCGTAATTCCGTAGTCATGTATTTATTTACAATTTGCTTTATTTATCGGCGCTTTGTCGCGTCTTGCGTCCCCCAAACTTGCCACTACCCAGCACTATATTTAAATATGTACAGTAGATACGGTTATCATATTGTTTATAATACTTATAATGTAGGCATGTCCTATGGTGACCCGAATGTCATTGGAAACTTAGTTCTTTTTGTGACTACAGATTCAATTGACATCAATGGCGACCAAACCCATTTACCTTATGAATTTGATCGGTATTTAGAAGCAATCGCGTCACATATATCGTTTTGGCATTCATTTACGAATAAAATCCACGATTCAGTTACTCATAAATATTTACACGAGTGGAATACATTACAGTAGGTTATACCTATATTGTATTTTCTTGAATACGTGAATAAGTGCTTTCTAGGAAAATTGACGTGGGTTTAAGTATAGAACCTTCGGGGAATAAATGATTTGCTATGCACAAATTCTTGAAATTGAGGATAACAATTGAATTCAGTGTACCTAACATTAGCAATAAATAACCATTTTGCCCTAATCGCGTGTATCAAACGTTTGAAAGAGAAGTAATTGTAAGTAGAAGAACTCAAAGTTCTCCAAAACAGTGTAACGAGCTAGGCTCAAAGTGTATTTCCAAGCTGCTGGCGCCCAATTCCTTCAGGCATCACAACTTGTACAGGTTACAGTACCGTCGTCGTCAACCCATTATTGTCCCACTGCTGGGCACGGGTCTTCTCTCGGAATGAGAGAGTTATAGGCCATAGTCCACCGCGCTGGCCAAGTGCGAATTGGTGGAAACTGTACCGTAGACCGACTTATTTAACGACATTGTCCATAGTGAGTTGCTAGGGAGCTAATTGGTCCATTCAGTCGTCATCACCAATCATCTGCATAACAGGATCTTACGTAGGTGTGCGATATCACTGGCAATAATTGTCTATACGTATCTAGTTTCATTCATTAAAAAACGTATCCCTCACAGGGGGCAAGGTGATTAGAGTCACGGCCGTTACAATTGGCGCAGGTAGGGGCAGATGCAGTACGATTAGTCTCGATAGACTCTACTATCGTCATCCGCTGTGCCCATTGATGCAATGTCGAGGGCACGTGAGAAGAATTACACCTAGCGCTCCCTCTATTAGCATGTAACTGTTAGCTAAGCCACCGCTGCTTCCTTCCTTTCCTCGGCTATCGAAGAACAAATTATGTCACTTTTAATTGTGGCCAAACAGGTGTAGGTTGTAGAATATGACAAATAATAATATTGAAACATTTAAGAACACAAAATATTGATATTAATGATCATATAATAGGTAAACCATTCAAAAGTCTTATACACTGTGAAATAAGAATTTTAAAAAGATGCAATTGAATGCAAATATTTTTGTGAACTCATAAGAGATATTATGAAAATATTTACAACGCAGACTTTTGGTGCAATTTTATGGCTATACATAGAAAACTTCAATATAAATATCCACTTGTGTAGTTAAGATGACGTGAAGGCTCTTAAAATTCATTTACTACAATAGATCAACAAGGCAGACACTACGACTAGAAAAAATACTTTATAATCAATGCTTGACATAGGTACATAGTGTTTCAGTAGTAGCAAAAGCATAATTTACGGGCAATTAATTATTAGTGTCAATTTTTATTTCTTATAAATGTTGGAATGCATAAGATCTTTATCATTCAAATGACATCTACCGTACTACGAAACCAATGATATCAAAATCAATGAGAAAAATAATCATGTATGTTATTTGAGTAGAACTGCACTCTTTTCTGGAGAAGTTCTATACAAATGTTTCTTGCATAAAGTACTTGCTGATACTATCAAATTTTATTTTCATCTTCCAGGTGACCCGATCAACTGTATCAACGACGGTGCCATCCCCGGCCACGTATTGAACACCTACTGCTGGATCACGTACACCTTCACTCTGCCCTACTCCGGGGCGAAGGGTATTGTTCACCCCGGACTGGGCAACGATTATCAAGAGGAAAAGCGTATTCATGCATATTATCAGTGGGTGCCATTCATGCTATTCTTCCAGGTGAGATTGGTTCATATAATATTCAATTCCAAGATTTTTATATTATGGTATTTTAACTAATAATAAAAAACTTACAAAAAACAAATTTGACCATAGAGTTTCCTTTTATCCCTTTTTAAAACGTTTTAACAGCATTGGAATCTAAATGAGACCGTCAGAAAACTACGTAATCTAAAATAGTTTTCAAACGAACAAGGGATTTAAAGTCCATTGTAGGTTAGCTATAGATATCAATAATGGCCTCAAGACAATAAATACAGAATAATGAGTTCCGAGGCAATTCCAACGTCTACCACCTGATATTCGTCAGAAGCCTAACGTTGATAATTTCTAAACAAGGCCAAACTGAACAAATTAGCCTTTGACAGACTAGCCCCGTGATCGCTTTACCGAACATTCTGCGATGTCATGACAAACGAACACAATGCTCAATTGAAAATTACAGTCTATGTATTACTTAAACATCTAATTACTTGTGTACTTACACTAAATTTAGTCGTTAATTGTGTTCATTAGTTCATACATTTAGAATAACGGAATCAGTATTTTTAAGCCTATCGTTTTCATTATTAAATTTCACTTCGTCAACATAATGCACTATAAGCTGTGCTGAATACAATGATGTGGCACCAAGTCGTTATGAATAATAAGGCTAATAATTCAATGCATCGAGCAATGTGAGAGGTCTTTCTTTCAACAAGTCAATGACTCTAGATATCTACCAGTTACATTATTTTTTAATTCATCCAATTACCACTCAACTATACACAGACGAGAAAATTAAATCCTATTTTTGTTACAAATTTCAGGGTCTGCTGTTCTACATTCCTCACTGGATCTGGAAGAACTGGGAGGAGGGCAAGGTGCGCATGATCTCTGAGGGTATGCGAGGAACCCTGGCCACCATTGCTGATGACAAAACGAACCGACAGGTAATCACATAACGAAATATCATTATCATAAATTAGAACTATGTAGTTGTGATTTTACTACTGGAATACCGCCATCATGTCTCTCATAACAGCAGAGTAAGGCATTATTCTGTCGTATAACAGCTAAATGTAGTCCAAAACAAAGTTAGTCCTTAAGAACAGCGCAGAGCAGCGCATCTTGTACTGATGTTTTTAATTCTGAGATTGTTTAAAGATGTCCAAGGCCGGCAGTGACCACTTAACATCAGGTACACCACATGCCCCAGTTATTAACAACATAACAATAATACGTTGATATACTTCGGTATGCCATATATATCAGTCTCATCAATTGGTACAATTGAGATAAGGCTCCGTGACTAATGAAGCTTGATGTCCCTAATAATTGACCCGAGCATCTTTGTTACGTAATGAGAGGGTACTTATGCTGTAAAATATTTCATGTTTCTTTATCAAATCAGTTTTTTTAAGATCATATCGTTTTAAATAAGTTTTATATAGCGTGTAATCTAAAAGAGAGTGGTTTTAATTACATAGCCCTTACTACCACTAAAACTACCCTTTGTTTCTCAGTCAAACAATTTTAAACATCAAATGGTACCTTTATCAAAGAAGTAACCTCCTAATTGAACCTAATTTAATTTGCTCCCAGAATCGACTCGTGCAATATCTCCTAGACACGCTTCATATGCACAACACATATTCCTTCGGCTACTTCTTCTGTGAGCTCCTAAACTTCGTTAACGTTGTAAGTATAACTTAAGACTTAGCAATTTTCACTTTCGCTATTACAAAATTATTTCGCATGAATATTATTTATTTATTCATTTAATGAGATTGGTTACGTTATGAAAAAATATCATTTTAAACCTATCTTTTCATAACGTATCATGAAATCAATACACAATATATTTTATAATCAACGCTTTTATAAAAACGAACATCAATTTTTTCAGGTTGGCAACATATTCTTTCTCGATACGTTCTTGGGCGGTGCTTTCTTGACGTACGGAACGGATGTCGTGAAATTCTCAAACATGAACCAAGAACAACGAACGGATCCTATGGTGAGTAAAATCTTTGAAGTCAAAAGATCCATGAACATATTGACTTAGCACTATCTCTACTTTTCTAAAAACATTCTTAATGTTTATTTCTTTCAGATTGAAGTATTTCCGAGAGTAACAAAGTGTACCTTCCACAAATTTGGTGCTTCTGGGACAATCCAGAAACACGATGCCCTCTGCGTTCTTGCGCTGAACATCCTTAACGAGAAGATATTCATCTTCCTTTGGTTCTGGTAAGAACTTACATTCAATTAAATACTTCATTTTAATTACATGGCCACGGACCATACACTTTACAATCGAGATACTAAATGTAGCAATCAAAAGAATCCTTGAAAAGGTAAATGAACTTGACTTCCTTACTGAATCATGATCATGAATTGCAAAATTAGAGTGCCTATTGTATTTCCTTGTTAAGTAAATAAACATAAAATTCAGCTAGCTTTAAGATTTTAACACAATGTTTTATTTCTACAACAGGTTTATCATTTTGTCGGTGGTGACTGGTCTCGCTTTAGTGTATTCGGCGGCTGTCATCCTATTGCCGAGCACTCGCGAGACTATTCTGAAGCGTCGGTTCCGCTTTGGTACTCCTAATGGAGTTGAAGCGCTAGTTAGAAAGACTCAGGTATGTATTTATGTGTTTAGTTATTGTAGCATTCGTAACAAGACAAGGTTAATGATGTTATTTACGTCCGTGATGTTTATTACTTTATCACCCTTGAGTAATAAAAACCATTGAGCGAATCCTGTATTTAATATGTTTTTAGGTCGGTGATTTCCTACTTTTGCACCTCCTCGGCCAGAATATGTCCCTGCGAGTGTTTGGCGAGGTACTGGACGAACTGTCACGGCGGCTTCACCTCGGCTCTAATCCTCCTTCTGCACCGTCTACCCTAGAAATGGCGCCGATATATCCTGACATCGACAAGTTCTCCAAGGAGACGGAGACGTAAGCCTACTATATTTAGTAACGAGCAATACGCCTTCTATATCTATGCACAAGTAAGGTACCAGATGCCTCAACTACATTATTTGAGAAATCATAGGTAGTAATTTTTAATATCATATTATTAGTCTCAGAGAAAGAACTCTTTCTCAAATTGTGCAGTCGAGTCATGCATGGCGATGTTTGTTCCTTCTTTTATGGGTGTATTGTTCAATTTAAGCGCCAACGGGCGTTTATTTTGCCAGTTGCTACTTAGTAACATATTATGAATTAAATGCAAATTATCGACGATTCATGACATTCCTTTATTGTAGGCAGCATGTTAACTATAGATTGTTGAGATGTCAGCCACAGTTTGCCTTTAATAAGCCTGAGCTTTAAATTTAGGTCTCAATGACGTGTTTAGAGTAAATGTTTATAAACGATGTGTATTAGAAGGTTTGTGAACTTTTATTATAATAGATGATGAGAGCGTTGGAACACTTGAAATTGGCGAATTTATTTCTATTGATATTGTTGATAATGACTGTTTTATTGATTTAGAAAAATGCATTTTACTGTTGGCTGTTATCATCCGTTTATTCCTAAAGCATTGAAGACAAATATTAGGGAATAGGTACATTTCGTCTACACGATATAGATGTATTATAGTTGTAGATGGTTGTTGAACTATTGCAGTGTGAAAGATGTCGTATTCCGCATGAAGAGCATAATTTTAGACAATAGTATAATAAACGTTCTAAAAACGTTATTTTTAAGTATTATTGGCCAACATAAAGTACATATCATACGCTCAAAGTATCTCATTTTAGTAAATAAAAAGACATTCATATTTACACTTTACCTTATATAACTAACCTATCGATTTTCGCTTTATGAACGCATAAAGACAATATAGAAATGACAATGAAATTATACAAGTAGTTATATAACTTTTTGATATTAAGATGTATTGATACATGTATTTTATTAATAAGGTTCTATTCTTTGTATCGATAGACGACTTGTGTTTTAAGGGCGGTCATGTTAGTACAAAGTTTCCATTTGTAATTTGCAACGTCTCGCCTTTAACGTTAATGAGATCATAATAAAAAATATACAATATAAAATAAAAGAATTTTAGTTTAAGTATAAGTGTTAGTATAAAATTGTTGGTGCAAAGACAAGGTGTTTACTGATGATGAATGTTAATATACTCAAGTAACTTACTCGATACGTCGTGCCATTGTAATCGGTAATATCTTTCGGGAGTATGAAATCTTGCGCCAGGCTTGCATTTCCTAAGTGTATTACGCCATTCCACCGGGCCTGTTGTTTTCTCTATGTATTTAGTATTAGTTTAGGACGGTCTCAGTCAATTTAGCCATATGTACGGGATGTTATTAGGTGGACTTCCAGGAATCTCGGGAACAATTCTTCCATATCAGTAATGTTAGCGAAATAAGCCCCAGTATACTGATGTAGACTGTGTAAGTGATTTTTAATGGATAATTACTATGTATTTACTTTTAACGTTTGATGATATTCTCTTTTGCTATACATTGAATTATACTATTTTCTATGAATTATATTTTATTTTTAAGATACAGCTTGGTATGATCCATCATTCCTTTGATATTATATTATTTGCATGTGTTAGTTATGTAAGACTGCTCTTCTGAAAAATCGATTGTAATTTTGATTCTATTGACTCTACAGAAAATAAACAAATTTCATAAATAAAACTTGTTTTATTTATTAACCCTAACCATAACAATTCCAATAATTGTAACAATAATATAATATAAAAATATAAGTATATTATAAAAGTCTCAATGCTTTTGCTATAAACACGACCACAAAAATACACACCACAAGACATTTTTTTGTTAAAAGGCAAAGCTTTAAAATAACCTAATAGGTAACACAATTTCAGTAATTCAGGTGAGGTGTAATATTACACTAATTTGATGCTAATGGATTGAGCAACAATTAATAAATGACCGCCAATTTTATAATTTCACGTGATAGCAACGACTTAATCTCACTAACTTAATTGTCATTTTACCTAGAATTACGAAGAACGCTAATTTTGTTTCAAAAACCTAATAAAATCTAATAATTACAACCGATTATCACAAATTACAAATTGAATATCGATTTATGACAAAGGCTACTTACAATCCTAATTACCAAGACACAGAAAAACTTTATATCAAAAGTGCAAAAACGAACTCAACTCGAACATTTAGGTACAAAAGATATTTAATAGTCTGGAATATTTTACCTCCCAAACCCGATATATAACAGTACAGTACGTAATAGTTAAGCCAAAAATAGAAAACAGAACCTACCTATATAAAACACAACGTCACGTAAACCCGCCGCGGACCATTGCACAAAATCCTCCTTTCCTTATTGCTTACACGAGCACAAAACATCGGCCCCCATTGTTAGTACCGACAAAACAATACACGCCAGGTGCCGAAAGCAAAACACAAACCATACATAATACGCTTCCAATTTCAACAAAAATTAGGTATATCTACCCTTAAATCGCATTTACTGAACTAAAGCTTTGTCAGGACAATTACTTTGAAATCCCTATATGTATTTCACTGCATGTTCTGCATGACAGCATGTTCCCTACATAACGTACCTACATTTTCTATGTAACCAGTTTATTTTTACTAAGTCTTCTGCAGGTTTATTTGTAACTTTACTTACAAGACTTGTTAATTTGTCTGCTTTATTGTTGTCATGTAGGTTAAATTATCGAATTACATAAATCTCATATTAAATTAATTTCTAACAAAAAAAAAATATCTTATTAATTAATTTATTTAACTTCGGTGATTACTAATATCTTAATTTTATGAGATATTAATTAACTAAAAAAGGTTATTAATGATATAATTAAATTGTTAAACTAAATATTATGTTTAAGCACAGATGCAGACCAAATATACTTAGAAATTATGTAAATTTTCTTAGAACTCAACAGTAGGCGTGACTTCACATCTAAGTTCTTTCATATATAAGTTAATGAGTTTGATTGATATAATAAAAAATAAATGTAAAATCTTGTCAGAAGATCATCAGTATCGTAAGATACTGTTTATTCAAATTTACAAAGGTATAACATGATTGGCAAATTTAAAACTACCTATATATGCAATATTGAATAGAGATATTGAAAATATATATTTTTTTTACCATGTAGTAGAACCAGCATAGTTCGCCCGGGAAGGTCCACCTATTTCTAGCGTGAAGCATTTCTTGCGTTTCGATAGAAGGATGTGGTTGCCGGCACACTTTTTATAAGAGGCGACCATCCTAGTCCTCGGAAGTACTATAGAAGTACTATATGAAGTTGGTTACAGATGTGCGGGGCGGCAGTGACATTTACCATCAGGTGGACTGCATGCTCGTTTGCTATGCCAATCGGATAAAAAAAAAAGCGGTCTGACCGTAATAGGTTCCAGGTTTAATTCCCTCCCAGATATATATATGGATATTGACTTGCGATTACAGTTTTAGCTCTTGCTGTTAATGCTTTTATCTTAGTGTGTGTCTCTGGCACTCACGAGACAGGACACAATTGTAGAGCGTAGAAAGTGTTATTATTATAATTACAAAAACTTAAACGCAAATATTAATCATAAATCATAATATGATTATGACACATGTTACACATGAAACCTGTTTAGAAAACAACTTTTGCTATGATTTAATTAGCATATACCTAGGTCAAAAGTGCAATAACTGACATACATTAATGCAGAAACATGACTAACGTTATCATTCGATTAATCCACTGCACGCGCAATAAGACATGTGCGTATTAAGAAACCATATATCACTAGTAATAAGCCAATAAGCTCTGATAAGCTTATCTTTTTTTTGTTATCTGACTGAAGTAGCAAACGAGCATGCAGTCCACCTGATAGTAAGTGGCCACTGCCGCCCATGGACACCTGTAATCAATTTCATACAGAACATGGGTTCCATCTGAAGTCAATCACAGATGCGTTGCTACTCCCGAGGACTATGATGGTCGCCTCATATAAAAGTGTGCTGCCAACCACACCCTTCGATCGAAACGCAAGAAATCATTCACGCTAGAAATAGGTGTGGCGGTGGTACTTACCCGGTCGAACTACACTGGTTCTACCACCTTCAGATATCTATCTATGTTCAAAAAAGTTCCCTACGATTCATCGCGTGCACTTTCATGCAGGATTTGTATTTTTTTCAAGTTGGAGTACCAAATTAGCATTCAGTCGACCTGATGATAATTGGTCACTGTCGTTTATAGATATCAGTTAGCAACTTCATATACATCAGGGGTTCTATCTGAAGTCAATCACGGATGCGATGCCATTCCAGAGCATTAAGAAGATCGCATCATATAAAAGTCACCCGGTAACGGGTTGTGGTTAGTGGGTAGGGCGGTTGTACCTCTCCATTCGAACCATACAAGTTTTGTCGCCTTGTAAATAATGCTAGAACACTGGCTATTTCTTTAAATAATTCTTTAAAGGTAAAATAAACCCACATGGACATATTGAACATAAGTACCAATGAGAACCGATAGAAAAAAAATCAGCAAAGTCACCCACAAGAGAAATTCACTCTTAAGAAATAATATAATTTATTTATGATTTATCTGTATTTATCTGTCCTTCCATTAAGCAATTATATTGCGGTCGGCGCAATATATTTTCCTAATAGAGCAATTTATGTCAATAATCCTATGATATTCTAGTCACAATTGTGCTGCAATAGTAAGCTATAAATAAATGAAGAATCAGAACTATAAACTTACTTATTCACAAACACATTTTCCTATTAATATAACTAAAATGGAACGTCACTAATTTATACAAGGAGAGTAAAATGTACTGATGATATCTTTCAGACATAGACAATAAGAGCTATACGAACTTCGAATGAAACAAACTATACCAATTATTCCCACATTTGTGCAGACTTAGTATTCAGAGTCTAGCTACAATTTTCTTGTAACGATAAATCATATGGATTAATGTATTCGTAATTTAAAATAATGATATAAATTAAGTAACATTTAAGCTTTACAAGTTCTACCTAACCTAGACCGGTTTACGTCAAAAACTGGATTGTTATTATAATTATTTTAAGTAGATTACACAGCCAGATTTAATGTTCCATTGTTTTTCCGAAATTAGTTCACAAACCATAAAAAACCTAAACATTGCGATGGACCATAAAGCAATAACGAACTATATAACCATAAACACAAAATCCAGTGTAACTCATAACCCTCCCACTACCGGTAAGATATCTCTTGTTAACAAGAGGGTCGTCGCCTTTATTGTCCCACTCCTGGGCACGTGTCTTCTGTCAGAATGAGAGTTTAGACCATAGTCCACCACGCTGGTCAAGTGCGAATTGGTGGACATTGGTTAACAAGAGCGTGTCAACCAAATAATTCAACGCTATCCAATAATAGATTACCAGTTAGTAAACTTTGCACACCGCTGAGAATCATCAAAAACTGTCGAGCATTTAAGACTCCTCATGATTGTTTCCATTAGAAAAAAAACAACCTTCAATAAATAGTCAATCATCTCAAAAAATTCAATGTATAACTAGGCATGCCACCCGTGCTTTATTAATAAATATTGTACTTTATTTGAAGCAATTGTACTTTACGTTATAAGAGAAAAATAAACTAAGCGAAAATATTTTATTTTGCATGAACTGGAATTTAAAAAAGTTTGGTCATAAGCATTTGTACGAAAAAAGAACATTCTATGAACCTTGCAAGGTTTCCGTAGCACACTTTATTCAGGGAGTAGTAGAAAATAGATTGTCAACCAATTCGCACTTGGCCAACATGGTCTGAGAGAAGACCCGTGCCCAACTGTGCTGGAAATATAGCATTGCAAATCAAACATCTTAAATATGCACTTTGTACTTAATAGTTATATCAACTATCGACCATCAGATAAATAACGGAAGTTTATCTACACAAAATGAGTGTAGTCATTTAACAACACATTAGTGAGACGACAAGCAGTGGGACAATAATAGGTTGACGAGAGAGAGAATATATTTGGAGACCTTTTTTTACACGTCAAGTTGCAGAGACAGGCGTCAAAGACTAACTACGATTTCTCCAGCACCACGCACCATCCTAAAAGTTGCCTTTAGCAAGCGAATTAAGAGAAAAAGATAATTGAACTAAAAGTTGCCTTTAGCAAGCTAATTGAGGAAGAAAGATAGTTGAACTATACTTTGAAATTATGTACTTTTAACTTTCTACCTTTTATAGCCAATGCACTTTGACCGCTGAAAAAATAACAACCTACAAATCAATAACAATTACATACACATAGAATCAAAAGAAACATCACTCACCGATTCCCCCAGTCGAGTTTCGCGACGAGCTTCAGTCGAAGAGCCCTCGTCTGGTCCTGCGTCAACGTGCCCGCCAGCAACGCCCGTCGACCGCTGAGCAGCTCCCGCATCACCTTCGCTACGGCACTGAACCTGTACGTTTCCCGCTCCTGTGAATTATTATTCACATTTATATCCCCTTGGCTTAGAGAGCAGTGATAGCCTAATGGTTGAAACTTGCCCTTTCAATCGGGAGGTCCGAGGTTCAAACCCAGGCATGCACCACTGATTTATGTGCGGATTGTAAAATTGTAAATTAATTGTGCTGCACTGCTTTTCGTTGTAGGAAAACATCGTGAGGAAACCTACACACCCGAGCGTTCTTTAAAAAAAAGTTCTCGGAGGTGTGTAAAGTCCACCAATTCGCACTTGGCCAGCGCGGTGGGCTATGGCCTAAAACTTTCTCATTTCGAGAGAAGACCCGTGCCCAGCAGTGGGACAACAATGGGTTGACGAGTGACATCCCCTTATCTTCTATGTATTTACGTAGTCGTAGAGGATAGTTCAACCGAAGTGGTTTAGCAGTCGCTGCATTTCGGTGACAGCGACTTCTTACATTCGTCTCATTATCCTCTTTCAGATAGATGCAGTTGGGTAAAAAATGCTCCAAGTGAGCTTATGTTAGCCTCTGCTGACTACCTAAAATTTATTGCCTGGAGATATAATGAAAAGAGATAATAACGGCCAGTCTATCTATAGACGGCTTATAAGAATAGTGTTATGCGCTGTGGTCTGGTTTGAAAGGCCAGAAGAAACATAGCCAACCTTAGGCAAGGCTAAATCTTATCTGGAGTTTAATACAGATGTCCTTGGGCTTCAGTGGCCATTAACGACAGATCAACTGCATGTTAGCTTGCTTTTATATCAAAAACATATGTATATAAAAAGTATAGTTCTTCCTTCCAACTATTTATGGAAATATAGCATTGCAAATCAAACATCTTAAATATGTACTTTGTACCTACTTAATAGTATACAGTTATGTCAACTATCCGCCATCAGATAAATAACGGAAGTTTATCTACACAAAATGAGTGTAGTCATTTAACAATACATTAGTGAGACTACAAAGAATGAATCATTACTTTGTCTTGGGCATAAACAAAGAAAACGTTCGTGTACTCATTTGTTCGAAATATCTATTTAACAAAATTTTACGAGGTATTTCATAGGATGATTAGTAGATTCCATCTAATATGTAATGGAGTTGTCTACACACTGAAAACAACGCCTGACAGTTTGCATTTGCTATCGTTTTGCGTTTGTGACAATGTACGCCGAAAATAATTTAACCGCTGAATGTTATTTTTCAAACAATATTATAATCAGACCAAATGCGTTAAATTTGTACAGAAGTTTCAATAATATCTTTTCGTATCGTGCATAAACAATTAAACATACAACCGAATAGGACGAACTAAAATAAAAAAATATACAGAGTTCAAGATTTATAGTCACTACATAGATTTCGAAAATGCTGAGGACTGCTTAGTCCACATTATATTAAGAGGGCACTGCTGCTCATAGACATCTATAATGAATTAACTCTACACAAGTTTGAATTTTTCTGACTTGGCTAATGACTTTTTATGAGAATGACTACATTTTAACGGTAATGAGTGAGTGTCCTATATGTTAATTTAGGTCATAAATTATGTGTGTGCCAGATTTTGTCGAGAGCCGCCCCGTAGGTTTTGCGTGAAAGTGCAACAAACACACATAAATCCTCACGAACTTCCGTATTTATAATAACTGGTCACCCGTAGCATCGGTCGAAATTCGCCCGTAATTTCAAAATTCAAAAATTAAACTTCATTTTGTCCAAAGTAGTACGAATATTTCTCAAATTCAAATAAAATGTAATAATTTTCAAATAATTTTGAACGCACCCGTTAAATATAAAAAGAAGTTTAATTAGCTAAGCCGCATTTAAAAGCAATAGCGGGTATTTTAACAAAGACAGTGACATTTCTGGCGTTAACTGTTTTCATAGTAAGAAATTGAACGTTCTATTTTGTTTATTATTTATGTGTTTGTGACAAATGCACGGTAGTGTATGTAATGTGTTTTTAGTTAATTTTATGTATGTGACATGCGTTATTTGAAATAATTATTAACATTCTGCACTCCTTCTCTACGTCCACTATAATCGTGCATAATTTCATACTGATCCGTCCGCGGCATATTACTTAAAAATGCGTCACAAGTTTTCGCTTCACGTATTAATATATAGAGAAGATAGAAAATGACAAGAAATAAGATTAGATACTGCTTACTATAAAATACTTACCACATATAGCTTCTTCCAAAGCCTAGCCCATTCTCGCAACACACAAGCGATCTCGCGCACCAGCGGGTCGTCCTTCAACTCAGCGATGGCCGCAGCACCCGTCCCCTTGAACGTGCATGGCCTGATGGAAACCACACAGGCCGGGAATATGCCCCACGCCGATCTGTTCTTTGTACTGAAGCCTCTGTACCAACCTGAGATGGAACTTTAATTAATCAAGTGCAGTGATAGCCAAGGCAAATATTTCCGTTTTATCAAAAGCATGTTTTTATTATAAATCAATAATCACATGTTATAAGAGAGAAGGAAAAACATTGCTAAGGAAAGTTTATACCCGAAGTGTCTTTAAGAAACAAGTTATAAATGGTTTGTGAAGACATAATCACTATATAATATAAAACAAAATCGCTTCCCGCTGTCTGTTTCATAATGTTCTTATATAATGTCTACATAATGTTAATGTCTTCATAATGTACTTAAGCTTTAAAATTACGCTACGGATTTTAATGTATTTTTTTAAATCGATATAGTGATTCAAGAGGAAGGCTTTCATGTATAATACACGCATAATATAATATACACTAATAATTTTATATTTTTGGCTTTTAAAGTGGGCATTCACGTTGCAACGGTCGGTAATACAGTCGAACGGATTGTCGCAACGACAGTTTGATCACCGCATATACTTTGCGACTCAGTCGTACAGACGGTTCTACATCGTTGGTATTTAATTGGTAATATTCTTTAGCTTTTTTATTAGCTCTTCATACGTCAAATTCGGAGCTGTTTATTGTGATAAGCAGAAGTTTGGGCAGACACAAACATGAATGATGTTCGTAGCATATACAAGAACTCGATAACAAACTTCTTTTCATTTCTTTCCACCATGTTTACATCTTTACAATAGGTCGTTTATTTAAACACTGATAAGCTTGGTCGAACGGATTGTCTCAAAAATCAACACTCACGTTACGACGGTATGATCCTGTCAAAATTGTAGTATACACATAAAAGTAATATAACAATCAAGCATTACCTCCATTTTCTTCTAGTATTTGGATAGTTTCTCCAATTTCTAATGGCAAACCAGATCGAACATCTCCCTTCCAGTTGTATACAGCTGAAATAAAAAAAAGTATTTTAATACTATTAATCGTGCTTTTCCATACACATACAAATTACCAAAATTGTTAGAAATTATATTATTTAAGGTTTTGTTGTCATATATTTTCAGCCTTTACAGTACATGTGGAGTGGAGTAGGTCTGCTGTGTTATGTGTATAATATGAATCTCATCAATTCTTTGCGGTCTTTCAACGGACAACGGGAAACGGTTGGATTCACAGGCCATAAGACCTGTTGGAGTGGCGTTATTTAGTCGAGGTAAATTTACAGCAGTGGACATCAAAGGGCTGATGGATGGATGGATGATGATTCTAATCAATATAGTTATATTAGCCAGGAATTTGAAATTGCCAGGAATAGTGGATGCCAATTAAGGCTGTAGTTAGTACACGGGAACAACAGAGCTATGATACCTGTCATTACATGCCTACAAGATTAATAATGGCATAGAGTATACCTCTAGCCATGTAAATAATTTTATTTGTATTGTTTCATAAATACAATTACAACGATGACAATTAAAGTTGCAAATATTGTTATCATCCTCCATAGTTTGTAATTTTATCAGCGGAAGTGTAGTACCAGCACATTTATATCCTCTCATACAACTGACACAGAAATCTTTTAATTATGTCAGATAATTAAAACCAGTTCATGATCTCATTTAAACATACTTAATAGCAAACCCAAGTATCTTTATACCATTAAATGTAATGCTGAAATATGTTATAATGAAATGTACTATTTTGTACAGGCTTTCAAATTGTTGGTAACAATTTTTTTTTACTACCACTGGATCAAACTTGACCCCAACTGAGAAGGCCCCAGTGAGCCATTCAATGGGTTTCTCTTTTTTCTTCATAATCAATCCATTCATATACCTATGCTTTTTTTAATCTTTTTTATATTGGCTTGGTTACATGGACATGAAAAGCTCTTTTTTCAATTTTACCCCCTAGAGTAATAGTAATAGCAATATCTTAATAATGGTATATTTTTCTTTTTTTAGCTTAAGTTTCGTGTAAAAAGCCTATCTTGAATGGTGAAACAAAAAAAACTCTTGTTATTTTTACAACACTATTTGCAACTTGGTTTGCCCCAAGGATGCATTATAGACTTATAGTGCATCTACTTTGAGAGTAAAAAATATATTTTATACCAAATATCCTACTATTCTAGTTCATTATTAGTTCCAATTGTGTTACTCCTGAGTTCATTCAACAAGCCTTCTTTGAGACTTTCATGAATTATTAATATATCATTATTATTGTATATTATATGTTGAATTATAACCTATATTATAAATCATACATGATTTTAAATTACATTCTTCTAGTTGCTAAATCATTAATACCATCTGTAATTACCAATAGCTACTGGACGACCATCCCATATCAGACCAGCATCATTGAAAACAAAGTTGTAAATAACTAAAGCTTTACCATTTTAAAACAACATATATGAACCTACTAACACTGCTGTGTGAGCTAAAATACATTGAATACTTTTCCTGTAGTGTAGTTTTATTAGTTTTAATCTGTACAAAGGTATGATTTCTAGACTGGAAATAATATGATTAATATAATACATTAATAAATATGAAGGCCTATTTTTATGTACAAAAAAGTCCTTTTACATAAATTATATTGTTTATGTATTGCAGTAACTTATCAACATTTAATCATACTTTTTATGGCAATTATGTTAAGATATTTTATGCAATGGAGATTATTTGAATTTAAAGAAATATTTGAAACTAACTACCACATTTTTAATTACTTTAGGAAGACAGAGAAGGCACCTACATGTCTGAGATATCTTTGAAAATTCTCAAGGTGTGAGAAATGTTCCTATAAGCCTATGTACCAATCAATATATTTACAGATTATTTCAAGCGCCGGGGTCAATTAACTGAGAGTTGAGTACCTTGAAAAATCATTACAAAAACAAAACTGAACAAAAACGGTATATTATGGCTTTGAATAAATATCCAGATGAAGAAAAACCCTAGATTAGATAACATCCTCAATAAAATATATAGTACTGCAGTTTTATGTTTTATTTTTATGACCATTTATCTAAATTGATGCAAAAATGTTAATTGTTTAGTCAAGAGAACAAAAGGCAATGTTAAGGATTATTTACTTATAATCCTGGCAGGAAGCTTTTAAGACAACTTGTTTTAGGATATGTATTATTTAAAATTCTCGACATGTATTTACGTTTCCGCTGTAATTGTGTGCAGGATGTAATAATATGATTAAATCCAAACGTCAAACTTACCGACAGCTAGTTTTGGAGATTTTGATGGTATCCACATTTTTAACACTATTTTAACACACAAAATGTGCACATAAATTTTATAAAATCATTTTTATGAGGTAATAAGTTATTGAAAATAATAAAACCCAATGAATGGAAAACAAAAACTGCTCCTCTGTTGATGGATTATTTACTACAGACAGATAAACAATCAATTTCATTCATGGGAAAGACATTCACAGATTAATAAATTATTTATTAAATAGGAAATCATAAATATTGATGCTAATCATAATAATAACGAAACATGGCCCCAGTCGAGTCACAAACTTACGAATTTATTTAAAAAATTGGCAAATAGCATTTCGGTTCTCAAAAAATAAAATATCATCTGAAGTGCGTCTTGTTCTGAATTTTGTTCTACATCCTCAGTTGGGTGATAAAGTTTTTTAATAAAATTGTCATTAGTATAAATGATAATGCTTACAGATGTAAAGTAAAAATAGCAAATTTAATGAACTCTAAACATTTAAATCGGAAATAGGAGAAATGCATCGCTGATCCAATGACATGAATCCACAAGTGATTTTTTTAAGTTATTTATTGAGACCTTTGTAACAATAATAAACAAAGAGTTTAATCATTTTAAATTATTATTTTATGATAACGTTTAATGTTGATATTTGTAATAATTATTTACACAGATGTGAACTAGCCTAGCGATAATCTCATAGACAAACCTTTTTATATTTACCAGACACTTTACACTTGCCACCTTGCCAGTCATGACAGTGATAAATCGTTGCTAACTTGACAATCTTGCTTGACATTGACAATTTCATATTGAAATCTGTCTGAGATGTCATTTTACTCTATGAATCTGACTATGCAAGCAGTACGAAGAATACCTAATGTTTGTATGTTTATTTTATTAAAATAATGATACTGGTCATGGTATATTATTGTGCGGTTTATTTACATTAAATCAGTTATATTCGTTACAATTCTTTCGTTATCCGGGTATCTATACATCTAAAACAAGAGAATATTATGTCAATGTTACGATAACACCAAAGCTTCAAATTGTTTCTCATAAATAAATAGATACTTTATTGATCGTGTAGCGAGTTTCACTACGTGACTACGTGTATAAAAGTTATAAAAACAGTTGAATCAAGTTAATAAGAATTTTAATCATGGCTGATGATTTTATACCACTTAATCAGAGTACGCCAAATCAAAATCAGAAACGTTGGCCTGGTCAGGGCTTTCAACAAAGCGGTCAGTCAGGTGGCTGGGCACAGAACCAAAGACGTGGATATAATCAGAGAATGAATAATTCGCAGCGGAACAGCAGTTATGGGGTTTGTTTCTTTAGTCTTTTTAAACATATTTTTTACAAAGACAAAATGTTACTGTAGTGTATGTAGTGGGCTACTACATTAGTAGCAGCTATATACACTGTCTCGTGCTTATGGTGTGGAGGCGAGTGGTTCAGTTGACAGCCAGACACGGGCGCACCGCTTGTGCACTTTGTGAGTTGCTGAGCCAGTGCACTAGGTGAACACTACAGTAACTTTATGCTTGTCTACCTCATCTTTAATACAGCCAAGTATAGTGAGTAAATGGGCATGCATCTATTGTATATTGATGAGTCATTACCTCACCATACATCATCCATATATATGTAGTTGCCGTTGTGAAGTAAGGATACTTCATGTAATTGTCTCACCCTACTAGTCTTTACAGACAGTACTAAACTTAACGCTGCTCTTATTAGGCAAATAATCAAAGCCACAGCTTAAAATCTCTCAGAGTAAAATCATGGCTTTTATAATTTTTTTTTATCTGACTGAAGTAGCAAATGAGCATGCAGTACTGTAAGTGGCCACTGCCGCCCATGGACATCTGTAATCAACTTCATACAGAACATGGGTTCTATCTGAAGTCAATCACAGATGTGTTGCTACTCCCGAGGACTGATGGTCGCCTCATATAAATGTGTGCAAGCAAACACACACATGCACTGAAACACAATAAATGCTTTATGCTAGAAATGGGTGTGGAGGTTGTACTTCCTCAGTAGAACACTGGTTCTACCGCCTATAAAGTCTAAAATCTACTTTGTCATTAGTTTAAAGTGACTTGATGTTTTATGATGCTCTATCTAACACACTATTTCATTTATATTCCAGAGTGATAACAACAGCAGTCATGGAAAAGACAAGGGTATTGATGCATATTTACATCCATCAATGCTCCAGGACCCATGGGCATATCTCCGTAGAAGAAATGCAGAAAATCAATCATTTTAAAACTATATATTTTGATGTAATACTCTATTTTGTAAGACTCTAATTAATTTTGTTTTTTAGGTAGTTGTATAGTATTTATTTTAAACAAGTATTAATGTAGTCCGTCAAGTAGTCAAAATTTGACAATAGTCATAAATTTTACATTATTATTTGAAATTTATGGCATTAAGACTTGTCAATAGAATTAGATACCTATTCAGAACTTGTTGACAAAAAGTTTTTACTAAACAAGTATTTCTTAGCCTATTTATTTACAGACTTAGCAATATAGATTTAGTGAAATCTATGCAACTTTTGTGACTAGCTCTTATATTGCTTATGTCTGACTTCTATATTGTAGCCATTCAGCCTTGATTTTACAAGTAAACTGGATGTGCAACTAATGACTTCTATGTTTGGCTAAGACTAGATTTATGCTCATTTTGGACCTCTTTGTAATTTATTTTCAGTGTTATTATTCTTTTTGTTTTGTTTGCACTATTTATAACTTTAAACATACTTCCAACTACTACGCCTAATATTATGAATGTATTCATTATTAGCAAAAACTAGTAATTTCCACTTTTTTGTGACAGGAAACATATATGTCTACTAATTATTCCCAAAAAAGGAATAGAATGATAATCTTCTATGTCTCATGAAAGTGCAGGATTTTTGTGATTATTAACTGATAGCAGTGACATGGTTACTTAGACTGTTGTGTTGTAGTATGGTATTCTGCTGTGTGTAAGCTAGCTGTAACCCTATTCCGCCTCACTGCTGGCCATGAAGTGTGCTCACAATTCCGTGACCTTTTTTCTATTTTTATTAAATCATGTCATTTTATTAAATTTCTAACTTTAGCAGAAAAGATCATGAAAAAGGATTTTAATGTTTTTTTACATTTATCATAGTTTATTGTGATCATGTTTGTGTAGTTATTCTCCAAAAAGTTTGTTGTTCATTTAAGTAACTTATTAGTCGATAGTGTAGTAGTGAAGTAAATATTATAAGCCTTAGTGTAAGAACAATGAAGTAAAAATTACCATTACACATATGTAATTCATAAGTTAAGCATCATCACTTACAAATATGGAGTAAGTAATCCACTTTTACCATTATTTTATGTGTAAATTTTAACGGAACATTTTACATGCACAGTGTTGTTTGTACTATTAATGATATTTACATGAACTTACCACTTACTAAATTCCTATAGTTGTCATTTTAAATAATGTATACACCCACATGATATCATTTTTATTACAATTTATTAAAATAATTGTTGTCTTTATATGTTGTTTTTGTTACTGTCTTTATAAGTGAAAAAACTAGAACTTTGTAGAACTTGTTTAAATGTGGACCTATCTTTCAATTTCGGTGTCATCTTGTAATGTTAAAAATATAGCTAAACTATTGAGCATTGACAGCCTAACGGTTGAAACTCGGCCTTTCAAATCAGGGCCTTTGCTTCGAAACTAGTTTTTATAGCGATATGTCTATTAGAAATTCATTATTACAGCTTTACGGCGAAGGATAAACGTGAAACCTTTTGTCTCGTAGGGGAAACGTTCAAAAGGTTCCCGATGCCGTGGGAGCGACACATAGTTATGTAGGATCTTTACCACACTAAAACCAAACCCAAAACCTCTGTTGGCCATCCTCGACGCTACGATGAGAACTCTGCAATCTCCAAAAGAACGCGACCGGAGTCCTCTGAGCGCGCAGTCCCCTCGAGCACCTCTCAAGCGAGCGGTTGGGCCAACTTGAGCCAAATTGGCCAAATTGAGGTCAATTTGGATTAATATTAATATTGTTGGTCAGCTGGAAGAGCTCATGTTAGTAAGTTGGCTTTAGTTATAGAGAACTACATCTAAAGATTTATTACACCCTTCCGTTTATCTGTTTCATCTAAATTACATTACACCTTATTTATAGAAATGAGGTGGATTGTGGTGCCGTTGGCTTTAGTAGTTTTTTTTTTTACTACGAAGGTACCATCGGTACCATCATCGAGGGCCCACCACTTATTATTAGCAAAGCGGTTCGTGCGTTTCATTTGAAGGGTACAGTCTGACTTAAACATGAGATCATGAGATGACCACCTTTTCTTTGGTGTTCATTCATTGCTGAACAGTGGCGGTGAAAGACCTAAACTTAATGTGGGTAAGCTACAGTTCGTGAGGGCCTCTGATTAAAGTTAAATTGCAGTTTGTCGACCAAAAAAAATCGCCAAATATATTAAAATTTATGTTGATCTGCGTTTGTCGTCTAAAAAAGGGTTGCAAAATGTATACAAATTTAAGTCGATCTGCAGTTTGTCGACCAAAAAAGTAGGTCGCCAAATCTTCATCATCCGGCCACCAACGCCAAGTCTTGGAGAAAACTTGTCTGCGCGTGGCGCGAGGCCCTTTGCACCGCGGCCTAGCCTACGTAGGCCTACACCGCCCGCGTCTTACGTCGCCATTGTTACTGAAGATCGTGACCATGTTCCACCTTCTTGCAGCTTTATGCTATTCTATTCCAGTTTTCCGCTGTTCTCATTGCAGTCGATGGGGAGTTCGGTAAGGCTAGGTTATATCACACCGTCCGGTAGGTGATCAGCAGCAAGGTCTCTTGCCTTCTACCTTTCCGAGCACTACTAAACTACCACATTAGTTCTTATAAATTCGCATTTATTAGAACTATGGTGGCCATCTCGTATCTGTAACAAGCTTTAAAAATTGGTTCCATGTAGAGTTTGCTTCTCCAATCTGGTGAACTGCATCTTCGTTACTACATAATATTTAAACAAAATAAATACAGTAATTCTGTTAATTAATTTTATTAACTGCTGAGATTGTTCCTACACTAGTGAAATTACTAAAAAGGCACACCTTTATGTGCCGGTGGTGTTATTGAAGACAAAGCTATTATACTATTTTTTAGGTACTATAAACTGAACGTTTATTAGGTATTTATGGCTGTAGCGCCAATTTTTTTTTACAAATAAAACAAAGTACATCTACCTCGAAAGTTTGGCGAACAAATTGGAAGTTTGTAATGTTTATAAGTTCATGAATAAAATGTAGGATAATAAAAATATGTTTGGTCTTTAACTTAAAACAGTATCAACATTATTTTAACATATTTATTAAGTAAAATTGATGAACAAATGCTGGAGAAATCAATGAATAAACATAAAATCTGTAACAAGATAGCTAACTACGTTTCCCCAATAGTGCCTATAACCAAGATAGTTAAAGACAAAGAAGTGAATTCATGTGATTGTTATCTCTCCCTAGTTAAACTATAAATTTACTTCGGTCCCCTGTCAACGTGTTGTGGAGGCCTGAGAATAAATCTGGCGAAAAATACCCTTAAGCCAAACGACGTTGATTTTGTTTTCTTTTCTTCCAATCATGAAATTTCGTACAGGGATGCAGCAATTATATCCTCTTTGACTTGTTTTTATCTTATTGCGAGTTACTAAGCGAGACTTGATCCAAGTTTATTCCCATACGGTATTTACATTTTACATTTTTAATATGAAGAGACATTACTTTTAAAAAAAAAAATCATGTACCTACTATAAAGTTCATCGTCCATCCGCCAGTCCTTTAAAATACCAAGTTGAACTAGTCTAAATTGTTTGCGCTTATATATGACGGTTCACCGCAATAACCGCCCATGGCTGTGCGTAAATAACTGTACCGCAATAACTTTACTGGAAGATACTACTATCCATTTCTTGGATAGTAATCTCTGTTTTGGTACGACATATAGAAAGAGATCGAGAAACCGTTCACGGAAAAAAATGATACATGTCATACACTTAAAACTGTAAGTATTTATTTCTGTTTAATTGATATTTCCGACATTTTAAAACCACATTATTATTATATTTATGACAAAGTATTAGACATGTATCTACCTAGTCAACTAAGGCCGAGACGTGGAGGTAACAGAAAACTAACTAATATTTTAATTAGGAGCACGTCATACATACGTACAATAAAATGAAATAGTAATACCTATGCCCAATGGCATTGAACCGTAGCTGCGTAGCACTGCTACGTAACTAGCGTAATTCATTCAGAATTAACTAATACTAATGAACAATGGAAAATTTAAAGCCTACTATTAAGAAATAAATCGTCAATGAAAGTGCTACATGCTTTTATTTATGAAGTTCCTACTCGTTTTATAGCGTTTGGTTTCAGCATTTCCTAGATTAAAATCGTGAAAAATAATGCCTCCTTTGTGTGTATTTTTTATGTATTACACGTAACTACAATAATTACGCGTTTTATATATGTTCACCCTTTACCCTTAATTTCAATACCTCAACACGAAAATAAAAAAAGTCAGTAACAGAAATAAATGAGTTGTACGAATCAATACACAAGTAATAGAGTTTACCGGTTATTCCATGTAGCGTGTATTTTGAAGCTATTAGGCAACATCTGTTACGAATTAATTTCCCGCAAACAGTAGCGTATTTGTGCTTTTTATCTTTAAAGTATATGAAAATAACCAGCATAGTTCGGCCAAAATGGCATCGGAGCCAAACTGATTTCTTGCTATTCGATAGACGGGTAGGTATACCGACTGCCAATTACATATGAGGCAACCATCGTGGTCTTTGGCAGGGGCAACACATTTTTGATTGACCTTTGATACAGTCCTAGTTCTATGAGAGTTTATTATGTCCATGAAAGGTAGTGATCACATACTATCAGGTGGACTGTGTACTCGGTTCCAATTTTTTTCCTTAAGAAAATATGGTAAACAACGTATCTCCGAAGCTTTCTTCCTGAATCGCATAAGTTCGAATTTGTCTTCAGGGATCCTTGTTTTATACGGAAGTAGTATCTACACATGGCTAGCAGCGATCACATAACAGTACCTACTTAAAATCTTAAATAAACAAGTTGATTTACAGTAGGTATGTTCCTACAAGCAAGAATAACTAAAATAATATTTCTAACTAGTAAAGTGAATTTAAGAGCAATCTTGATAAAGGTAGGTACCAAATATTTTCATTATTGATAACAACGTAATTGACAATTATAATTCTGTTTTTTAGAACTCTTTGGAACACTAGCGAAAACGTAGTTGAAATATTAGTATAATTTCGTAGAGTATAAATGATAATGATAGACTTTTTTTGTGGAAGTAGGGAATACCGTGAAAAGATATAGGTCCATAGTACAATCAATTAAGTTTATAATAAAAGGTATTAAGTTAATAGGTATGCTAATTTACTTTCATCAGGTGGACTGCATGCTCATGTGCATGCAGTCTACCTGGTGGTAAGTGGTCACTACCGCCCGTGGACACCCTACTTTAAATTTCATAGGAGAAATTAGATTAATTAATAGATTAGTTGGTTGATCTTCTTTTACTACAATTAGTTTAATATTAATTTCTTTTTTTAAGTAACTTCAAATAGAACATGGGTTCTATCTGAAGTAAATCACAGACGCGTTGCTACCCTCGAAGACTGGAAGGATGGTCGCCTCATATAAAAATGTGCTGGCAACCATACCCTTCCATCGAAACGCAAAAAATGCTTCACTTTAGAAATATGTGTGGCAGTGGTGCTTCCCGGGTCGAACTACACTGGTTCTACCATCTGGTAAATAATAATAATAATGACGTAATATAGGTACATTTTTCATTAATTTTGATTATTTTTCATTACCTTTATTTTAAGTATGTTACAATTTTTTATAAAGATATATTATTTTCCAAAAATGTTCACTTTTTAATAGTATAACATAATCTGTGCATGGGAATTCACGAATATAAATCAAATGAAAGCTCGCTCCCAAAAAAATACCTTCTAAAGCTCAATCCCAAATTCGCTTGCCTGAAACAAATGTTCCACAATACAATTTGACAAGCTCATTGAGTTACATATGCGTTATTAAGTTCGTAAGCCACCATGAAAAGCTTTCGTCGCGTCTCTGCTCAGGAACGAAAATAAAAATAATTTACCAAATTGCCCTAATCAATTCTGTTGAGGGACACCACGCTATTTCGAAATTAAGAACTCACAACTCCGTCTTACGGATCTGAGCATTTTTCATGTAAATGTCTGTATTATGAGGCCTAGTTCTAGGACCGTGAATTACCTACTGCCTTGTTTTTATAAATGATTCTTTCGTACGATTAATTGGTACATTATTTGTTACCATCTTAGTTCTTTTAGTAGTTAAATTAATACTTAATGATATGATGACGGAAATTATTAGTTACCATCTTAGTTCTGTAGTGTATTAAAGTTATACTTAATGATATGACACACACGGAATTCTCAACTGTGACTTACTGAGCTTCTGCCGTGTTTCTGTCTAAAAGATATTGGGGTATTTAATATTCAGGGACATAAACCCAAGTCGAACTATCGCAGCCGCTTGGCGTGGCTTATTTGCAGTTAATAGCAGATTTTAATTTTAATAATTACTTTAGAGAATTTAAAACCTTAATAGGATGTAAGTAATAGGTAGGTATAAATATATTTTACTGTTGTAGAAAATAATATCAATAATTCTTTATTAATTTGAGTATGACAAAATATTAAATAATTAAAATTAAATTAAATTTCATAATTATATGTACATACAAAATAATAACTTATTTTTAAATAGAAACAAACTGCCGAATTAAAAATAAAAATCTGCATCCAAATTACTGTCCATAGGATGAATTCCCAGAATTCTGGCAACATTACCTCGGTGAATAGCAAGGCTAATTCGTTGACTGAGGTATGCGCCAGTAAATAATTACTAAAACAAAGAAAATATCTGTCTGCCACCTAAAGACTGCATCTTATATTGCTAATTTATTTCCCTGAGCTTATTGGTTAACCTAGCTCCATCCACCCTCGCGAGCAGCTAAGCTTACTACACCATTTTGTCTTTACAAAAGTGTACGACCACTTATACCACCGTCATTTCCAGGGTCGCTTGACTGGACGGTTCGAGCTCGTGACTCTTGCCGCCCGCAATCTCAGCAGCCCCCTTTTAATCGCCTCTCACAAGCGGCTAGGGGATATTGTAGGACTATGTTAATCCCGGAACTACAGAAACGGGCCCGGCAAACTCTGATGTTTAGTGAAGGGTACGTGAACATAAGCTCTTTTAGATATAGTTCATTAGTTATTAAGTGTAAATAATTAAAAGTTAAAGTTATAATGTATTAATCAAGGCTAAGTTAAGGAGAGTTAAATATATTTATTCTTGTGATTTAAATAAGTAATATCACGTAGGTAGAACAATATCGTGATCGTCTATTGATAACCCTTCGTAGCGACAAAGTTTGAAATAGCGTGAACGGTAATCGCTGTCGCTAACTTTTAAAATATGGTTTTCGTAGCAGGCTGTATTGACTTTTGTGCCATAAATATAAGGTTTCTTGTAGCTCGGGACACTTTCGATGTATTACACCCTTTAGTTTATGGAATATTCGAAGCAAAAGGGTCGTTGAAATTCCATTAATTTACACGTAAACGGGAAAGTGGCTGGGCGGTCACAAAGTGCATGTCGAGAGAACTTCGCGACCCTCCTGTGGTTTTACCGGGTCTTTGTACGGAAACCAAAACCCGCAGCCTGTTCTAAACATTGCGTTATATAATTCTAACAATGTATTACATTTCAACTACTTAATGAGGAATATTTAATGACTTCTAAACTCCTATGATTGTTTAAATAGTTAATGTAGCTTAGGCCTACAACAGCTGTAAGAGATGTCGGTACTTGTATAAAATATGTATAAAGATCAAAAGTAGGAAAGGCCTAGTTAATTTTATAACAGTGATTAACCACATTTACGCAATAAGTGTATTAATAAACTATTAAACATTATTTAAGATTCGCTCTACATATGCCTCTAAAAATATTCAAGTGCACATTTTTATAAAATAAAAACCTACTCCATGTTCGCGTTCAGTTGTACGTTGCTATATTACGTTTGTAGTAGCGCTATTCAGCTATATTTTCGAGCGAGGTCAAAAGCCTCCCGGATGCTGTTTTACAAGGCGCTTACGCCCACGTTGGGCGACATCTACGTTGAAGGGCGATTAATGGATCGTCTGCTATCGGTGCACCGGTGGTCTAGCGGAAGCGGCTCGCACCAAATAATCGCATCGATCGCCAAAAAACTAACCCACATACGCACTGGCAGCGTAGCCGGAATTATTAATCGCGAGGAGTAAGTGTGGGGGGTGTCGACAGGGCGCAGGCGCGAGCGTGCGGCGGGCACTCCGCGAGAAAGGCTCGCGCGCTCCGGCCGCGTCCGACGCGCGACCGCGATGCGCGAGCTACCGGCGCCGCGGCCGCTCCCGCAAGCGCCGCGCTAACTTGCACCGATGCAGTGGCGAAAATTAACCAGGTTGAAATCTTCGCCGGGCGGACAGTCGCGCGCTCGGAGGATGCTCTGCTGCGGCCGCAGGAAGGTATGCGATCCGATCGATAGCGCGCGCCGAAACCGTCGCCCCTCCCGGCCCGGACGCCGACGCCGTTCGACGACCCCGCTCGCTAAGGCCTCACTAACTCCTAGGCTTTGTAGCTTTTTTGGGCGAGTTCCCTGTGGATTCGTTATGTCCTAATCAAAATGAACGCTTTGGGAGGGTAGTGAAGCGCTACGAGCCCCTTTGCCGGGAAATCCTCGTACCCGCCGCTTGAAATGTCGATATAACCTATAGTGATATAAATGTATAGGTTATGGTTGGGTCAAGTATGTGCCTAGTAACTGTCACTTATACATTATCTATCATTTGCTGGTATAAGTAGACGGTTTATTACATTCTGTGACACTTTTTCATGGAATAGAATCATTATGGTATCGTTCTAAATGATTCTTGACTGACGCTTGTTAATGACTCTATGCGAATTATGTTAATTATATTAGTTTGATGTTTGCTTATCAGTTGATTAAGAGGGCTTAGATAACCCTTTTAAATACATATTATAATCTGATTGAAGTGAATTGTTGTAACGATATTTTATTATACATTTTAAAAGTATGTGTTTGGACATAACTACTATGAACTACATTGATAATTTTGATTTTATATGGTATTTGCAAGCAATAAATATTTCAATTTCGCTATAACAGTATATTCTCTTTGTTGGTACGGAAATCAACGAGCGTATCTCGCCATCTTGTGGAGTCTTAACGTGCGCTGATGCTGACAATCTTATGAGTAGTAGACAGAAATATATCAAATTATTTAAATATTCAACAACATCACTATTATTACCACGTTTGTTAAGCAGTGAACTACATTTTTTAGTGATTACAAAATTGTTTTAAGTTATATGTAACTTACATAAATCACTCGCATTATAATTATGTATCTGCTTATGATTTTGAATATATCAACAACAAATAATTAAATATACATAAAAATTTTTGTAAAGTACTCGAGAATAAAATCTTGATATGTATAATGATATGGCGCGCCAGTCAACTTGATATAAAGTCAAATTGGTGGGCGCGAAATTTCATTACCGTGTTGTCAGTTATAGATGTAATTCTGTTGTAAAGGCTTATAGCTAATACGTTTACAAATAAGCCTGTAAGTATACTAACCGAGGATCGTGTATGGAACAAAATAAAGGATGAAGGTATAAAAATAAAAGTAAATCCACGAAACGATGTTAGGGATCGTTAAATTTTATGGAAGAATATTTCGCATGCTACAGCATTCGCTTACTCCTCTCATTTATCTTTTCTAACATGTTATATTATTAGATGATCCATTTCTGGCACGTTTCCATACTATTTTTGAATAGCTATCCTTTTGAGGAGTTATTTCTGTCATAACTTATAGTTTAATGCAATTTTATGCCTTGGATTTGTCGACATGATACCTTTTATTTTACAATTCTTTTCATTTTACTATTCCGTGCTCTACTTCAAGTTAAGAGCTAGTAAATTATAACTCCTTCTGGCCACAGTTTTGTTTGAACAGAGCAATGAAAATAATAGAATGTTGTCTTAACTGTACCATTTCTAGTAATCTAAATAACTAACGTTTTATTTAAAATTACTACTACTCAAATCATCCCAACTGTATCTCGTCAACCCATTATTGTCCCACTGCTGGGCATGGTTCTTCTCTCAGAATGAGAGAGTTTAGGCCATAGACCACCGCTGGCCAAGTGCGATTTGGTGGACCCAACTGTATAATGAAAGTAAATCCGCTTGCAATCTTACATATAGGTAAGGGATATACAAGAGTAAATGCATAATTATGATATTCCTATTAAACCACGTGAGATCATTGAAGGACTCAAGACTTTTCGACGTCTTAAAAGGACCTAAGATGAAAATTTAATTTCAAGATTAACTCGCTTACAATAAGTTTTTCCTACTATTTTCCTTCTAACTGATATAAGTTATAAACTCAATTGTTAAGAGACAGTGTTTGAACTACGTTTTATATTACCATTAACATATAATTATGTACATAATACATGTTAAAATATTGTCGTATGTAGAACATATACAAATATTTTTTCCATAAGGTATTATTAAGTGACTCTTCACTTACTCAATAATACCTTATGGAAAAAAGGTTATATGAGAAAAAAGGCATCAATTAGTAGTTTATTGATTGTTGGAATCAAAAATGCGTAATTACACGTGTAAAGAGGTAATGTAGGTCAATCGTGATGTATTGTGGGGACGATAGGATCCAATCGAAACCAGTCACCTATTTATAAACAAACTAGTGACCCTCTTACCTACTTTCTAACCCCTAGCATTTCAATACTGAATACTATTATTATTTCCATGGCAGTAGGGTTTAGAAAACTGATTTATATACACCATTCGTTATTCATTAAATGAAAAAAGTATAGTGCATGAGTATATACGGAAAACTTTATAAGGGGCTGTTCAAAAACCGTAAAGCATTTTTATAATATTACACTATCTGATAAAATATTACGTATTTTAAAAACTAGGTTGGTATAATGAAATTAAGTTTTTCAAAAAATAATACCAATAATTTTATAAATAATTTCTCTGAATAACGTTTTCTAGAATGTTTTAGATACTTTTACATATTTTGGAATTTGTTTACCGTGGAGGTGTGGTTTCTTGTTGTGTTTTTTGTTGAACAAGTATTTAAGCTATCATATTTTTAAGTTACCAGTTTAACATCGATAAAAATGTTTAATAAAAATCACTCATACGATTTTAAATTATAGTAACAGTACCAAATATAAATATTTCAATAACAAAGAGGAAAAAATAATATACGGTTTACATCGGAAAGCAAAACCTGACCCTGTAATTACCGCTGAAGCTCGTTTCTGTATCGTGGATGGGCGGGCCTGGACTCGAATCACGATAAACACTATACTAAGTATTGAATTAGTAAAGCCTTCGTATGACATCTACTCGAGACTGCTTGTTGACATGTGAGTGAACATTGAACGAGACTCGAGGGCTGTATGAATTATTTATCGAACCTTACGCTCACCGACAATGGTTGTCTACGCAGACATTTAACCATTCCAATTCGCTTAGAGATGTGTTAAGAAATAATTTTAGCGAAGAGACTGGACTACTATAAAAGCCTATTTAATATTTAAAAATGAATAATATGAAATACGCTTTTTCCATGCCTATTTATTGAAAATATTTTTGCTTATAGATGGATCTATGTTTGTGCTAGTTAGTAGTAAAATTAAATATACTCGCATACAGTCGAACTGCATTAGTTGATTACTTTAATATGGAGGTACATTGCTTATCAAGTTCAGGACGGAATCCTAACGAAAAAACAAGCCAAAGAGGACTGAAGTTCTACATTTTTATACGCGGGGAAATCCGCTATGGATCCCAAATCCCGCGGGGGCGATGAGGTGGTCCTACCGGCTAAAGCCCAACGGTGTTACTCTGATCACTTTTATGGGGCTATGGGCACGCTTTTGCATACATCCGCAATCCCATCGACGTAGGCCGTTTAGGTCCATTTCTTTAAATCTGGCGCTCTTAAGTCTTCTGTTTTAAGGTGCACAGGTTAGGATAGGATCACAGCGCGTGCTGCATTGAGCGCTCGTTAATTTAGGAGAACACTGGAGAGCTACTTAAGTCAGCCCCAAATGCGTTATTCTCCATGAGACCTCGTACGTCTATGCATTACCACACCATTGAAACATGAGTGGACACACGCGGACAGCAACCTCACCACACGTCAGCGATAAAAAACAAGCTAATTACTCATAAAGATATTGTAGCATCTAGTCATACTTTGGTTACTACAAAGGCATTTGTTTGCGATTAAATTACCTAACTTTTAAGCGGTGTTTCTTGAAGTTGTGTTGTGATTGCAATGTGGTCAGTATCCTATATTGTTAATTTATATCAAAAATTTGATCTATGTGAACTACACATCTTTCTAAAATTATTTTGCCCATCCACGAAGTTTAGATGTGGTGCTTTGCATTGAGCATAAGCACTTATGGAGCGGAAATATTTGTTTGTAATATAATGCGACAATACAGATGGTACCGGAACTGGCTCTAACGTACGATACAATGGACCTTACTACTCAAAATATTTTTTGATTTTTTTATCAAATTGAAATAACAAACGAGCATGCGATCCCAGGTGGATTGCATGCTCGTTTGTTATTTCAATTTGATGGTAAGTGGTCACTGCCAACTATAGATATCTGTCAGCAACTTCATACAGAACATAGGGATCTATCTGAAGTCAATCACAGATGTGTCGCTGCTCCCGAGAAGTAACATGGTCGCCTCAAGTAAAAGTGTGCCGGCAACTTCCATCGAAACGCAAGAACTGCTTCACGCTAGAAATAGGGATGGCGGTGGTACTTGCCCGGGCAAACTACACTAGTTCTACCGCCTATAGAAATAATACACAAAAGGCGGACAGTTAACCTTACATTGTATCAAAGAAAAGGTAATAATTTTCACTCGACACAACAAATTTCAAACCGTCTATAAACAGTTCATTTCATTTCAGTATTTATGTTCATGTCTATTACATTAAGCCTTAGGGCTTTAAGATTTTATCGCATTACACATGAATGTATAGAGCTTGAATGGATTATTCGGAAATTAATTCTTTACTGTACTATTCACTTTTTATAAATCTATGACGCAATTATAAATAAACCTTGACCTAAAATTATTTTCGTACAATGAAACGGCATTATTAACTTCTTTGTGAACTTATTCGCTTCGTTTTACAAAAAATATGTTTTTCGACAATATCAATCTGATGTAACTTATTGTTACCATATTCTTTAGTCGCCTGAATTTACCAACTTAGCTTATTCGTAGCGGCGTAGATCAACGTAGCATTTGCGCAGCACAATCATATTAAATGTTCTTAAATTAGATAAATTTAAGAACATTTAATTTGATTGTATGTCTTTTAAAGATAAATTGGCTTTCTCCGATTGACACTATTCGTCTCGAATAAATAGAAAACATTACATTAGGCTAGACACTTGGCGTCATATTTCCTAAGCCCAGCCACACCTCTTTAAATAGGAGGTGTGGCTGGGCTTAGGAAATATGACGCCATATAGAATCCTATAGGGTCCACAGAGGAGTCCTATTGCTGATGAGTTACTGTAGAATGTAAACTTGTTCCCGTGATTTGGACCTGCAGTGTAGAGTGGAATACCGAGAAGTTTTAGCCAATACGAGTCTGGTATAACTCTGAGTCACCCACGTGACTAAAGGAATCCATAACGGATTTCCCTGCGAAAAAGGGTGATGAGCTTTACTCCTTTTGGATATGTCTTATATTTAATACTAACTTCAATTTACCATTTATTAAATAAATTAAAAATATTATTTAAATTAGTAAACAAAAAATAATACCGAAACTCTTACAAATATAATATATAGGGTTTAAAATAGATAAAAAATATACCAAACATTTGCACTAGTGTATATCTCTCATTAAGAAGTGTAAACAGTTTCCTTTTAAGATATTCCCTAAGGAGGTTGAGATGAGGTTCTAAAAAAAGACTCAAAAACTTGCAGTAGCTGGTGACATATTTGAGACATTTGTAAGTGTATAGCAAATAGAGCAAAAGCTGAAATAAAAATAAACGTAAACGATTTCTTTGATAAACGATCTGCCGAAAATGTTTGCCACTAGCGACATTATTTTAAAGAATCAACAAATGTTGACTAAATGTAACACCTTTATGAAAAAACGTATACTACTTTATACTTTCTCCAATTTGTTCCAACAATTATACCACAACTACCTGACCTGGCGAAATTCGCATCGCCTAAATATCAAAAATCTAAAATTCCTCCACTATATTATGTATTGATTATACATAAAAACCTCCTTTCTGATTTATTCTATCTGTTAAAAAAATACATTAAAATTTGAAGCGTGGTTTTGAAGATTTAAGCATACATAGGGACAGACAGCAGAAAGCAACTTTATTTTATACTATCTAGTGATGACATCTGATACAACAAAAGACGTCATTTATACAAATGACGTCTTTTGTTGTATCAATTCACTAAACCGTGTACAATTACGTACAACCACGAGTAAAACATGTGCATGTAAGTACAAATTGATATAAAATCCAATTACTCATAAGCCGCTCGTGGATGACTGTAGTAGGAGCCACTTAAAAGCGGACTACACGCCTATTTGCCGTTAAAGTTAAATAAAACTTGTAAATAGGCTCATAGTGTTTACGCACTCAGTGAATTATTCGTGTGACTCACACCTCAACACGAGTATGGTATGTATGGAAGCCCCTTGTCAAATAGACGTTTATGTTAAATATTATAAATCACATATCACGCTTACGCCATGCACTAAAAGGTTTCAAGCTGCGCCGCCCCCGCTGACGTCACTCAATATATGATACCATTCACCATAGAATGTATATGGAATAGAAATATTAATTTAATTTTATAAATATAGTAAATATACCATTTGTTTGTTAATTATTTTTTAATTATATAGTAGTTTTTTTTTAATATTGAACTAAATGTTTATTAAAATGTAAAACAACGGATGAATCGGCTAACTTTTGGGTATTTTGAAAAATTGCAGACTGTCTATTGACTACTGAAATGAAAGGAAACAAAATATTTTTTTTTTGGAAAGGCCTACGAGCGGACTTACAAATTGTCAGTTACATATTTTTTTTACACTACCACCGGATCGGAACACGACCCAAACTGACAAGATCCGGCGAGAAACTCAGCAGGTTTGTCTTTTTTGTTTGTGTATATATATTTTTTACATGGTAATATAAAAGCTAGCTCCAGTATATCGCCTCGCATTTTATTAAAGAAGAAGCATGTTTAACAAGTGACGCTACACTTTGACATTTATTAAATCAAGTATGGAAATATATATTATTTCTCAGTAACTAATCTGTATCTTACATTTTCCTTACAAAAGGATAATATAATAAATTACTCGGCCGTTTGCACAGATAGAAGAGACGTTGGTCTAGCAATAGTATGTTTACATGCTTGGTATTGCGAAACTGCACACATAAGCAAGACGCAAACCACATTTCTATTTCCTGCCATTTCTATGCGACAACTACTCTGTCCATAAACCATTGGGGGACTCATGTGATAAAGTGCAGAGGTCGTGGACGTGCGTTTAATGTTGTCCTAGCTTTATTGTCGGTCGAGAGGAAATAATATTGAAGCGAAGTGTGATGTGCTCTTTACTTATATAGCCACTATCGCCTTCACCTATCTTTTATATGAGAACGTAATTGTAGTGAATTTGCCGCATTTTTGTTCTTATAAAAAACATATAGATTATTGCAAATTTTTACGAGGTGCACATAGTATAGTTGTTTAGACAGATCGTCATTGGTTTAAAAAGTTAAGCAACATTGGGTGCAATCGGTAGTGGGATGGATTACCTCTAGTCATGCTTCCATGCTTCGGATGATGCGGTATTCCGTTAGTCCTAGTAGCTATTATTCTGCTTAGTTAAGTGGATAATGGTAACTTGTTGAAAATGTTTGACGTCGCGTTGGTTTGTCAAAACCCCGATTTCTTTTAACAGATCTGTATTATTGAAACGGGTATTTGGGTCTACTGTTTTTAGTACCTGTTGTTAGTAGTTAAAACGCTGCTGATTTATTGTTTATTTATTATTTATACCAAAATTGACGCCCATACATTTTATATGCGATAATCTCATTCTCACTTTACGGCGAAAGAAACAATAAAAAAACATATGACATAGCGACTTCGCACATTTGATCGTCAATTTCACCGGAATCCTGTTAAAATAAACAACGCAATTTTCGCCACAAAGCCTGAAAATATTTGCCATTAAAATTTTTGATGGAAGGTCTAGTCTACTTAAATTTATTATAGCCTAAGTGTCAATTTTCCTGTTAGAAGCAAGCCTCGCTTAAGCCGGAGTGGCAACGTTTCGCTGGGGTTAAACATAAGTACGTGAAAGTAGTAGCTCACAGTATTTTAGACATCGTTTATTCCGGCTCCTCATAAGAGTTTATTATATGTATTAAGCTACTGCTATTTTATTATACTGCTTTTGAAAGGGTGTAATATCCGTAGACTGTTTCCAAAGTTAGCAGAAAAGGATTTTAATTCTTTAATAAGCAAGAAGTTATTATAAAAACAAAATACCCGACTGCTGAAATTAAATTTTAGTATTTTTTTTAAATAACTTATTTCACTTAACACGTTTTAGAATATATCCCAAAATAGTATCGTAAAAGTGTTATAACATGTATATTTTGTAACGGTCTATTTATCTTGCTCTATCTTTGCTCTTATATATTTAACTTATTCATTATTAAAAAAAAATATTCATCATTATATAAACGACATTTACTATTAACAAAGTTTGATTAGGTATGCTTAGTATCTAATAAGCCCATGTAAAGTCATTTTTCGCGCAAATAATTAGTACGCAATACAGTAATAATAGTAGTTAGCTTCAGAAGGCACAGGACCGGTTGGAGTGGCGTCAATTAGGGGAGGCCTACGTCCAGCAGTGGACCTCAGAGGGCTGATGGATGGATGATGTAACACTCGTAATATGTTCTAGACCATTTATCCAAATTATAAGCATAAAGCAAATTCAAGCTATATCTGATGTTTGAATTGCAATCATTTATTTCGATAAGGATTAATACAGAACATAAAAAAGCAATTTCGAAATTAACGTGATATTTTTAATTGATTTTTTTAAACATAAATGTAGTTATTGTGAGTTACCCATAAGGGAGAGAGACATGCTACCACGGACTTATTTGTAGTATTTTTAGATCTATTTTTCTGTAGTACATTACTTTAGTGTTACTCTCTTGTTATACGCGGCGTACGCGTATAAAACTCCCCGCATTTGTTAAAATAGCGCGGCCTCTTCAACAGTCATCCTTATATTTGAGTCAATTAACACAAAACCATAATATACTGTGAACTCACATCTTTCTCAAGAACTGCAATCTTTTAGCAAAAATCCGTTCAGTAGATTTTGAGAAAAACTGTTACATAGTAGCCGATAGCTTTTGGGTGGTTTATTTTATAATAGGTATTGAAGTACTAAAATACATAATCGTCCCTCCCCCTCCTTTTTCCCTAACCGTAGACGCCATATTGAAAAATTTTATAGCCTATGCCACTCTCACAACCGAGTGGTTTCAAATGATATGTCATATTATTATGTTACAATCCGTCAAGCCGTTTGGGCTGTAGCGCGTGCCAAAGAAATGGACATACATGCAAACATACATAGAAACATACATGCATACATACATACACTCAAAAAACATTACTCTCCTTAGGCAGTCGGGTAAAAATAAAATAAAGACTATATTATTTCTTATAATATTATTATATCATATAGTTCACCGTTCAGGCGGTACTGCTTTGGAACGCCCTGCCCAGTGATATCCGGACAGCACCTAGTAAAGATGTGTTTAAAAAACTAGTTCGAGAGCACTATCTAAACTCCACTACTGTTTCATAATCATCTATTACTTCACTTTATCTATATGTATATATATATGTATATATATATATATGTATATATATATGTATATATATATAAATACGTATATTTATATATTTGTTTATGTATGTAGTATAGTGTATGGTGTATAGTTGTATGTATGTATATATTTATGTATTTATTTAAAGCAATTTTATTTTGTTTATTATTTTTTTTTCTTCTTAAATTTCCACCTACCGCAAATTTTCCAGCCACCCAGGGTTGACTGGCAGAGAATGCCATCAGGCATTAAGTTTGCCCTATTGTAACTTTTATTTTATAGAGGTGCAATAAATAAATAAATAAATAAATAAATAAAAATAAAAATATATACACATATATATCTGACATTATTATAGACATATATGTATATAACAAAATGTTTTTCTTTTACCAATTAACGTAATTAACGTAACTACCAATTATTTATTTGGCAATCATAACTTTAGTTTATAACTAACAAAAGTATAATCTGAAGTAAAGTATGATCGGTTCGAAGTTTTTTGTTTTTAAGATTTTCTGTACCCTTTTTATTTATTTACGTACGCATATAAATGTTTATATATTTAACTTACTTATATACGTACTTTAGAAATAGATAAGTAAGCCAAATGTTTTGCTAAAATTGCTTACGGGCTCTACCGTCAGGAAACATGGTCAATATAAAATAATTTTGAAATTATTGAATAATTTTCATATCAATTTATTAATTATGAATCTGTAAACAAATAAGCCAAATAATGCTCGAGGTGATGAAAGGGAAAACATTAGAAAGGCCGAAAATTCTATGGAATATCCTCAAAGAAATAAAAGTTGTTTGTTTTACACAAAAGGTAAAAGGGAGACTTATAACAAAGCTTTATAAGAGAAGGTTTTGTTTTGTAAAAATGTGAACGCTTTTCGGGGACTGTTTTGTTTACATGACAATGTTTTTTTTTCATTCAATCATGATAATAGTTTTATTGATATTTTTTATCCGTACATTATTTAACTTTAATACATACAAAGTTTAAGTCTTTTTGGTGTAATAAATTTGTTTTGTCTCATCAAATAATTAGAAATTTAATAGGATAATAATAATTATTATTTGTAAGAAAAAGATTTAACTTTCAAAGCGTTAAAATACAAAAAAAGATTAATGGAATTTCTAAATGGGTAGCAACCGTGGCCGAATACAGAAGTTTAGGACGGTGACTTCAAAATACAAATTTTCGTAACAAGTTTTTCAGTTGTCTCTATCTTTCGATAATTTAACGATTGAGCGATATTTTTCCGTTTATGTGTCCATTTTATATCTTACATGGTGCATAATATTTGACTTATATTTTATAACAAGTGTATTTAATTCGAATACACGTGAATAATCCTAATCGCTCACAGGGCTTTACAGCTTCCTGCTCGCTAAGCTTGATATTTTTTTATGTTTCAACCTAGCCTAATAAATTTTATAGCGTTTTATTTAGCCTACCCAGTAGCATTTCGTATGAAAGTAGTATATTTTTCGCGACTTTTTATTCAGTTTCTTGAAATTTTAATTGTTAGCTTATTTTTTTTATTTGCTGGATTAATAAAAAAATATTAATGCCTTCAATATTTCTATATAATTTTAACTAATGCGATACACAATAGTAGCATATGTCGTCAAGCGATTTTCCCACTGTTCATTCTCTGATTAGAGTATGAGTTTAGGCCTATTAATTGTAAAGATATTATCATTAATTAAATTAAGCATACATAGATTATTTCATAAAGGTATAAGTCATCTTACAACTGATTCGTAGACATGTGCGTAGCAATTGTAGCATAAGAAAACGTCAAGCGTCTACGAAACGACTACGGCTTTTACGAGGTAACAGAGACGTAGCGTTAAAGCTACGAGTGTCCTTTATGGATAACAGGCATCCATACTAACAGATTTTTAGGTATTAACTGCTACCCATTTACATCTCTCATCAGTTTCAAATAAGTCAATTTGAAATAATAATAATGCTTTCTCCTATAAATAGTTCCCATTTGAAACTTTGCACATTAATTCATTTAAACCACAGTATTATAACATTGTGGTTTAATTAGGCTCAGTGACATTTTCTATACAGAAATACCCCAAACTTACGCGACAAGTGGGATTTAGTGATAACCGCGTAACTTGCGTAACCTGGGTACAGTCAGCGTCAAATAGTTAGGGACACTCAGGTTATTCAAATAAATAGACTCAACCAAAAAGTCAATAATATCGGTACAAACAAAGTATTGTTGTCAACAATATAGCCGCTCAAAAAGCCAAGACGTTTAAAATGTCATATACATCGGTTCAGTCAAAACGCCGTGAATATGGTTACAGTCTATTTATTTGAACTAGTCACCCGTAGCATCGGCCGAAATTCGACCGTAATTTAAATTAAAAAACTAAACTTCATATTGTCCAAATTAGTACGAATATTTCTCTAATTCAAATCAAATGTCATCTGACATTCTTGACGTTGTGTCTTTTCATAGTAAGACATTGAAATGTGTTTGTGACAAATGCATGGTAGTGTGTGTAATGTATTTTTAGTTGATTTTATGTATGAAAAATGCATTATTTGAAAAAAATATTAACATTCTGCACTCCTTCTCTACGTCCACTATAACTATAACCACTATAACCGTGCAAAATTTCATACTAATCCGTCCGCGGCATATTACTTAAAAATCCGTCACAAATTTTTGCTTCACGTATTAATATAATAATACCTTAACCCTAACTATTTGACTGTACAAGAAATAAGTAGCACATATCAAATTGTGTGCGGTTCCGTTCGTCCAAACACGTGTATTACTGAGCAATAATGTGGAATAGTATGCGTGTATTTAATCGATAACAAAGAGATTGTGTGAAACTCAAACAAGAGAGGAATCGAAGAGATTTGAAAACCGCGTAACTTTGAGTTCGCGTAAGTTGGGGTAGTGTAAGTCGAGGTATTACTGTACTTATTTTTCGTACTCTTGTGTTGTGTGTTGTTGACCTTAAATAGCCTAACTTGTTTTCTCGTAAGTGTCGTAGGAAACAAATAAGAGGCGAAATACACGAACAGCGTTTTCTCGTGTACTATCAACATCCACTGCGGTTACCAATAGCTGACTATTGCCAAAAATCTCCATTATGGAGGCCTATTTTGACGATGAACTTTATAAAGCTGATGCTGAAAAGAAAGCTTAAAAGAGAGTGATAGAGGAATACTTTGTACTGGGTATAACGCCTTTCTTAACATGACGATTTCTATTATTTATACAGCAAGTTGTGTTACGGAATTTTGTTCCAAAATTATATCCTGTGTCATAAAAATGACTTTAAAGTAGAAGCTAAGCGAAGCAGTATCGATCGTTAACACACAAATACAACATACACTGAGTCTAGCATCTAATGGATTAATAATTGCACAGAATTTCCATGGATACTTATGTTCCGAAAAGCAACTGATTTCGTACGAAGATAACGCTGAAATGGTTTTTCACTGTAATCGTCTGGCCGTGTCGATTATTATTATGTGTTGACTGTTACCTATTATTTCACTTTTTGTCCAATGTTATTGCCTATATTTTCATGTAACATTTTTATTGTGAAATTCCTAACATGTCCCAATGAACTTTGATACAAATCCATTGTTTGTAAAAACAGAAACTCGACTGCTCTTATAATATATTCCCTAATAATATTATAAATGTGAATGTAAATTTGTTTGCTTTTACGCCAAAATTACTCTTAAAACTTTGTACACATATTTATTATCTCCGTCATTATTTGTTTTGTTTTGATCAATAAAATAGCTCTGAAGAATTCATTCTACAAATGTAATTTCAATAATAAACTAGATGTTCCAATGACGTGATTTTAAATAAAATCAAAATAAAGATACAAAATATTTCTAAAATGAAAATAAACATTTGTGTGATGTGTTATGGCACTTAAACCTCATTAAGGCAATTAGTATTACAATTTCACTTAACAACTGACCATCATTTAATTTTATACTCCGCATGACGTGGTTCGAATGGGCTTTTTCTATATACTCAAAATAATGTGGCATCAACTAATTGCGTCAAAAAAGAGTATATCGTTTTTCTAGTGTTTGTAATTACGTATGTATATAAATTTATGCATGTATGTATGTATGTATGTACGAATATGTCTAATTATTTGACTCTCGCTATAATCGTGCATACTTCTAAACGGTATTTATAATATGTTTTAACATATAAAATTTAGATAGGTTCATCAAATTTTAACAAGGATAGGTATTTGTTAATTCCAGGAATATTTAAAATTGATTCAAATTTTTAACAGAAGCATACAATGTATAAAAATTATTACGATTCATATAACTTATAGTACCTATATGATTTGTCGGTAAGGCAAAATCTCTTTTACAGGGGCTAATGTTAGGTAGGTCTACAGTCTGATATGAGGAAGCATATTACTCGGATTCCATATTGTCATCGTCGAAGTCTACTTCGCGTAAATATTACTTTTATATTTCTAGTATAGATTTGAAAGCGATAAGACATACAAAATAAAAGATTATTATAACCAAGAAATAGTTTCCTTGGACATAAACTTCGACAAGTTCACTTACAGTCGTAGGCGATAAGAACTATATGTATTTATTGAAATAAAATAATTGGAAATTCATTTTACTATGTAGTTCAGTTGTTATTCTAAGCTCATAAGCTATCTACAAAATAATAATTCTGGAGTATGTTTTTTGTAAGATGTATACGTGGGCGTCTTATTAGATAAGCATTCGTCCCACGAACTGAATTTAACATGAATTTACATGTGTAGGTACCCACCCAATTAAGCGAATACCTACCCAGGTATTCGCTTAATTGGAATATGATCAGAATATATAAACCATACATAAAGATTATTTTAATTCAAGAAGAGAATCAAATTAATCAATCCTTAGGATTATAGAATGTGATGCATAAAGCTAACTTTAATATAAGTGTTTGTTAACTTTAAAATAAGTACGTCGATCAACGAAGTAAAAAAGTTAAAAAAATACTGAATTGAGTACATGATACATACATATTTTTGCAAATATCATAATATTCTTTTTTTTGATTTAAATAGTAAACGAGCATGCAGTCCACCTGATATTAAGTGGTCACTGCCACCAATAGACATCTGTAACCAACTTGATACAGCACAATACCATCTGAAGTCTATCACAGATGCGTTGCTATACCCGAAGACTCTGACGGTGGCCTCATATAAAAGTGTGCCGGCAACCACACTATACCAATGAAACGCAAGAAATGCTTCACGGTAGAAATAGGGGTGGCGGTGGTACTTCCCTGGTCACACTTCACTAGTTCTACCACCTGTAAAATATTACACAGTAGCGCAATGACAGCAAACGCTCTGCCAGACTCAAATTCGCACATTGATATTTTTTATCTTTTAAACGTGCCAAAAGTATTCCTTAACTCCGTAATCAGCTCTCCATCTGTAATAAATTGTTACTTGACTATATAATTATTATTATAAATATACCGTTTATTTGTTCTTTAACCAATTAAAACGATTTTAAAAGATACCTTTGAATTTAACTAGTAATTGCTTCGAACTTGAACAAGACTAACTAAAAAGACGGCGGTGTTTTTAACGAAATCCAACAAGCACTTTGAAATGTTAAATCTTATTTTCGTAGTTATCTCGGATTCCCAACAGTAAAATCAATTGTAAAATCCGGTTACGGCAGACACCAAAAGCTTTTAGAATCGAATCGTAAAAATTCTATCAATGCCTCCATTTGGCTGTGGCTAGGCAATGTTTAATCCTCTGATCCTTATCCAACGGTGATAGGGTCGGATATCTTTGGTTTTGAAGACTTGGCTCCACTGCTCCAGTTGGGGTCCCACCGTTCAGCACTCTGCCGTCTAGTGCTCTTCAGAGTTCGAGTTGGCACCAAATTTTAGATCTCAACTCCTCATTAGGCACTGCTCACTGAGACAGTCGGGCAAGGAAGCGGCGGGTGGGGGAGGTAAAGTGTTGGAGTGAGGAAAACCATTGTGCTAAGACGAAGCGTTTTGTTTCAAGTCTCTTTATGTGCGCTGCGTACTACATACTCATCTGATTTTATAGGGTGACGTATGGGCCGCGTCACTTACTGATATTAGCATCTTACGCAAATTGCTAATTTATTCAAATTGGATCGATGCAGCTGACGCATTTTTTAGGGATATATTATATTCTACATCCCACGCTTACTTTAATATAATGACATTAAATGTTGCTTCATATTTTGTACAATTTCATCAATGGAGCTTTAAACCTTTTCTTGCTTTATGTAGGTAATTTGTTGAATTTGTTTCGAAATATTTAAGAAAATATTCGAAATATTAAGTACTGATATTTTTATGTGCAAATAAGTCCCATAAAAATCAACGATATTATTCAACACATTCATTGCTAAGTTATGGCGTTTGTTTATATTATAACTAGCAGACCCGCGCGACTTCGTTCGCACGAACCATAATCCATCCGTTAGACTTTTTAGGTTCACTGTTGGGCATCACCCTCTCCCCGTCAAAAGAAACCAATATATGGAACTCTAAAGCGAAATACTAAATTTAATTGGAATTGCATCGAATTGGGCGGATTTCCGAAAATACTTTCAACTTTTACTTTACCTCCTTAGGCGATAACTTTCCAATAATGGTGCAAAAATAAAACAATATAACTGTTAATTCACACAAACCTCCTATTCTATTTTTTTCATAATAGTTTGACTGTGCGTTGATATCGTCAGTGTATAAGTAAGATTTAGTTTGCAATCGTGTAACTTAACTCTAAAGTACTAAGGAGTATGGATGCAAAAATCCCCATAATCATTTTTCCCTTAGGTGACGAGTTTCAATAAAATACGAAATACGTCTTCATTAAATTCTGTTAAAGAATGTTTATCCTAAATTTTAAGTAGATTGTAATCACGTTGTCCCATACAAACCTTGCCCCCGTTTATCACCCCCTTAGGAGACGAATTTAGAAAATCCCTTCTTAGTGCTTGCTTACGTCATAAAAGGAACTCCTGGATCAAATTTCAAGGTACTAGGTATAATGGTTTCGGCTGGGCGTAGATATGTTAATAGTTAAGTCAGTTTTCCCTGTTATACGTATAGATGAATTGTGTTATCTATTTTATTCAATATTTTATCTTATCCATAATTCTTTTTGGTATTAATTAAGCAAAGTCACATTTGTATATTCAATGTATGATTATGTATGAAATGTAATATTCATATTTATTTCAAGTTCTTTTTATTATGTCGAGATGTAAAAACAGGTTGGAAGATATTATCGTGTTTTAAAAATGTAAGCAAATTTAATGGAAGTATTTTTCAGCAGACAAATTGATATCCGTAGGATTTTCTGCTACATCAGTGTTGGAAAATACTTAAAATTTTTAAATAAAACAAAGTTACCTTGCAGTACTTACTTTTATCAGATAGTAGAACCAGTGTATAACGACTGGGTAGGTATCACCGCCACACATATTTCTAGTGTAAAGCCGTTCTTGCGTTTCGATGGTTGGGTGTGGTTACCGTCTCACTGAAATATACGTATATGAGGCTGTAATACCTCACTTCAGATAGAACCCCAGTTACATGAATAGTTGCCTACAGACGTCCATCAGCGGCAGTAACCACTTATCGTGAGATGGACTGCATGTTCGTTTGCTGCTTCTATCTGATATAAAAAAATACACTGTCATATTTGCATATTTCGGTTGCATCCTTTGGAGATCCTGGAGTCCTCTTTTTTGAGCGCTCCCACATAACCCTGCGTCGGGTACCATTTAAATGTTTCCCCCTCGGAAAAAAATAAAGTGTTATATTTACGTACGAGTATATTATAATTCCATAATACTCCAAACCTGTAACACGTTGTCCAAATGTAGTTCGATTAGAGAGGTAGCATTGCCATAGGTACTTCTAGTGTGCGCCATTTTTTACGCTTCGGTGGAAGGGTGTGGTTGCTCTATTATTTATATGGGGCAACCATTCAGTCTTCGAGAGTGGCAATGCATCTGTGATTGACTTCAGCTAGAACCGCTTACCATACGGGATATAAGAAATGCGATTAAATATGTCCAAAAACTCCCTCAGGCAGCCCTTGCCCAGCAGTGGTTCAATAATGGTTAGATGACGATAGCTATTATGCAAAATAAAAAACTCTATCAGAACTCAAATCTATTTGCTTTTTTTGTAGTTGCTGTTATATCATGGCGGATGAGTCATTTGATACCGGACAATCTCAAAACCAAAAACATTTAGATGATTTATTCGCTTTAACTGTTCAATTCAACTTATTTTAAGACCCGCATGGCGCTTCGTTTACCTACGTAACATGTATAAAGTTCTGAGTGTGTTCTCTGATCAGGCAGAGATTTACATATGTCCACAAAATTCATATAAAACAACAACTACACGAAGAATATTAGTGAAATTTCCAAAAATATTGTTCGTACTTTAAACAATTTGGTTGATAATTTGTACATGAAGTAGAGTTTCTAAACCAAAGGCCTCAACATAATTACGGAATAGATAGCATTCCTTAAAAGCTCGTACAAGGTATCGCTTAATTTGCAATTATAGCGTAATTCGATATCGTCCCTATATTTCGCACCTCGCGTCACTTATTAAAGCAATTTCAATATGTTTCAAATTCATTTTCATAAATTAGCCAACCTTTATAATAATATATATTTGTACCTACGTGCTATATTATGTGATACATCATTCAAATGATTCCCTAAAATAGTAAGACGTCGTCAACCCATTATTGTCCCAGTGTTGGGCACGGATCTTCTCTCGGAATGAGAGAGTTTTAGGCCATAGTCCACCACGCTGACCAAGTGCGAATTGGTGGACTTGGTGTGTAGGTTACCTCACGATGTTTTCCTTCACCAAAAAGCTGTGATAATTAATATCTAATACGCACATAAATCAGTGGTGCGTTCCTGGGTTTGAACTTCGGACATCCCAATTGAGAGGGCAACTTTTCAACCATTAGGCTATATAAGTAGGATTTAAGGGCATTTATAAAAATACTTAGATACTAGGTAATAAAGTATGTATATGTGTGGCCACACGCCTTCCTAAACACCAGGAGGCGAGGTTAGTACAAATGCTCACTGGGAAGAGCCCGATTGGCATAGCGCTCGGAGGACTCCAGTTGTGTTCCACTGGAGATCCCGAAGTCCTCCACGCAGCGCTGAGGATGGCCACCGGGGGGTTTTTGTAAGGTTAAAATCCCACATATCTCTTCGTTGTTCCCATGGTGTTGAGTACCTTTTGAAGATTTCCCCGTCGAAATCAAAAACACAAAAACTAACACCTAGGGTCCAATATAGGTATGTCCGGGCGGGGATCGAACTGTCAACCCACTGCGTGTTGGAACGTTGCAGTGACTTCGCCACGTTAGTCACCCTATTTAGTTACGTTCGTAGCATTTTCTGTTATGGTTGTAGTTTGCTATTACTTGTGAGGTTATGTTATATTTGCCAGATGGTAGAAACCAGTAAAGTTCGACTGGGAAGGTATCACTGCCACACCATTACTAGCATGAAGAATTTTTTTAGTTTCGATTGAAGGTTGTGGTTGCCGGCACCCTTAAATGACCATCTTATTCGTCGGAAGTAGCAGTGCATATGTGATTGACTTCAGATAGAGCCTATGTTCTATAGAAAGTTGCTTACAGTCATCTGTATGTATGGACGGCAGTGACCATTTTCCACCAGATGGACTGAATGCTCCTTTGTTACTTCAATTGGATAGAAACAAGTGAAACGACAGTGCGATGAAATCAAATTTCCAGTTTAAGAAAGTAAATATATAGTAGTTTATAGTTTAAAATATATTATACGCTTTCTACACTCATAGCCCCACACTAGGATTTTCTCCTGTGTCGTGGGTACCATGGACACACACAAGACGAATACACAAACACCCAGACCCAGAACATGTATCTAAACTCATCATTCAGATACCTGTCTGGTCGAGAATCGAACCCGGGACCCATTGCGCGTCAAACCGGTGTGGTAATCGCTCTGCCACGCGGGTCGTCACATTAAACGCTTATCTTTTCGAAGAATATAAAACAGCTTATTGCGACACGATGTCTTACCGTAACTTGTGCACCGTATGACTAATGCTCTATAACACGGCTCTGACACGAACATTCGTGATCGTATCGAATGAACGCTATCAGCGATCAAAACCTTCCTTTCTGCTACTGTCTTGTGGTATTAGTACAAGTTATAAATGTTATGATGATGAATGACTAAACGCAAAAAATATAGAGGCTTTAGTTTTTTTTATCTGTTTGAAGTAGCAACCGATCATGTATCTGATGGTTAGTGGTCGATGCCGCCCATGGACATCTGTAAGCAACTTCAATTAGAATATGGTTTCTATCTGAAGTCAATCACAGATGTATTACTACTCCCGAGGACTATGATGGTCGCCACATATAAAAGTGTTCCGGCAACCACACTCTTCTATCAAAACGCGAAAAAATGCTACACGCTAGAAATAGGTGTGGCAGTGGTACTTTGCCGATCGAACTACACTGGCTCTAACACCTGCAGTTTTATTCTTAACCCATTTAAGTAGGGGCATGAGGTCTATTTGGAAGCTGGTTACTGCTACGGCCATTTCATATAGAACAGAGTTATATCCATCACAGATGCTTTCCTACTGCCGAAGAATAAGATGGTCTTCTCATATGAAAGTGAGTCGGCGTCGAAACCATACCACATTGGTGGACTATAGCCTAAAACTCTCTCATTCTGAGAGGAGACTCGTGCCTAGTAGTAGGACAATAATGGGTTGGCACCACCTCCCGCTCAAACTTGTTGATATTAACTTTTTATATGACCACTTAATATCAAGTAGAGAGGCTATTAATTACATTTGTCGCGGTCATAATATTGGAATCCAAGAAGCAACGCTAGTTACTATTTCTAAAGCACGTTATAGTGAACGAGGGAGAGGTATTTAGAAATTCTCCCAAAACGGCGACGTTTATTGAAGCAAGATATATATCTGGCTCGTATTACTAATGTTGTCGATTAATATGTATTTTTAAGCAGCTCTATATTTTTCACCATACTGTGGAGGTAGCAGAATCGTATCGCAAGTACGATATTTTTTGAAAAGGAAAGACGTAACGAAGATGAGATTCATGTTTTTCTTTGAAATCTTTGCAGCTTTTCATGAATCTGATTATACATACCACTCTGCACCTGTAAGTAAGAGTTACGACTATTTATCCCTAAGACTTGCCCCGGTTTCCCTTAATTTAGTTCTGAATTTGAATTATTTTTGATGAAACGTGTTTTTTTTTTATATGTTGTTTTGTAGTATGCTCATGTCAACCCATTATTGTCTCACTGCTGCAAGTGCGAATTGGTGGACTTGTAGTATGCTAATTAGAGATTATACTGATTTGGTTGGAAGTTGGAATCGAAACATAAAGGGATATACCTAAAATAAAGGCTTCAATATGTCATAATTACCGTTAGTAACCAATTTTACCAATGACTTATATCACCAATAATCGAATTGCTTTACTTCGTGCTACTTATAACACATTCATTTATGACATGGAAAATAATTAAAAACTAGGACAAATTTATGTGTTATTATATAATTTCGTACTTAGCTTTAATTTAAGCCTCCCATAGCCTCAATAACGGATTATTAGGTACATGTATCTACGTTTTTTTAAAGCAAAATTTATTCATTAACTCCTGTAATAATAATTAATAACAGTGACCTATAACCACAGTAGCCGTGTAACTATAAGCCGTGCTACTTATAACACGTTGACTTATAGAGACAGCTAGCACTAGAGCGTACAAACTCAAGTGTCGGCCTCGTTAGCAGGATGTGCGGATGAACGGGCGTAGTCACTGATTTCAACTACTCTATGGACGTATTGTCCTATATTACTATTGCCATCTTTGTCAGTTTAAAAATGGTTTGTCGGAAAACGTAATGGAATTTTATTAGCATATTTTAAAATTCATTACTCTTTAGTTGAAAAAGATTGAAAAATGTAATTTGTTAGTAAACATGTGGCTTTATTTTTTGGTAAATAAAGATGTAAAACAGTGTCAAAGTAATATAAGTACTAAATCTCAATAATTTTTTTATACGACGTAAGTATATTTACAGTGACAATAATTCAAAATAAATTGCGGTACATTTAAACATGAAATGAACTGTTTTTTTTGTACTTATATGCTTTTAAATTTGTTTATGTTAAATCATTGCTAACTATGAAACCTACATCTGGAGTTGTTCTGTGAGTTTTATGTGTAAGATATACCTATTTGATTTGTATTAATAAGTTTAATTACCGTGGACACAATATGGACATAGTAAGAACAATATACAAACAACGAGACGGAACAGCAGAACAGAAATTTAAATTAATTTTTACACATTTCAAGAACGAACCCGGAACTGACTTCGTCAAATCGGTATGGTGACACAGTGATGACCCATACTGTATCGTCCAGATAAATATTTTTAGTTATTGCTAGTAATATTTTAATATAAAGTTTTTTCTTAGACACACATTAATAAAATATAAGATAAACTTACTTACGTAATATTGATAGATGTTAAACAAAACTCTATCTAAAGTTTCTATATAACAAATATGTAATAAAGTCTTAGGGCCGGCACTCATATGACGGAGCGCAGCGCAGCGCATTTTTTGCTGTCAAACTATTATCGTCATTGTCCCTTTAGAAATAATATCCAAAATTAAATAACAGCAATTTATTTCTGAGGAGCATGAAAGCGACCACACGCGAAAGGTAGCGCGGGAGCGCGACCGCGCGCGCATCCGCGCGCATTCTCCCAGTAATTAGCGCGAATTTCGGCTAGTGTGTGATTCGTTAAGAAAATTTCGCGGGCATGCGCTGCGCTGCGCTGCGCTGCGCTGCGCTGCGCTGCGCTCCGCTGCGCTCCGTCATATGTGCGCCGGCCCTTACACACTTCAATCATACTTCAGTGAACCGGTAAGCTCTATAGTACTTGAAAGTCGTTGAAGTGACGATGTAACATAATGGAACATATTTCTGAAGAACTGAGACATGTTTCAGTCACAGTTTAAAACTATTGGAAAACAGTTCCAAGTGGGATGCGAAGTCAGTTTAAAGCGGTTGGAAGAGAAAAAGAATATGCATTCAGTGTTATGTTAATCAACTTTCATCTATTTAATATGGAATAAATTATGGAATTTAACCGTTTAAAGAGTTGTGTGGTAGAACCAGTATAGTTTACAGGTGGTAGAACCAGTGTAGTTCGACCGGCGAAGTACCACCGCCACACCTATTTGTAGCGTGAAGCATTTCTTGCGTTTCGATGGAAGGGTGTGGTTGCCGATACACTTCGTTATGAGGTGACCATGCGTTGCTACTCCGATGGAATACCATTGGAGTAGCAACGCATCTGTGATTGACTTCAGATAGGACTTATGTTCTGTTTGAAGGTGCTTGCAGATGTCCATGTGCGAGAGTGACCACTTACCACCAGGTGGACTGCATGCTCGTTTGCTACTTCGATCAGATAAAAAGAAAGTTATTCCTCCATATTTAAAAGGAACAATTAACCAAATGTTTGTGAGTGTTTAGTGGAAAATAGAAACGACTCTACGTTGTACCTACTGGCGTATCTAGGATTTTCGTATGTTCTTGAAGGAAGGCTTTTTAAAGAGTATAATGATGAAAGCAAAGACCTTTCGATAAGGAATGCTATTGAATTTTGAGACGACTTACATCTCTGTTTTAGAATGACACAGTAACTCTCCATATATGACGTATAAATACGTAGTGTTTATTTTAACTTGAAAGTTAATTAGGAATAAACGTTCCGTCGTAAATAATATTTTATATTTCACATCATCGTACGTTCTGCCATATCAAAATCCCAAATTATGACGTACAATCACGTTCTGTCCGTGAAAGTATTAATGATAGATGTAAATTAAAATAAATAAAGTCCCAAGGTTATAGTTAGGCAAATTAGAAATCGAACCTGAGTCCTTCTGTGAGATAGACGGTAATATCTCTATAGTGACTGGCAAATGGTGAACCAATTATAAATACAAAAGCATTAGCATCGCAAACATGAAGGTTAACATAAATTAATCTAATGATAACCATCATTATAAACCTACAAACGATTTACGAATAAAAACATTGAACATGACTCATCCTTTCCGTTAAATCTATTCAGCATCCGAAGAGGGCGGGGCGTCTGGAGCCGATGTAGGCGGCCCTAATGAGCTATGACCTAACGACGCGACTTGATCCCTATTCAGAGACCATAAGGTTCAGTTAAGCCTGTAATCTGTTCCCCGACAAACGAGGCATCCAGAGGACGCCAGAGATTGACAGGAAGCTATTAGAGGTCGTGTAGGATTAGAAATTTTCATTTCGCTCGCATTCTTTGGTCACTTTTCGTGTCAAATTTAAAAATGCAAGAATAACTTGTTCAATTTATGCTCTTGTTGTTTTAATTTAATTTAAAGGAATAGTTTTTATGTAGTAATTAGTTTCGAGTATTGTGCAGACCTTTTTCATCACGCTAATCGTGTGCATTTTGACAGAACTTACGCACTTTCAGAACTTTGTTGAGGATTATTAGACATGTTTTGAAACTTTATTGGTTTCGATAATTACGAAATAATATTTTTTACACAAAATTAATGGTACAGGATCTGAATCTTACATAAGAATGAAAAGGACAGAGACATGACACAAGGCTTCCAACGATTATGCTTTTCTACTCTCTCCGAGGGTTTTCCTTTACGTCATTAGTCTCTTCTTACAATCTCCCAGTAACTTCCTCCCGAAATATTCCGGGAGCGCTTTGAAATTTGCTCTTGCTGTAAGTTATAAAGTAGGACCGGGGAGTAACCACCTCTACACCAGTCTATTAATAAATAGTTTGTATGGAGTGGTATCTCTATACCACTTACCACAAAGCTTACTGCATTTTCGCGTGTTACCACAATCTTATTCAAATCCTATCAAAAATTGTAGAATACTTGTTTTGAGCATCAGTTACAATCAATTTAAAACTTTTTTATGATTCAATATCACATATAGATATCGTCTCCCCGACCAAATTCATTCCATACCCAGTTCTCTCGTTCGCTAGCGTTCTTCTTACTCCAGACATTAGTAGTTAGTACCTACCGCACAAATATACGTGCGTTAAGGAGTTCAAACGCGCGTAGCAACTTCAAACGTCATAAGCACTTAAGGGGAAGTAGACAAAAGGCAGATTTTTCATTGAAAGCTTAAGAGTTCGTTCTCAGTGTCATTTAGCCGTAAAACGACAGAAGTTATACGTGCAACGATACAAAAGGTAGTCGTACTGCGAAGGTTATGTCTTGCGTTAGAAAATGTAAGCTAAAAATATTAATATTGTCATTCCGCAATGACTGCTTAAATTAATTTATTATATTTTTCATTTCTGTGTGAAATTAACATAAGGAAAATCATACCCATTCAGTTCAGCACAAAATTGTGATGCATGTATATTTTTATATTTCTGATTGTAGGCGCAATGTTTAAAAAATATTTACCCTACTAGCTGAATCCAGTGGGAATAAGATATTTTTCCACAGTAAAAAATAGCCTTTATGTTAATCCAAAGTGTCAGCTAACTCCCTACCAAATTTTATGAAAATCGCTCGAGCCGTCTAGACATGAAGAAGTAACAAACATACACACTCACAAACTTTTACTTTATATTATTAGTATGAAAGTATGATGTCACTCTGACAAAAAAGTCGATTTTAGTGATATGTTAAATGCTACAATCCGTAAAACTGTGGCGCGTTAACGTTTTCACTGTAGAGCATGCCAAGAAATTGTCATACATACATACAAACACATACTTACGCCCGAAAACGTTACCCTCCTTCTTATGCTGTCGGGGAAAAAATTATAAAAACTATTGGCTTTAAGTGTCCTTGGCACGGAAAATAGAAAGAAACATAAAACAGTCTACATCTTTTTTTGGTACCGAGGGGGAAACCTTCAAAGGGTAAAAGTACCCGACGCCGTGGGTGCAACGCCAGGTTATGTAGGATTTTTACCTCACTAAAACCCCCCCGGTGGCCATCCTCCGTGCTGCGTGGAGTACTCCGGGATCTCCAATGGAACACAACCGGAGTCCTCCGAGCGCGATGCCCCCTTTGGGCTCTTCCCAGTGAGGATTGTACACACTACGCCTCCTGGTGTTTACGACAGCATGTTGCCACACATGCCGTCGTCCTACACGGGGTCGCTTGGCTAGACGGTTCGAGCTCCCACTCTTAACGCCCGCAACCCCTGAAGCCCGTTTTAGTCGCCTCTTACGACAGGCAGGGGATACTGTAGCCCTATTCTGATCCCGGAACGACACGCACAAAAATAGTCTACACCTACCAGTGTAGAACTTATTTATTTATTTTCTGCAAACCGTCTGACGAATGGCTGTAGATATTTCAAACTTTACTCTCAAAGGGTTTGCATAAAAATTGAACCCAACAAAGCAAACACTGTAGGCAAACCGTTTCAAATTTACGAAAGCTGTCAAAGTTCAACCCTTTAAGGGAAGCAGTTGGGAGTTTTAAGAACTTAAGTCTTATATTAATGTATAAACTTCGTAATAGCAATGACGTGACACGTAAGCTAAAAGGCACTTGGTCGGTGGGAGGCATGATACATTATTCGGACACATTAATAAAATCGATGACACTCGTTCTACTGGGAAATATGTAACGGAAAAGTTTGAGTTTTCTGCCATTTACGTAATGAAGGCAACGGCTTTTGGTATCGAAGTGATAAACGGACATGACACTCGAAATAAATGAAATCAACTTATCCAACATTTTCAATAAATATATCTTTTAATGTTGTACCTCTATATATACGTATACGTAATACATTTATACACGGCTGTGTAAGATCCGTTGTGTTTTACTTGAGACTTTTTGTTAACTGATATTGTGCGAAACATGTATTTAAGTAATTTTAAGATATTTTTATTTAATCTATCCTTTAAGTAGGATTCTGTCAATGTTGATAAATATTTTATTAACCTTGACAGAACAGAATTTGTGTGTATTCTGTCCTATGTATGCTGCTGCTGGGCATAGATCTCTTTAAGAATCACAAATGTTTAGTCCAACTTTAGAAATATTACTCACAGTCAACAATTAATCTCAGGCGTGTAGGTTTTCAATTAGATTATCAATAATAAAATTGATTTATATCATATAAGCCATATGCTATTTAGATTCCCTTAAATTTTAATGTACCTTTCCATTACGCACGGACAAAGACTTGAATCATCCATTAAGCATAAAACAAAGCAATGTATTCCACTCGCTGACTCACAAAGCTTGGGTGCAAATCTGGTTTTCCCGGATTTAGAAACGTGTCTCATCAAAGTAAGTTTTATTAACGTGGTGAGTTAAACGAAGTAAAATATGTTTATTCTTTTGAAAATAAGTAAACAAAAATTTATAGTTTCATTTAAATGATTTGACGTTTTAAATATCTAACCCGCGTTTAAACTGCGAATCGCTGACTTTTCTTATTGATATGAATATTTAAAATTAGCTTTAGTTACAGGAAGAAGAATCATTATTCTTCTTATATAATTAATAATTATTCTATACGCATATCTTTGATAGGGTTTCTCATTAGAAACCCTATCAAAGATATGCGTATAGAATAATTATCACTTAATTATGGTATGCATGACGATGTAAAAAAAATAAATTGAAGACGAGGTGACATTTGTGAAGCAGACTTCACTTTCATTTTTAAGGTATCTTGTACTTTTTTTAATAATGATTAAGTAGCAAACGAGCATGCATTCCACCGGATGGTAAGTGGTCACCGCCGTCCATGGACATCTATAAGTAACTTCATATAGAACGTAGGTTCTATATGAAGTCAATCATAGATGCGTTGCTACTCCCGAGGACTGAGATGGTCGTCTCATATAAAAGTGTGCCGGCAACCACACCCTTCTATCGAAACACAATAAATGCTTCACGTTAGAAATAGGTGTGTCGGTGGTACTTCCCCGGTCGAACTACACTGGTTCTACCACCTTCTAATAACCTTCTATAACCAGTTCATAGGTTCATAATCCTAACTTTTAATTTTTAGAATAGATCCGTGCTCAGCTCTGGAATAATAGGAGGTTAATGTAAAAACTAATTTAAACGGACTACCACTGCTTTGTGTGGAATTTTTCATAATGTTGTGAATTTTCATCAAAACTTAATCTCCTTTTTCAATATAATGAAATTTTCTCCGAAAATACAAACCACACAAAATTTCAGAACCTATTTTACTTTAAACAACAATTTATATTATGCTGACGAAATCGGAATATGCTACGATATTTTCGTGATTGGCGTGGTAATTTGTCTTGTTATTCGAAATATTTTAAAAAGGAGCCCTCACATATCAAATTTAATTTATGTAAATAGCCGTATCGCATGAAAACATCGAAATTTAGTGCAAAATTTCGTACAAAGTCTGGAATATTTCTAGACAAATACCAGACGAGCGTATATTTCAGCTATGTATCTGTCAACCTTGAAACATAGTATGTTATTACCAACATTTACATATGTATGTGACATAAAACTGTATTCTTTTACCAGTCTAGAGAATGGATTATAGGGCGTTCACCGGAAAGTGAGACTAGTACGAAGCACAATAAAAATCCTTCAATAGCGGGGACTTTTGTTTACATAACAGTATACTTGTCTAGTTATATTTTTGTGTATTTGGAATAACATATCAGAGTGTAGTTTTTGCGTGGGATGTATTTTCGCGTCTGTCTATACATATTTTTAGTGGGACGAATTTGTGTGTGATGTAACATTTGAAATTATTCATAATATTATTTTGTTTATTGATCACTAGCTGTAGCCTGCGCGCGTTGTTACGCCATCAAAAAAAAATACATCAGAAACCTTTGCGAGCTCAGGAATAACAACTTTGCTAAAGATCATCACATGATCAAATGTATGGTTTACGATTCTATAGAGGATATACAGACAAACATATTTTTATATATAAAGGAGAAGATATGCTGGGTAAAAATGTCTTAAATCCATAAAGAATTTATTAATTATTCCACATCACAGTAAAAGTATAAGTATTCATACAGTCATCGAAAAGTGAAGCACATTTTTTTATTAGCGGAGACTTTTATTTATGTAATGGTAAACTAGAGTGTTTCGCGTATTTGTTAACACCTCAAAGGAGTATAAGTTCGTACGTGAGTAGATAAGTCCACGTTTTCTAGAGTTCCTTAACCAAAGGGTAAAACGGGACCCTGTAATAACTAAGAGTTCGCTGTACGTTTGGCCGTCTGTCACCAGGCTGTATCTCATGAACGGTGATTGGTAGACAGTTGAAATTTTCATAAATGATTTGTTTCTGTTGCCGTCATTACAATAAATCCAAAAAATAGAGTATAATATATATTTAAGAGAGGCTCCCATACAATAAATATGATGTTTACCGTTGTTTAAAGATAGTGGAACGGAACCCTTTGTTTGCGATTCCGATTCGCACTAGCCGATTTTTTAAACTATGCTTTAAGAATGACCGTACGATCATACGACCACTTTATACCAGTATTAGGTCATATTCTCACAAAACAGAAACTAACTCGTTGTATCTAATATTTTCAGAAACAAAAAGATGACATAATTTGTATATTTGAGATAGTAACAAAATTGTTTGCGATGTTTAGAGCTCTCTCTCGTTAATTAATAAAATAAATAGTTACGTTTATGTTTTGCTCAATTTTGGAGACACTCAACGTTGTTTTAATTTGTATAGCCTAGATTATATTAATAATAATAATTTGGAATATTTTCTTGGAAAACACATTGTTTTTGAGATTAATGAGGTGTATAATTTTGTATTTTAATGAGCGGCTTAATATACCAGCCGAAATATAGAATAAACGTACAGCTAGCAGTCGTAATACGGAGACTTACACAGGGTTTGACTAATGAGCATAATTTATGGTTTGAGAAACTTGCAGTGCCCTTGTCGCCACCCGTAGGGACCCGTCCTCCCGGGAGGCGACACGACCATTAATGCCTCAAGGTTCCGTTCTCTCTCCTACACTGTTTAGTCTGCACATCAATAACATGTTGCAACAAATCAGCATTGCTATGCAGATGACAGTACGGGGGACGTGGCATACACAGGCCGTGCGAATGCCTCTCGGATACTCGTGGATGAAAGCAGAATCCGACTTGTGTCTGAAATCGAGAACTCTCTGGAGCGTGTCTCGACATGGGGTCGACGTAATCTTGTTGAGTTCAACCCCACGAAGACAAGAGTCTGCGCGTTACCGCCTAAAAAAGCCCAAATTTCAAACCCATTTGTCATAGCGCCAAGGTTTCAGGAAATTCCGCTCACCATTAATAAAAGCGTGGGGATCAGAATGTCTGGTGGCAATACCAGAGGAGTCGCCTATGGACATTTGCAAAAATGTCTATAGGCGACGGTGACTGCTTTCCATTAGGTGGCCCGTCCGCCTTATCGTTAGGTCAAACTATAAACAAAAATACAACTATTAGACATCATGTAAGCCAGGGCAACATAGGCTTTAAGAATCAAAAAAAAAATCAAAATGTTTTTATTTCAGAAATTATCACTAGTTTTACAAAATAACAGTAATAATCCTTTACGTTTCTACATGTAATTTTATATCACTAAACAGTGTTTGGTTCCGTCCTAGTAAGCATTTGAATACCACTGAAGTTTGTTTCTTTTCATTAGGGTTTCGTATCCAAATGGTAAAAATGAGACCCTCTTACTAAAACTCTGATAGACAAGGGTGGTAGAACCAGAGTAGTTCCACCGGGGAAGTACCACCGCCACACCTATTTCTAGCGTGAAGCATTTCTTGCGTTTCGATAAAAGTGTGTGGTTGCCGGCACACTTTCACATGAGGCGACCATCTGGAGTAGCGACGCATCTGTGATTGACTTCAGATGGAACCCATGTTCTCTATGAAGTTGATTACAGATGCCCATGTTGATGATGATGGTGATGATGGTGATGATGGGCGGCAGTGACCACTTACCATCAGGTGGACTGCATGCTCGTTTGCTACTTCAGTCAAATAAAAAAAAAAGACAAACATACAGTCTGGCTGTCACGAAGCTTTATCTTAGAAGCGTGATAGCTCGACAGTTGAAATGTTTATAGATCATATTTTTTGTTTCTACAACAAAAATATTAAAAAAGAAGATATGATAAAAAAAAAATTTAAACAAAAAAATACAACCGAATTCCATGCCACATAAAAGTAAAAAATAATTTAATTACATGTTGGTTTAGAGCAAACACAGTACTCAGTACATAGTGGAAGTCGGTTGTATTTTTTTGTTTAAATTTTTTTTTCACGCTTTTTAGTGACGATAAATTCACTTATACGAGAACAACAACATTATGTATACGTAAGCACAATATGGCCGATGCCTACGGTTTAAACTTGAAGGACCCCATCATTATCAGGGTTGAGCAGTTGAAGGTCAAATTTATCATGTCATATCTTTGCTTAGTAATCTCATTACATATACGTAAGCACCATATGGCCGATGCTTATGGTTTAAACTTGCAGTACCCTGCATCATCAGGGTTGAGGAGTTGAAAGTCAATTTTCTTATCATACGTCTTTGCTTTGTAAATATATTTCATATCAATAACTATCAAATAGCCAACGCCTATGGTTTAAGCCTGAAGTACCCCTGCATCATCAGGGCCGAAGAGTTGAAGGTCAAATTTTTCATCTTTTATCTTTGCTTAGTAATCTTATCAGATATACGTAGCGATCATGTAGCTAACGCCTATAGTTTAAGCTTGAAGCACCCCAACATCATCAGGATTGAGGAGTTGAAGGTCCAATTTTCCACTGTATAGAACCATTTTTCAAATGTTCTACCTTACATTTTTTAAATATCATTTTGAATGCGTAAGGATGAAATAGCTAAGTTTTATGGCTTAGGCATTCAATACCCCTGCATCATCAGGATTGAGGAGTTGAAGGTCCAATTTTTCGTTGTATATCTTTGCTTAGCAATGTTATTACAAATCCGTGAGCAACAAATGTCTAACGTTTATGGTTTAAGCCTGCAGTACCCCTGCATCATCAGGGTTGAGGAGTTGAAGGTCAAATTTGTCATCGTACATCTTTGCCTTGCTATCTTATTATATATCTGTAAGCACCAAATGGCCATCACCTACGGCTTGGGCTTACAGCACCCTGCATCATCAGGGTTGAGGAGTTGAAGGTCAATTTTTTTATAATATGCCTTTGCTTAGTATTGTTATTACATACCCATAAGCAACAAATGGTCAACCCCTATGGTTTAGGCTTGAGGCACCCCTGTATCATCAGGATTGAGGAGTTGAAGCTCAAATTTTTCATCACATGTCTCTGCTTAGTAGTCTTATTATATATATGTAAGCACCAAATAGCTAATGTTACAGTTTAGGATAGCTGTAACCCTGCATCATCAGGATCGAATAGTTGAAGGTCAAATTTTTCGTCAACCTATATAAGCATAGATATATAATACATATTCCAAGTTTCATAAGAATCGATTCGGCAGAAGCCGAGTTATCTCAAATTATCTAAAAAACTTGAGGAGTGGTGGTGGTTTCCCCCCCATAACTCAAAGAGTTAAGCATCACAGCATACCCATGTCCAAGAGAAAAAGTTGCGTGACAAAATTTCCTATCAAATGAAAGAAAGAAAATGGAAATCGGTTTAGAAACACCCAAGTTATTCAAGATTTTAAGAAACCGACATTTTCCAATTTTCCGGGAAAACCGCCGGAAGGTTTTCATTTTCCTCAGTATGGGACTGCATGTGAAACTAGCCGCATACAATGTCGTATGAATGGTGTCGGTAGGTCGACGATTTCTAGCCATTTCGCCCGAACATACATAAAAAAAATATATATATACGTGACGAATAGATAACCTCTTTCCTTTGGGAAGTCGGTTAATAAGATGATAAGATATGATAATATGATGATAAGAGAATAATTTTAATTACTATTTAAGGGAGGCTACCATTCAATGAAACTATTTGTTTTTATCTCAAGTTATGGCATGAAATCCTTCCTGCGCAACTCCGACTCGCACTTGACCGATTATTTTGTGCATTTTCACGAGAATAATGAAATATCTACATATGCTGCGATTAATTTGAACTTTTATTTACGTAGAAATTATGGCAGATAAGTAATTACGATGGGAGAACCCTTCGTAATTTGACTCTAGATACATCCGGACCCCATCTGCTTTCTTTCTTCTAACAACGTAGCTGATAGCTGATGATCTGATAAGCGTAGCTGTTTTGTTTCGAAATATGTGATGAGGGAACGACAGTTTGGTACACAAGGCGTTCTAGCTTAGTTGCGAGAAATGGAGCTACGTGTCCAATCTCATGGGTGATACCAATGCTATTTCGAGCTATTATACAATCTTATGGGTGGTACGGGTCGGCACCCTTAAGTGTTGCACGTTTGCTAGTTTAATTCTATGATATGAACCCGGTGAACCTAAAATATATAAAAAATAACCTAAAATAACAAAAAAGACAAAGCCGCTGAGTTTCTTGCCGGATCTTCTCAATTGAGGTCGTATTTCGACCTGGTTGTATTGTAAGAAAAAAATGTAACTGACAATTTGTAAGTGCCCCCGTAGGCCTATACAAAATAAAGAAATTTCATTTCATAGTCCCACTGCTGGGTACAGGTCTGTACTCACAATAAGAGGTGTTCAAGCCATATAGCACTGGCTATCTGCTATTGGTAGATTTCACATATTTTTGAGAATGATTTTTGGGAACTCGCGGTAGGTACGTAGATTTCCTTAAAAGGTTTATTATTAAGTACAAAATTTAAGAAAAAAAATTTGGTGCCTGAATGCAATCATGTCATGTTAAAACTATTAGGCTGTCACTGCTTGATACTAGTGTTGTAACGAATATTCGCGTTCGAATTTGCATCCACGAATATTTGCTTGTTTTTTGGTATTCGTATTCACATTTGCAATTTTGTGAATTAAATACTACAATGCTTTGCCAAAAAAGGTCGTCAAATCTATCGAAAATTTAAATCGAACTGTAGCTTGACGACCTATCAAAAGGGTCGTCAAATTTAGAATTTCTGGCTCTCTATACCAAAAACTGAAAAAAAAACAAGACGCATTCGCATTCGCGAATATTGTCAAGGGATATTAGCATTCTCCAATGTTAAAATAATGACATTCATTACACCATACTATGATGTGATTATTTTCATAAAAAGAGATAAAAGAAATAAACGAGATAATTCGTAAATTTAACACTGCAATGAAATTGTATGCAATTCTCCTAAAGATGAGCCTTGTATTGTCTCGTTTTCACTAATTAAACGATAAATAGTTTCGTTTACGTTCTGTTAAATTTGAAGACGTTCAAGATTGTCTACAGTTTGCAGCATCTGTTGCTAATAATACAATTTAGACTCGCATTCTCGGAACTACGTTGTTTTTATCAGAGAATAATGAGGTATTATTTTACCGTTGATATATTAGAGAAATCTAGTTTAAAATGTGATGTTACTTAAGGATAATCGTCAACCCATTATTGTCCCACAGCTGGGCACGGGTCTTCTTTCGGAATGAGAGAGTTTTAGGCCATAGTCTAATGCGCTGGCTAAGTTCAAATTGGTGGATTTCACACACCTCCGAGAACATTTTTTTAATTAAAGAGGTCTCGGGTCTATAGTATATATAGTACCAGTATAGTTTCGACACGGTGTTTTCCTTCGCCGAAAAGCAGTGATAATTAATTTCTCATACGCACATAAATCAGTGGTGCGTGCCTGGGTTTGAATCTCTTAGGGTACTTAAGAGTTAAATTCAGTTAATGTGGGATTAGCGCAATGCAAATCACAAAGCTGTTTTTTTGGAACGGGATTTTTTGGAAAATACTGAAGGTTGTCGCTACAGTTTATCATGCAAGACGTGGAATGTTTCTTTGTGGACGACAACAATATATAGAAATCTAACAGCTTGTCGGATTCCTGTGAGATTCTTTTTATATGTCGGCAAAATATGTAAATGATTAAATGAATAATTGATAAATTTAACACGTTTAAAAAATTGGTTAACCTCATTTCTTGCTATTTTTTACTATGTAATAACGGAATGTAGAATGAATTTTCTTTTTAGATATTCATAGAATGAGTAAATTCAAAAAGAATTATTCTTAGTGGCCGGCGGTCAATTGGTGACTCCTTTTGGCTTGCAAATATTCATGGACAACTGTCAGCTAGTTGTTTGATTTAATTCCGGTTACGTTCCTTTGGAGATCCCTGAGTCCTCTTTGTAGCGCCGAGGAACACCACCGGGGGGTTTTATTGCGGTAAAAATCCCACATAACCCTTCGTCGCTCCCACGGCGTCGGGTACCTTTAGAAGGTTTGCCCCTCGAAAAAAATGTTTTATTTAATTTAAAACTAGATTAGAAAATACAAAAAATCCCAAATGTCTTTAGGGTATACGAACACGTGTATACAAAACATGTTGTGAAGTTGCCACTTAATAACAAATCTAGTACACACATGAACGCAAGTTAGCTTAATAAATCACATGTGTTTGCGTGAAAACCTAATACTTATTTAACACTATTTGGGCTATGCTAATTGCTTTCCTGCCATTAGGGATTTGTGTAAGCACGCATGGCTTTGCGCGAGCATAGGTGTTAAAGCTCGAGGCATAATCTAGACATTACTGCGTTCATATTTTAAGGAATGCTTATAATAAATGCATAGAAAAGTAAATAAACACAATATAGTTAATGGGTGAAGTGATCATTTTGGCTTTCATTGATATTTGTCACGTAAAATGGTGTTTAACCATTGTCACGCGAGTTTATGTACGTGTACTGGTCTGTCCATCTCATCTTTTCAAGGTGGTAGAACCAGTGCAGTTCGACCGGGGAAGTACCACAGACCTATTTCCAGCGTGAAGCATTTCTTGCTTTTTGATAGAAGGGTGTGGTTACCGGCACACTTTGACACGAGACGACCATCATAGTCCTCGGGAGTAGCAACGCATTTGTGATTGACTTCAGATGGAACCTATGACCACTTACCATCAGGTGTACTGCATGCTCCTTAGCTACTTTAGTCAGATAAAAAAATCGGTTGGGCTTAAAAGACAAACTATCAATTAAATAATATGTTATAGGTTTCGTTGGCATTTACATAGAACACGGGCATAACTCTGCGTGATAGGAAATAGGCCCGTAGTCGTACAATGTATTGTACCAATAATGTAAATGTGACAACTGAGAACAAAAATAACCTATACTTTAGATATCTGTGTTGTCGAGTATTGATCTCAATATTAATTAAAGTACTTTAATATAGACAGCTAAAATACTAAAATAAATAATCGCGAACGATGGATCCCATGTGCATTTATATTCGTTAGAATTATATTTCATTTTCGGAATGAATCATTCAATGTTTGATTCAACAAGAGTATTTTTTATGTTATTATGAGGCCCAAAGTAGAGCAAGAAGACAATACTGACATGATGCGATTTTTTATGTATATCTTAAATCCTTTAATTTCCTATAATCTCTGGTAAATTTTAAACTCTGAGTGAAACGTAACGTAACATTGTCGTAAATGAAGTTTGGCGAGTAGGGTGCACTAGGGCCAAAACCATTGTCATCATAAGAGAATTTACTAGGTGGTAGAACTAGTGTAGTTTGACTGGCGAGGTACCAACGTTTAAATCCGTTGGTATATATAATAGTTTGGTTGCATTTTGCTCATTTTTTATGATTATGTAGTATCAAACGAGCTATGCAGTCCACCCGATGGTGAGTGGTCGCCGCCGCCCATAGAAATCTGTAAGCAACTTCATATAGAGCAGGAGGAGCCCGATGGGGCAAGGTGCTCAGAGGATTCAGGCTGCGCTCCTTTGGAGATCCCAGAGCCCTCTTTGCAGTATCGAGGACGGCCACCATGGGGGTTTTAAGCGCGGTAAAATACCCACATAACCCTGCGTCGCTCCCTCGGCGTCGGGTACCTTTTGAAGATTTCCTCCTCGAGAACAAAAAAAAAAAAGGGTGTTTCTATCATCTGTCAGTGGAATAGGTAATTGGGTGTAACAAAATATTTTCCATATGTATATGTATTTTAACATAAAAATACTATTCCTATTAATGTTAATGCGAAACTTTAGCAGAATTTATGTGTTTTTGCTACTATTTTACGCAAAATCTACAGGTCGGATGTCACTGAAATTCAGCACACAGATACTTTATGACCTGGATCAACACATAGGATCTTCGTCATCGTAAACAAGACCAACGCGGGCGGAGCCGTAGTAATAAGCTAGTAAACAATATTGATGTAATGAATTTATGGTAGGTCAGCGAAGTAGATCGTGGGCGTCTCAAGACATTGGAGGGCCGCTTACGTCATGCTCTCGGATGACATCGATGTAATGGGGTTAACTTCGCCGTCTAGACGCTGTGCCGAGAGCGATTATTTTATACCTTTTGTTTTACTAGTCACTGAATCGTCACTATTACGGTTTTTGCCCTTACTATGAATCAATGCAAAGTTTACGTTTTTCCTATGTATGTACGGTATGTGTAGCTGCATGTCGCTGCAAGAACCGGTAGGTGTTGGGGGACAGTAACGCATCCCCGGCGTCCCCTGCAAGCCCTGAGGAAGGTTACCGAGGAGGTTTTTGCCCGGAGTCTCTCCTAGGGATTCAGTGTATCTTTTGAAGGTTTCCTACCAATGACAAAAAAAGGTCAGCGAAGTAGATAGTGGGCATCTCAAGACATTGGAGGGCCGCTTCCGTCATGCTCTCAGATGACATCGATGTAAAGGGGTAACTTGGCCGTCTAGACGCTGTGCCGAGGATTATTTTATACCTTTTGTTTTACTAGTCACTGAATCGTGTCCCTGTAGTTCCGGGATCAGAATAGGGCTACGGTATCCCCTGCCTGTCGTAAGAGGCGACTAAAAGGGGCTTCCGGGGTTGCAGGCGGCTAGAGTGGGAGCTCGAACCGTTCGGTCAGACGATCCCGAGAAGGACGGCGGTATATGTGGTCACATACCGTCGTAAAGACTAGACGGGGCGGTGGGCCCAGCCGCCCATCTGGGAGGAGCCCGATGGGGCAACGCGCTCAGAGGATCCTGGTTGCGGTCGGACCGAGTTCCCGGAGTCCTCTTTATAGCGCCGAGGACGGCCACCGGGGGGGTTTTAGTGCGGTAAAAATCCCACATAACCCTGCGTCGCTCCCACGGCGTCGGGTACCTTTTGAAGGATTCCCCCTCGAGAACAAAAAAAAAAAGTCACTGAATCGTCACTACTACGGTTTTTGCCCTTAGTAAGAGCACAGTAGACATACATATTTGTACTGTGGTAAGAGTCAAAACAATGTTTACATTTTATTTATGTTTGTACTGTATCTGTGGCTGCATGTCACTATAAGCATCGGTAGGTGTAGGGGGATACGTCGCCCAAGAGATGAACCACTGAGGGGCGCCGCGCTAGGGGACACCGGTGCGTTCGATTTGAGATCCCGGCGTCCCCTGCAAGCCCTGAGGAAGGTCACTGAGGAGGTTTAAGTGGGTAAAAATCACACATAACCCGGAGTCGCTCTCAAGGCTTCGGTGTACCTTTTGAAGGTTTCCTCCCCGTCACAAAAAAGGTCAACGGAGTAGATCGTGGGCATCTCAAGACATTTTAGGCCGCTTCCGTCATGATCTCAGATGACATCGATGTAATGAGGTTAACTTCGCCGTCTAGACGCTGTGCCGAGAGCGATTATTTTATACCTTTTGTTTTACTAGTCACTGAATCGTCACTATTACAGTTTTTGCCCTTAGTATGAATCAAAGCAATGTTTACGTTTTTCCTATGTATGTACGGTATGAGTAGCTGCATGTCGCTGTAAGAACCGGTAGGTGTTGGGGGACAGTAACGCATCCCCGGCGTCCCCTGCAAGCCCCGAGGAAGGTTACCGAGGAGGTTTTTGCCCGGAGTCTCTCCCAGGGATTCGGTGTATCTTTTGAAGGTTTCCTACCAATGACAAAAAAAGGTCAGCGAAGTAGATAGTGGGCATCTCAAGACATGTTCTCAGATGACATCGATGTAAAGGTTAACTTCGCCGTCTAGACGCTGTGCCGAGGATTATTTTATACTTTTTGTTTTACTAGTCACTGATCGTCGCTATTACGGTTTTTGCCCTAAGTACGAGTCAAAACAATGCTTACGTTTACCCTATAATTTTCATTTTTGGCTATACCTTGCAATGTCTTATTACATGCGTTCATCGGGTCTTATTACACCCTTCAAAATACAAAACGGCAAATCATAAATAACAGCTGTGAAACAAAATCTGTTGTATTCGATTTTAGACTAATATTTTCGCAGATACATTTGATTTAGTTGTGTAGATATATGTACGTTAATGAGTTAAGTAGTGTAGTTTGATGTCGGTATATGTCTGCGTTATGTGGGCGTTGTTGTTTTAAACATTTTTTTACTTCCTATGATATTTAAAGTTCAAACACATCAAAGCATATTAATGAAAAGTGTAGTTTTAAATTTTGATTAAATTTCTTGAATTAATTCTTCATTTTTCGGTACAGCAACGGAAGATTAATAATGACACCGTCTAGACGACGAGTCTGGCAATATGTATTTAAAGTAGGTACTCGTATGTACATAGGTGACTATAAGAGTTTTCCTACATAACGTGATACGAACATTACCGAGTTTTACTAAAGGATTTATTCTTACTTATTCAAATAAATTGAAATAAGATAGCGGCTAAATATTGTCTTTATACAATAAAATTTAAGGCTTTTTGCATACATTTATTAAAAAAAAATATTAGGCTTCAGAAACACAAACAAATTTTAAAAACATGGCCTAAAAACCAATAAGACGAATTTGTTTTTACTGGAAAAAAAAAATACTTTTCAAAAACTTTTCAGTTAACTACCTATGTTAAAACAGTCAAGAATTTTGTTTCTATTATCATTTATTTCAACTTAATTAGTTTCACTTTCAATAGTAATTGATTAGATCAGATCTACTTTTGGACCTTTTAGGTCCAAAAGTAGATCTAATCAATTACTATAAAGATAACAATGCAGATATTGTTAAACTAGTCTATTTTCTGTCCTACAAGGTTTGTAAAGCAGAATTAAACCGTTGTCCCAGTTACTTTGCAAAGCCGACCTCATTCTGCATTTAATCTCCGCAGACAAACCAGGGAGCATATCTGGCACCAGAAGGCTATAATCTTTAGCTTTTTCTAGATCAGCCGCCACTCGTCTAGACATTTAGCCTTGACGTGGCTTCGTTCCCTTCTTAGTGCTGTACAGTGTACATGCAATTGAATACCATAGATTCTAATCTAACGCCACTAGAGATTAGTAATAGTCTGAAATTTCTTTTAATACCTGGTGAAAGGAATTTCTTTGTATAGACAATATAGGTACATGAAATTAAATATTTTGTATTCTAGTTTTCTCAATAACTTGATTAGGTTGGATGACTTAGCTTCCTAAATTACTATCATGTTATTGGGCCGGTTAAACTTCAATTAATGCATATCTATCACTACATAGTATAAAACAAAGTCGTTTTCGCTGTCTGTCCCTATGTATGCATAGATCTTTAAGACTACGCTACGGATTTTAATGCAGTTTTTTTTAATAGATATAAAAATTCAAAAGGAAGGTTTTTATGTTTACTACAGTGGAGAAACACTGAAAATTGTAGATTTTTGACTTTTAGGCGGAACAAAGTTCGCCGGGTCGGCTAGTTAATTATAATTATGTTCGGATTTAATAGTGACGTCAATTACCGATTACCAACTTCATGCACATCTCAGAGTAGATGTGATAACTTATTCATAGTTTTATACATATTTTTTGTCAGAACTCTGCCATGGGTGTAAATAAAGGGAAGGGGGAGGCGGGTTCATACCCTCTTTCCTATTGAGCATAGGCGAGTAAGAGATCTACAAAGAAAATGATTGTTGGTTTGCGCCTGTAAATTTCAGAGAAATTTTATTCAAAAACTTTCCCTTATCATAGGGCAGAACGAATTTTAGACTCTTTTTTGTAGATCTCCATAACGTCACTACTTCTGGATCACCTAATAAAGCTATAAATAAATCCAAGTATGCTGCTCTAAAATTCCGAAAATTTTAATGCTAAAAGAGTAATGAATGCAGGTCAAATACTCTTCAAATCGCCATTTAAAATCTGATATCGCACTGCGATACTGAAAGTGATTAAAATCGACTATTTTCAGCCATTCAAGCCTGCGCTGCACAGTGAAGTAAAAAACTCGTTATGGATGATTGCAAATGCCTAGAAGTCACGAATAATAGGAGAAAAGGGAAAAAGATATATACAGTAAAACTTTATCGCAAAATAATAAAGATTCTACGTATAATTTTCTGTTCTTTCTGCGTCAGAAGGAGGCTAATGTTTTTCGAGAGTATGTATGTATGTATGTTCATACATCTGTTTCTTTATCACGCACTACAACCTAAATGGTTTCTATATATGACATCATTTGAATAGACTTAGCGGCCAGAGGCTAATAATTTTTTAATTTGGTTCCTTTGATCGAAAAAGGAGGGGGTATTTTTATTATCATAACAATATGGGTATGAAAACTAGAAGTCCATAACAAAAGTATACATAAATTGTTTTACTGTTACTGTCTTGTTTGTAATTTTTATTTTAAGGATTGTTATGGTCTAAATCATATTTTTATAATTAAAGTAATAAACTACATAGCTCTGCTGATACGTGGTTACTGCCTTATTTATACTTGTAACTTATTTCATACAGAATAGTGTATCTACCTGAAGCGGATTACAAGTACTTTGCTCCTTCTGAGGACAAAGATGGTTATCTCATATAAAAGTAATTTTATTCAACGGTGATATTACTAAACAATACACAACACAAAATACTTCTGGAAAACTTACTAATAAACTAAGTGGCTTAATTCTTAAAGTGAAAATTTTATATTTCCGAACATCGAATGCTATCTTCTTTTTTCTTATAATCTGCGGTACGAATAGCCGAGTTTCTTTGATACATTAGGTTTTACAATTCTGACCGATTTATCGTTCGAATTTTGTTTGATATTCAGCATCCACATCGCTTTGAGTACTTCCCAATTCTGTTCAAATTGTCTGGTTTTACTTCTCATATAAAAAAAAAACTTTGTACCTACGGGCAAAGTCGGATGTCGATCGATATATTTATAAGCTGGTAGTATGGTGTCAACCCATTATAGTCCCACTGCTGGGCACGGGTCTTCTCTCAGAATGACAGAGTTATAGGCCATAGCTAGCTAGCTAGCTGGTAGTGTACTACCCACTTTTGGAAAAGTGGACACTAAGTTAATTTTATTATTTAAATACCCGCTAAATAACGATTTTTGTACATTTCACCCTTAAAGTTGTTAAATGCTTGCATTATTTTGTTTTCATGTATAAAGTTGCGGGTAACACTTAGTCTTACAATTTGGAAAAAAAAAGTGATAATGACACGAAGTATTCTTAATTCATCTGCGTGGGCAGTAAGACCGCGTCTGTGGCCTATCTTAGGTTGAATCTAATTGCATCTGGGGTTACCTTACGAACAGAATAAAAACGGATGAGCTACTTCGATTTTATAAAAATATCCCAATAGTAGAGTACAATATAAATGCTTTGCCCTCAGACTACTCTGAACTGAAACTAACAAAGAATACTGTATATAAGTATGTCTATTTCAGTTATATGATAAGATTCTATCATAATATACAAATGAAAACAAAACAGCGCCATAACGCTTCTATAAAATATAAAGGTATAGCAGTCTTGTTCTTAAACCATATAGAAATCTTTATAAAATATTGGATTTGAATTGATTGAATAAAGGGAGCTCCATTTTGCCATCCCTCACAAGTTTCTTAGGAACCGTTCGAAAGCCCGCCCCGTTTCTTTCCCCATAAGTAACTTTTATTAAACATTTCAACTTTCAAGGATTTTCACGCCGAAAGCACAATTTGATCTTTTGCCTCGCACTTGTACGCCTTGTTCAAAAGAAATGATACGTAAGGAATGTGTACGATTGTTGGCGATTGACGAGTAGCGTGGGAAAAGCGATATTTCTGGTCTTGACAGGTCTATAAAGTTTAAGTAGACACAATGTAAATAAGGTTTTGACAGTTAATTTTAAAAGGTGTCGATAAAACATTCTCACTAATACATGTTATTTTATGTGCAAAGTTTATTAACTAACGAGTCTGTTAAATTAGTGTAATATTGCTAACAGGGTGCTTTACAGGGTGTGGGGAAAGAGATAATTATATATATCAGTGTTTAATATATCGAAAGTTTGTTGAATTCAATGAAGCATCTATTATCTTGATATTACGTTCAACGTTCGTTTTATTTATTTTAAGTGTATAAAGGCGGCGACCTTCTCCCGTTATTTAGATACATGTAATAATATTTTTATGGCATATATTTACTTTCCATCAAGAGATAAAGGTCACTTTGCCGCCATATCGCAAATTGCTTAGCCTTTCGATATAGAACAAGTGATGTTGATGAAAGCTTTTTATCTTCCAATTGAGTTTAATGTAAATGTCAATTACAAAATCACAAATCTGTTTCTTTTTTCTTAATACAATGTTGAATTAAACGTTAGGAGTGTTTTATGAATTATTTATATTATGTAAGTAATATTCTTATTCTTAAAATATTTTCAATTATTGTTTAAGTAACCGTTATATATTTAAGGGTTGATTACTGATATCTTCTTGATGATTTCTATGGTCATCGTTTCTTAAAAAATAAAAGTATTAAATGTTGAGGTAGACTAAATTGGACTAGAGTCTAATTAAATAATGTCCTCAAAAGCCTTAGAATGACATTGCACCAACTTTAGTTTAAGGGAATATCTCCGGATCTCTTGCATTTCATGACTGGGCGTTTATTTCAATGTATCTATAGAACAGACTTAAAATAACATTCATAGGATAACCCATAATAAATTACACAGATAATCAGTTGATTATTCATAAAACAGTTGGATTGATTGAAGCCCTCCTTTTTATAAATTTCGAAAATAAAAGCTTTCCGATACCCAACTCTGATTCTGTAGCTCGAGCATCATTTGCGGGTAGTTCAGAGATTGTGGAGTTAAATCGGTCATGCTGATCGAGAGAAGTCGTTTTTCATCAGATGTCAACCACACAGTTTTTTACGGTAAGTATGTCATTAATTTGATGATTCCTTAAAAATGATCTTCTGAACGAGGATCGAAGAGGAACGAGGAACTAATAAAAATGATTTTGGGATTCCTAATTTCAAAAATACAAAAATTAGCCACATCAATGCCACGATGAATTTAATTTTGTAAATTCATCCTTTTTAAATCAGATCACACTGAAAAACATAATTACGGTATGTCACATATTTCCCTCTACTAATAGAAAAATCCATACTCAGTTATTTAGGGGTAACAGCCAGCATATTTCTACATAACATTCATAAAACATGTAAGTACAGAAAGAACTTCGTAAGTTCAAAGTCGAAGTTGGTCCACAACAAAACTTTAACAATTTGTCCGAGCATTCGTGACATGCTGGCGTAATGTGTGTTATGCACGTTACGTCCACAATGAGTCTCATTGCACAACCTTCCAATAACGAAGATCATTATCAGCCAGCTAGCCGGTACTATGCACTTGAGTGCGAAGGTTGCTTTAGTGCATTGACACGGGTAAGCCGCCCAAATGTGGAATGGTTCGTACGCCGTACGGTAGTGGGGTGGGCGCGGTTTTTCAGCCGAGTTGGTTTATATCTGGGTTGTTAGCAACAGGTGGTTATGCTCGTTACGTAAGGCGGCGCGCGCACTCCATTCAACAGTAGTACGCGGTATCGACCCGGCGTACGGCGCCCATCGATCGGCCCGCCCCGCGCCGCCCGCCATTTGAGCGTCTTTTCAACCATTCCGTCTTAAACTGTCTCCAGATTTTTAATCTGTTCAGCTTCTTAACTATATCGGTTACGTTTATTAATTGTTTTATATTGCCATGACCTCTTTTGCTGCCGTAAAATATTTTTGTTCGTTTTTCATCTTGATACTATTTTTAAAAATTTACGCTAAGAACATCAAAAAGTCTGAAAATTTTCAATTATTATGAGCCTTATATTTTACGTACATAATTGTATAACGATTTTCTTCTAATAAATTCGAAACAAGCTAAGATTAAACCAATAAAATATAACTATCACACCTTTGAAGTTCATAAAGCAAAGTAAAGCTTTATTAAACGAATGTAATATATTCTTAATCTCTGTAAAAAGCCGTTGCCTACAAAAAGCAACTAATAAAACGGAGCGTAGCGTAAAGGCGGTAGAGTTTTTATTAAAAATCGAAGTTTTAATTGCTTGTCGTATTCCTTGAAGACTCGCTTTGCGAAATGCCAATATCCGCACCAGCTTTATATTCCGTGCAATAAATAAATTCAAAATTTAATGTCTTTCACAAATTCATAAATCAAGCAGATGTAAAATTTTATTTGATATTTTGAAGGTATATTATATAAATACCTTTGTATAACTTTTTTTTATATGACTGAAGTAGCAAACGAGCATGCATTCCACCTGATGGTAAGTGGTCACTGCCGCCCTTGGACATCTGTTATTAACTTCATAAAGAACATGGGTTCTATCTGAAGTCAATCTCAGATGAGTTGCTACTTCCGAGGACTAGGATGATCGCCTCATGTGAAAGTGTGCCGGTAACCACACCCTTCCATCGAAAGGTAAGAAATACTTTACGCTAGAAATTGGTGTGGCGGTGGTACTTCCCCGGTCGAACTAGACTGGTTCTACCACCTTAAGAACTTTTATATGAGGCGACCATCCTAGCCCTCGGGAGTGGCAAAGCGTCTGTAATTGACTTTTTGTAGTTGTTTACAGATGTCCATAGGCGGCAGTGACCACTTATCTTCAGGTGGACTGCATGCTCGTTTGCTACTTCAAATAAATAATAAAAAAATAACCACTTTTTTAATTTTATGTTTGTATAAATTTCTATATACTTGAACCAATATTTTTTACGTATATAACTAATATCTAGCTAAGCCAGCTCAAATCATTTAAGCTACAAGCTGCAAGCAGCTGCAGTTGGCTTACATCCGTGATGATTATTTTAGTCCTTAGGAATTGCAACGCATCTGTAATCGGCTTGAGGTAAAACCCTTCATGGAGTTTGCTATAGATATCCATGGGTGGCAGCGACTACTTACCATAAACTGAAGTACGTTTGTATGCTACTTAAATCTTATACAAAAAAAATAGTGAGAAATCTCGCATGCTTCACATTTCTTTGAAGTTTTTAAAGGTATGTGGAGTTTCGTCAAGTCGCATTTAGCCACCGTCATGGAAAATAGTTTAATGTTTTCTATTTTAATGACATACAGCGCAGGAGGAGAGTAATAGGCTAATTCGTTGATGATATTACACACACACACACATACACACGCTTTCTACACTCATAGCCGCACAGTAGGATTTTCTCGTGTCGTGAGTACCATAGACACACACAAGACGATTACAAAACACCCAGACCCAGAACATGAATCTAAACTCATCATTCAGATAGATGTCTGGCCGGGAATCTAACCCGGGACCCATTGCGCGTCAGACCGGTATGGTAACCGTTCCGCCACGTGGGTCGGTTGATTGGTTATTGACGATGATCATCACGGTACAACGATGAGGTGTCATTAAAAATATCGATAAATATTATTCATAATATATTATTCTAAAATAAACAGCGTATTTTACATGCAGCTCCACAGTAGGTTTTTCTCTTGTGACGTGGGTGCCATTGACATACGCAAGGACTAATACACAAACACCCAGACTCATAGAAATCTAAATCATGATACAGTTTTCTGTCAGGCCGAGAATCGAACCCAGATAACTGCGTTAAACGGTTATGACGACCGCTCCGTCACACAAATCTTTATTACTGCTATACTATTCAGGTGACAATTTCAGATTATATTTTGCCGGTTTTAAGAAAAGTCTTAATTTATTATCCAAAGTAATTTCGTCCGTTTCCAAAGAGTTCCATTGTAACCTCTCTGAATAAATTATTTTGATGTGCCACCGAGATAACAGTTTCAGACGGAGTATTATTACTTATGACTTTCAAAATAACCCTAGAGATGGTGAGATACTTAATCTTTATTTTTAACAACTTTGTACGGATTTTGTTAATATTATAAATGCAAAAGTTAGTAAGATGTATGTTTGTAACGCTTTTACGCAAAAAGAACCGATCGGATTTCGCTGAAATTTGGCAGTTACATAGTTTATGACCTAAAGTATAACACATTAAATACTCGTTACCGTGGTAGCAGTGATAGCCTAATGGTTGATACTTGCCATCTCAATTGGGAAGGCCGAGGTTCAAACCCAGGCACGCACTACTGATTTATGTGCGTATTAGAAATTAATGCTGCTTTTCGTTAAAGGAAAAACATCGTGAGGAAACCTACACACCCGAGTTCTTTAAAAAAAATATCTCGGAGGTGTGTGAAGTCCACCAATTCGCATTTGGCCAGCGCGGTGGACTATGGCCTAAAACTTTTCATTCTGAGAGGAGACCCGTGCCCAGCAGTGGGACAATAATGGGTTGTATCGTGGTAGATGGGACCAAAGCAAGCGAAGTTTCGGGAATAACTTAGTAATTAATATTCCATATGCTTCCAAATTAATAATCTATGGCAAATAGTTAATCGATCTAAAATGTATTAAATCGGGTAAAATGTATAACGAAAAGGAATAGGAAATATTGGTTTAAAAATGTAAAGCTTTATTTAAGAATCGTTTGCTACTTGAATCTTATGAAAAATGAGTTATACAAACAAAACCTTTGAACTCAGTTACCGGGTGAGAATATTATGACGTCACGAGATTGCATGTCATTGAACGGGAAGTCTATTATCTCCGTTCTGTAACTATTGCATTGTGACTGCACTATGTACCGCTGCAAAATTTTCTCGTCGTAAAATAACATATTTTATAGTGGAACCGAGCAGTGATAGCCTAATGATTGAAACTTGCTCTCTCGATCGGGAGGTCCGAGGTTCAAACTACACGCACGCACGCAGGCACGCACTACTGATTCATGTGCGTATTATGAAAAAAAATATCACTGCTTTTCGGTGAAAGAAAACATCGTGAGGAAACCTATACACCCGAGAGTTCTTTAAAAAAAAGTTCTCGGAGGTGTGTGAAGTCCACCAATTCGCACTTAGCCAGCACGGTGGTCTATGGCCTAAACTCTATCATACTGAGAGAAGACCCGTGCCCAGCAAGGGGACAATAATGGGTTGACGAGGAATGGAACCAGTAAACATGCAGTTCATCTGATGGCAGGTCGCCACCTGAAATCAGATGAACTGCCGCCTCAGGATATTTGGATTCCTAAATAGGGCTGACCTCCAACTTGAAAGATGTTGAATTAGTACAGTACCACCGAATGATAACTATTTCTAGCGTTTCGGTGAAAGGGTATGGCACCCTTACATCATTTACATATGAGGCATCTTAGTCCTCGGGAGTAGCACCGCATCTGTGATTAGTTTTATATAGAACCGCTCCTTCATGTAAAGTTGGTTACAGATTTCCATGGGCGGCAGTGACTGCTTACCATGAAATGAACCGCACGCTCGTTTGCTACATCAATCTTAAAAAACAACTTGTGATCAGCAGTAGATTTGTTACTAATTCTATGGCATAAGTAAGAACGTCGTATATGTGTATTTTACCCATTTTTTTTTCTCGAGGGCTAAACATTCAAAAGGTACCCGACGCCGTGGGAGCGACGCAGGGTTATGTGGAATATTTGCCACACTAAGACCCCCCGGTAATTGTCCTCGGCGCTACACAGAGGACTCCGGGATCTCCAAAGAAACTGGAGTCCTCTAAGCGCGTTGCCCCATCTGGCGCCTCACAGATGGGTGGCTGGGCCCGCCGCGCCGTCTGGTCTTTACGACGGTATGCGACCTCATATACCGCCATCCTTCGCGGGGGAGCCTGACCGAAAGGTTCGAGCATCCCACTCTCCACCCTATTTAATCCCGGAACTACAAGGGCAATGTGTGTTTTACCCTATCCTTTAAACCAGAACGCGGCCACGCTACATTGACGTGCAAACCAAAATCAGGTGTGTTGGACATACCTCCGGAGTAGATCCACGAATCTTACCACCTTTAACACGTCTCACTGAGTTCAGGATCCAGTTAAGAGTGCAGTTTCGGCCATTAGTCATGTACGCAAAGGATCTCGCTAGTCATGTATGTAATTGCTTGAAACAGAATGGTAGAATGTCACGTCCGGCGTACGTACCACATACGTAGGATTTAATCATAGCTGTTTTTTCACTCGTTAGTCCCTTTTTTGTTTCGCAAAATAGGGCAGTTGTGGGTTACACTGATGAGGAGAATAGGGTCACGCTGTACATACATTTTTATTTTGTTTGTATTATTTTGCTCTTGTTTTTTCTGAATTAATCAGGGTTGTTTGATTGTTTATTCTCTTTAAATGAAATAAAGATTTAACAGAATCCCAATTTTGTAGGGTATCCGTTTTTTGTAACTTACATAATAATATAGCGTTGATATAAAATTAAAATAATATTTGATTTATTTTGTACATCTTACAGAAAAAATGTCTTACAAAAACGTAAGCAACCTGCGATACTGAATATTTCTAACATTGCCAGATTTATCTTTTCAGCATAAGACTTAGAGCTTTTGCTTATATTTTAGAAAACTATTTACTTGCTTTAGCTATACATATACAAATAATTGACTGAGGTTTTTCCAACAATATCAAACATGTTTCGTTCTTAGGCTGCTTAAACAAAAAATAGAACCCGAACCGATAGTAGCTTACATAACACTAAAGTGCTCAAGCAACAAGATGGTAGTTTGTAATCATTGCTTAGGTGATAACAGCCAATGAACAGTCAGCCTCAGCAGGACACTTATAATTAATGAAAAACCCGTGCAAATCTATGGAACAAAAATCTGAAGCCTTTTCCAAAATACCCTTTTTTACTACTTTAATTACCCATTCTCCCGGAAAAGCTCGAAAGGCAAATAAAAGACCTTATTGTAATCTCCGTAATAATTGTACAAGCCATTATAAAGGGACTATTAAAAGAACCCTTTCTTCTGAAGTGGGTCAGTTTCAGCCAATATCCGGATGAAACTTTATTAAATTGTGGTCTTTTCTTTCCGCTACGGCAAAGCTAATCTCATTCTTCTTTGCAGTATGAAACGATCAAAAAGGTTAAAAGAATACGTCCGGAAAACGTAGTTATGGTGTACAACAACAGCTTGCTTGCTTTTCAAATAAATATATACAATACGTGAATATTTTGCGTGTAAAAGATTTAAATTATTTTGTAATCGTCCATTTGTTATGATATAGAATAAGATTATGAAAAAAACATTTGTCATCCTTATAATAGGTACCTACTTAATTTAAAATTTAATCATTTACTTCCAATTATTTGGATTAACGTATTTTTCTGAAATAATCGGGATTATTTGTTCTTTTAGAATATATATAAAATTTTTAAATAGAATTCCGTCAATTTTGCGTGATTCCTGAATTTTGTAACGTACATAGTAATGCAGCATTGAATATAAAATTTAGGGAAAACGTTCCCAAAGTATTATATTCATTTATGTATGTTACTCAAAAAATTTACCTAATATTTGACAAATTTATTGCATCTTTTCAAGGAAAAAAAAAGAGTTTTTATTGTTTTAATATATAAAAAAAGTTTAAATTTGTCTGCGTTAAGAAAAAACTTGCCTCGTTAGTCACTTTACAATGATTTATAGTTAATGATAATATCTCAATATGCAATAATCGCTGTATTGTGCTAAGCCTGTGCGTTTAATTTCACGATAGGCCCCAAGGCTGTGTCAATGGCCGTTGAACCTATTGTCCATTCTTGGCCGGCATCCCACTATAACTCCGTCCAATTGTCTTAACTCAATTAAGGCTGCCTCTGCCCTACATAATCCGCCATTTGCAACTCTTCCTCACACTTCAAACTTGGCGCGCTCGCAACCTCTCAGATTTATATTAACGGTTATTTACATAAGTGTGGATTGTTTAAGCTTGGTTTAATAATGTGAATAATGTGTAGGTTAAAGACTGAGCAGTAAATGGGTCGTAATGGGTTTATAATCTTTCACAATAAGCTTCGGGATCCATCGCGGAGGAGATAAAGACGATTATAAGCCGTATGATTTGGATATGTGGACGTTCTGCAACTCATCAAGAGATGGCGCCACTAGTATTCTGAAACATGCTAACGAAGCGTTTTCAAAAACTTTCATATAATGTCAAGTTCCGAACTGAGACGTTCGAGGCACGATCTCTCCCCAAGCATGAACACTTAGTCTGGCGGGAGATCTCCCCTTGCCTAGAAATATTATACTATATAATATGTCCATGACTGATGTAACAAAATGTGAACAAATATACGCCTTATCTACTTTGTCCATAGCATATTACAAAAGTTTGTAGGCTTACCTAAGCTCGTCCCTAGTCCCTAGTCCCTAGTTTCGGGATCAGAATAGGGCTACGGCATCCCCTGCTTGTCGTAAAAGGCGACTAAAAGGGGCTTCCGGGGTTGCAGGCGGCTAAAGTGGGAGCTCGAACCGTCCGGTCAGGCGATCCCAGGAAGGACGGCGGTATATGTGGTCGCATACCGTCGTAAAGACTAGACGGAGCGGTGGGCCCAGCCGCCCATCTGAGAGGAGCCCGATGGGGCAACGCGCTCAGAGGATTCCGGTTGCGGTCGGACCGAGTTCTCTTCTTAGCGCCGAGGACGGCCACCGGGGGGTTTTAGTGCGGTAAAAATCCCACATAACCCTGCGTCGCTCCCACGGCGTCGGGTACCTTTTGAAGGTTTCCCCCTCGAAAACAAAAAAAAAGGTTTACCTAAGCTATGAAAACGTTTAGCGTTGTTTTCACCTAAGGGGAAATATGGTCTGGTTCATCATACTCCACTTTGAAGCAATATGACTTTAGTATAAAAATAATTATAAATTATTTTCAGGTTCATTTCACGCAAATTGTAATTACAAAAATACGTGGGCAGGTAGGTTCTCAAGTATACAACGTGGGAAGATTAGTAGAGATCCCATTACATGAAATGTCAAAGCTTTTGTGAAATTTCAATGTTACAATATTAAGTAGGTAGTGTTATTTACTCCGACTTGTATAATGTTATGTATTATTAACACTGTTTGTGTGGGAAGAAATGCTAATGTACAATGAATTTTTAATTTTTAGGCCGGCATATAACCTTTGTGAAGATGAATTCTTTTAAAATAAAGCTCTCATAATATTTTGCTAGAACTGTGTACAAATTTATACTTTTTGGGATAAACCGTATCCTACGCCGCTGCCCGTAAAAACAGATATCTTAATGAGAAAGTTCTAATAAAAACCATACAGCAATCATTAAAGTGGGTTGTACAAAGAGATAAAATCCATAATTTTGTTGCGGCGGCCTATTTGGATTAAAAACAATATTGATTATTATTTATAACTACATTGTCATGAAAATAAAGGCTCAAAATATCAGCTCAATCTCACTCAGAATTTTCTCACATTCAGTTTCCAAGACTTGACCCAAATCATAATTATTTAATATTGCAAGGTAATACAAAGCTTCTAATAATTGTAGTGTTTTGCAAACATCTTTACTAATTAATCTAATGTATCATCTAATTACTTCTAATATTCTAAATAAACTCTTAAAAATAATACCGTAAAATGTTTTCGAAACTGTCGATTGCAGACGCTTGAAAAAAAGCAAGATAATAGGGCGGTTCGAGTCGTCTCATTTCTCACCCCATGACAGTGAAACATTGACACAGTTTGCATATTTTATGGGAGTTCACTTTACCCTAAACGTTCGTTATGTTTCTCAGCAAAGAATCGATAATGTCAACGAGAAGCATGTTTTCATATTCTAGAGTCTCCGAAATAGGATTGAAATGTTTAAATTGAAATGAAATGTTTAATGATTTAAATTAAATAGCTATTATTTTTTACAGATTAAGGAGATTCCACAAAATATGATTTAAAGTTTCTATATCGACTTAAATTAGTATTGGCAGCAGACACAAAGGTTAGATTTAGGCTAAGATTTTTATCAGAAAACGCGGCGCCAAAGAAGGGTTTTTTTCCAAAGATAACAGGAAATGCTTAACTTAGATATAAAGGCAAGATACTAGAGCTATCGTTCATTATCATGTAAAGGAACATGATTGTAATTATATTAAAAAAAATATCAAAAATACAAACGCGCTGAGTTTCTTGCCGGATCTTCTCAGTTAGGTCGTGTTCCGATCCGGTGGTAGTGTAAGAAAAAATAATGTAACTGACAATTTGTAAGTGCCCCCGTAGGCCTATACAAAATAAAGACTTTTCATTGCAAAAGATATTTCAGTTTCAAGGTATTTACAGTTTTAAACCACTATAGTACCTACTTACATGAAATGCAAATTTGTATTTGAGCAACCTGGTAGACTAAAGCCTAAAACTTTGAAGTTTTGAGACGAATTCTGTGTCCAAGGGTGGCCTATAATTAAAAATGAATTAGTGGTAGCACTTTTTTAGAAGTAATTATTTCTCTCAAATACCTATATTCAGTCTGATGTACAAGTTTCTAACTTTTAGACTTTTATTACAGCGTAAAGAGAAAGACATAGGATGAAGGCATTCCGTATTTTCCCATACAAAGCCAATTCTCGTATAGCTTGTTGAGAACAAGCAGTTCAATATTGGTTTTCAGAACTCAATATCCCGCTTCTTGCTGTAAAGATGGTTTGTAGAACTGAGCCTTCTCGCTTACGAGTGTTTTTGTTATATGAAGCCGAATAAACAGATCAAATTAAATTATGGCATTCCGCACCTGGACACTAAATCTTTATTTGCTGTTTTTGATTTTAAATATGATAAACTGAGCTAGAGCTAGAGCAGTGATAGCCTAATGGTTGAAACTTGCTCTCTCAATCGGGAGGTCCGAGGTTCAAACCCAGGCACGCACTACTGATTTATATGCGTAATAAAAGTCATTGCTTTTTGGTGATGGAAAACATCATGAGGAAACCTACACACCCGAGTGTTCTTTAAAAAAAGTTCTCGGAGATGTGTGAAGTCCACCAATTCGCACTTGGCCAACGCGGTAAACTGTGGCCTATAACTCTCTCCTTCCGAGAGAAGACCCGTGCTCAGCAGTGAGACAATAATGAGTTGGCGATGTATGATAAACTGCATTTAAAGGTGCTAGAACACTTCGTAGTTGAAGGCAACACCGACACACATGTTTCTGCTTAATGATAACGGTAATAAGCGTTTTTGTGGTTAAGGCTGAAAGGCGGTGGTGCGTAGTAAGACGCTAGTATTTATCCGAGGCATTTCAAACTAATTCTCAGGCGTTAGCGAAAGATCTTATCTGAATTTGATTATAGAGGCTATGGGTGGCAGTGGCCACTTAACATCAGGTAGATAAAATGCTTGTTTAGTACGTCCGCATTATAAAAACAAATTAAGCGTGTAAGAGTATGCATCCGACTTCGCACCGTTAATGACTCGTTTCCAGGAGTAGGACGTAAAAAAGGCGATAGCTTCACAATGTAATAGCCCTTGGATGTACATGTTTTCTCCGATGTATTGTCACATTAGCATTTTTATTTGCAGACGGGTTTAATTGTATCTATGTATCTTTTTTTATAATATTGAAGTAGCAAACGAGCATGCAGTCCACCTGATGGTAAGTGGTCACTGTCGCCCATGGATATTTGCAAGCAACTTCATATAGAACATAGGATTTACCTGAAGTCAATCAAAGTTGCGTTGCTACTCCCGAGGACGATGATGGTCGCCTTATACAAAAGTGTGCCGACAAACACATCCTGCCATCGAAACGCAAGAACTGCTTCACGCTAGAAATAGGCGTGGCGGTGGTACCTCCTCGGGCGAACTACACTGGTTCGTTCGTGAGAACAGACCTGAGATAAGGTGGTCTCCATATTATCATGAGCAATAATATACATCATAATAATCATCATCATTCTAACATATTTAATTAATGTCAAAGTGTAGCGTATCTTGCCTAATAGGGTTTTCTTTTACCGAACTGTATGGCAAGATACTGGAGCTAACTTTCATTACCATGTAAAAAAACATGATTGTAATTATATAAAAAAATGGATACAAATAAGAAAAAAGACAAACCCGCTGAGTTTCTTGCCGGATCTTCTCAGTTGAGGTCGTTTTCCGATCCGGTGGTAGTGTAAGAAAAAAATGTAACTGACAATTTGTAAGTGCCACGTTGGCCTATACAAAATAAAGACAAAAATAAAATAAAAAATCCCAATACTGTACGCAGAGCAGTTTCTGCGTACATGGACAATATGGTGACTGTTTTGCCTTTTTAAAATTATGTATGTATTCACATTTAAGATATCTAAGTTTAACCGTCTGTTTGTGGAAGATTTTGTATACTCATCTTATTATGAGTATAGACTCAGTCTTCTTTTAGGCTATAAACCTTAGTAAAGACTAAATTATGAAGAATCTAAACTATGCAGCAGTAATGATAAAGCTTTGCTGACGATAAATAGACATTTATACTTTTGCCATACTTAAGCGCCTTTTTAACGACGTTTCACTGTACTACGTTGCAAATAACGCATCAAGTACATTTTAACAAAACATCTTACAATAAAATCCATACGTCATTATACTCACAAAAACAATAGGAATTAAAAGGCACGAAACAAAGAAACGGTGAAAAGGATCGGAGGAAAATCGGAAAGTATATACGGGGAAACGCGGAAGCATTGTGCGATGGGTCCAGTCACCTCTGCGGTATTCGGGAGGTTGCAACTGCAGTACAGTGACCTCGTGCGTACGGTGGGGCGTAACTAGGTCAGACTCGTCCCCCCCCAGACACCGCACTCGATCGACCGCCAAATTCTAACGCATTCGCACAGAAACAAACTCATCTTATCGGAAGGGTTCGCAAGGTTGCTTTCAAGGATTCGGTGACGGAAATTAGGTCGTATGTAAATTTTACGCATTTGCGTTTGTACAGATGTATCAAATGGAAAAAGTAATCTTATGTTATTTATTACTAACAGTTTTATGTATTTGTATTGTAATATTGAAATTATACTTTTGAATTCACTGTTGGATATCCATTTATTTTGGGGTTGAAGTACACGCTTTTTTCGCTTTCTACAATCATAGCCCCACTCTAGGGCTTTATTCTGTGTCGTAGGTACCATGGGCACTCACAAGACGAATACACAAACACCCAGACCCAGAACATGAATCTAAACACATCATTCAGATACCTGTCTGGCCGGGAATCGAACCCGGACCCATTGCGTTACGGACCGGTATGGTAACCGCTCCGCCACGCGGATCGTCTGAAGTAGCAAATGAGTATGCTGCTACACCGACGGAAAAGAGTCACTGCCGAGTTTGGACATCTGTAATCAAGACCGCATTTAATAATTACTAAGTATCGATTGAGGATACGTACCTTTTAATGTATTGGAAAGTCTCATGGAAGGGCCTTTGTTTTATCGCACTTTTAACAGAGTACAGCAAAACTTAACACTGGCTTTTATAACAAACAAGTAGAAAACTTGCGTAAGGTCACTTGATGAAATGTGGACACTGCTGCTCATCCTATTAGCTTTTTGAAGTCCAGTATTGGATTTTGTTCTCTTGTGGACTTTTGCCAATGGTCACCGCGCCTGGCATGCGTGCTGGTAAACGCAGTTAGTGTTGATGTTACCCATAGAAACACTGCTAGGAATCTCCTGGATTATGTTCTTAAGTGTCCTGCTAGGGCGGCGGTAACCACTTACCATCAGGTGGACTGCATGCTCGTTTGCTACTTCAGTCAGATAAAAATAATATGAATAAAATTGTCGATCAAAATAAAAGAACGAGGCAAGATTATTTTTAGATATTATAATGACAATATGGGTATCAAACCAAATCAAGTAAGATTATAGATCATAGGTTATTACAAAATCGTCCCTGTAGCCTCGGGGTCAGAATAGGGCTACGGTATTCCCTATCTGTCGTAAGAGGCGACTAAAAGGGGCTTCCGGGGTTGCAGACGGCTAGAGTGGGAGTTCGAACCGTTCGGTCAGGCAATCCCGGGAAGGACGGCGGTATGTGTGGTCGCATACCGTCGTAAAGACTAGACGGAGCGGTGGGCCCAGCCGCCCATCTGGGAGGAGCCCGATGGGGCAGCGCGCTCAGAGGATTCCGGTTGAAGTTGTTTCGAGATCCCGGAGTCCTCCTTTTCAGTGCCGAGGACGGCCACCGGGGGGGGTTTTAGTGCGTTAAAAATTCCACATAACCCTGCGTCGCTCCCACGGCGTCGGGTACCTTTGGAAGGTTTCCCCCTCGAAAACAAAAAAAAAAGGTAATTACAAAATATGGTACACTTTTATGTTACTATTTTCACATAAATTCCTAAAAATTGTTAAATGAAATAAATGATTAAAAGAATACCCGACTACAAAGTTTTAGGTTTAGAAATCGGGTTATTTGTTTTTGCATTACTTTTTTGTTTCAAATTAGTCTTAACTGAAAATGTATTATCATTTTTCTTTTACCTATTTATAGCATAGTATTTTACTGCTCTACTTTCCACGATCATAGTATGTTAGTTTCATAAAAGCATACTAACTGTGCTTGTAGTTAATTAAAATAGTACTTCGTGATAACTTTAGTTTAAAAACTAAAAGTAACGTTCCAGGAAAAATATTTTCGTCTAAAATTTTAGCAGCGGCTATTTTTATCTTACAACAAGGGGTTTTTTACAAAACCCTTTTTATTAGAATCTGAACTATAAAATAATGAACCTTTGATTAAATTGAAAAATTCTTGTGACTGTTTTTCGTTATTTTTATGTCAACACTTAAAATACTTTGCCAATAATTTTTACATTAATTTACAGAGCTCTAGCGTTACATTTTGAACTTATTGTAATTCTACTGAACATACAGTTTGTATGATTGTATAAGAGGAGAAGCAGGAAAGGAACATACAGTCCTTCTGGTGGTAAGTGGACACAGACGTCCACTGATTTTACTAAGCAACTCTATGCAGAGCTAGTTCTTCCTGAAGCCATTATAAATGCATTGCTACTCGTGAGGACTACGATGGTCGCCTCATTTATTAGTACTCATAGTAATCTTAGTATTTTTTAAATTTATAATAATGAAGTAGCAAACGAGCATGCAGTCCACCTGATGGTAAGTGGTCACCGCTGTCCATGGACATTTGTAAGCCACTTCATATAGAACATAGGTTCTATCTAAAGTCAATCACAGATGCGTTGCTACTCCCGAGGACTATAATGGTCGCCTCATATAAAAGTGTGCCGGCAATCACACCCTTCCATCGAAACGCAATGAATGCTTCGGGTTAGACATAGGTGTGGAGGTGGTACCTCCCCGGTCGAACTACACTGGTTCTACCACCTTCTAAAATTATTAAATTAATAAAGTATACTTGTATATAATTCACTTGTAGACGAATATAGTGTATGTGTAGATAAATTTAACAAGTTTATTTAAACGTACATAGGAATAAGGTAAAATCGTTAAAAAATATTGGAAAAGAAAAATATATTATATAGGTACCAAGCAATATATGTAGTATATAGGTACTAATACATAGAACGAATGTTACAATTTGTGATAATGCCGATTTTATAGAGAGATACCTTTACAGTATTTCGGTTGCAGAATACAAATAAGGCGCATCGCTTGCCAAGTTTTACAAACACTGTTTCGGTAAGGCAGAAATGTGCTGAACGTACCAAGTGAAAAAGTGATTTTATTTCGCACGCTCTGTCTGTCTTATTATCGAAGGAAAAGCGATGTACGAGAAAAAAAAAATGCGAAATAATCAATATATGTTGTGAAGAATTGTGAAGGTGGTAGAACCAGTGTAGTTCGACCGGGGAAGTACCACCGCCACACCTATTTCTAGCGTGAAGCATTTTTTGCGTTTCGATGGAAAGGTTTGGTTGCCGGCACACTTTCACATGAGGCGACCATCATAGTCCTCGGGAGTAGCAACGCATCTGTGTTTGACTTCAGATAAAACCCATGTATGAAGTTGATTACAGGTGTCCATGAGTGGCAGTGACCACTTACCATCAGGTGGACTGCATGCTCGTTTGCTACTTCAGTCAAATAAAAAAAAAAGAAAAATATGTATTTTAATTTATTTTGCAGTTTTACATCGTGCATCTACATGCAATAAGATTTACATAAGGAACATTTTTCTTAGAAGATTACTTAGTATAGGGAATTAATTATATTTTGCTCCGTTAACTTTTTACAAAAATAAAATGGTATAATTAACACTAATCGGTCCCAGGGTGAACAAGATAAGTTTTTTGATAGCAGATAAGATACGACTGCCTGGACATAAATGGTTATAATTGGTACCATATATTATTTGAAAATTATTTAGATTGAATTTTATATTTACCACAATAATTCTTTTTATCAAACAAAAACTTGTTACTATAATTTGTCCTTGCTTCATTTTAGTCAATTTCTGATATATATAAGTCAAGAAAGTTACTTATTTCCTGTATTTTTTCGCTTGAAGCGCTTAGTAATTCCCTCCACATTGTCCTACGTACTCAATCTATATCGTGTAATAAGGATATACCTTACTTTTCTCGTTATGTAGTTGTTCGTTACTTACTACTGGTATAACAGGTCACTTAACCCAGTTGCTATGGTTGAAACAATACTGTGTGATCAACGTGCTCGTTGATCGTGTCCGTATTGGAAACTGAAGTGCGTGAATGCACGTGGCGACGACCGGAAATATAAGTTCGCTGACTTACGATCACCGAGTTTTATTCTTCGTTTCCTTACAATTAAATAGTTATATTTCGTTTTTCGTTTTAATTCATCCAATATATGGTTCGTTTAAATTGTAGCAATTGTTACTTAATTTTTTTTATTACTATTTAAGTTGAATGAAATCGAGATTTAAAGTTAACGTTACCTTAGATCTTTGTTTTAATTATGGACAGGCAATTGAATTATTTTATTTATTATACCTCTTTAGAATGATATAGGTAGTAAACATATTGCAGGCCTCAAGTAGGAATTCTATTAAAGGAAGTGTTTAGGTATAAAGGCTTGTGATTTAGGTATAACTAAAAAAACGTAAACGTAAGCTTTGACGCAAAGTAGAAGGTGCGCAAAAGATATTCGTAAACGTCACTCTAGGCGTTACTGTTTCATACCATTTACTCTCTATATATATATTTTAAAACAAAAAAAAAGGGAAAAATTGTGTGAAACAGTAACGCTGAGAGTGATGTTTAACCATGGACCTCATATCATTTCTTAAGGAGTATACTCCAAAAATAAATTATTTAAATCATTTTATTAAGTTACCTATTATTACAGGAGAATGGGCGCGCGGCGCCGGACCTGACGGCTTCGCCGGGCCGCGCACCGCCGCCCGGCCCGCCGCAGCCGCCGCGCGCCAACCACGCGCCGCCCTGCGTGCTGCAGCCAGACTTCCGCAAGGTATACCCGGTATAACGCTGATTTGTTACACGTTTTATTAGTTATAATCTCACCCACTCGATGCAGCCGCCGCGTGCCAACCACGCGCCGCCCTGCGTGCTGCAGCCAGACTTCCGCAAGGTATACCCGGTATAACGTTGATTTGCTACACGTTTTATTAGTTATAGTCTCACCCACTCGATGCAGCCGCCAAGTGCCAACCACGCGCCGCCCTGCGTGCTGCAACCAGACTTCCGCAAGGTATACCCGGTATAACGCTGATTTGTTACACGTTTTATTAGTTATAATCTCACCCACTCGATGCAGCCGCCGCGTGCCAACCACGCGCCGCCCTGCGTGCTGCAGCCAGACTTCCGCAAGGTATACCCGGTATAACGTTGATTTGCTACACGTTTTATTAGTTATAGTCTCACCCACTCGATGCAGCCGCCAAGTGCCAACCACGCGCCGCCCTGCGTGCTGCAGCCAGACTTCCGCAAGGTATACCCGGTATAACGCTGATTTGTTACACGTTTTATTAGTTATAATCTCACCCACTCGATGCAGCCGCCGCGTGCCAACCACGCGCCGCCCTGCGTGCTGCAGCCAGACTTCCGCAAGGTATACCCGGTATAACGTTGATTTGCTACACGTTTTATTAGTTATAGTCTCACCCACTCGATGCAGCCGCCAAGTGCCAACCACGCGCCGCCCTGCGTGCTGCAACCAGACTTCCGCAAGGTATACCCGGTATTACGCTGATTTGTTACACGTTTTATTAGTTATAATCTCACCCACTCGATGCAGCCGCCGCGTGCCAACCACGCGCCGCCCTGCGTGCTGCAGCCAGACTTCCGCAAGGTATACCCGGTATAACGTTGATTTGCTACACGTTTTATTAGTTATAATCTCACCCACTCGATGCAGCCATCGCGCGCCCACCACGCTCCCTCCGCCCTGCGTACTGCAGCCAGACTTTCGAAAGGTATATCCGGTATAACACTAAGGATTTGTCACAAGTTCTATTAGTTACGATATGACTTGTTCGATGCAGTCGAGACATATGTTTTCGTACTGCTCCGCGTGCTGCAACCAGAGTAAGGTCTGGTAAGGTATAAAGTTGAGAATTTGTTACACTTTTTGTTAGTTACTATATCACATGCTCGTTGCAGTCGGGCATAGACTCGCTCTACCTACGTGCTACTAGACTTAAAATGTATATTTCGTCTAGTGGAAGTAGTAGAAAAGTATATTTGTTATAATGCAGACAATTTCTTGAACATTTTATTAGTTTTAAGTTTACATGGTTTGGTAAAGCCAGCAAAGTAACCAGAAAAATCTTACTTAATTTTTTGTTTCATATTTTTATACCATGTTGTTGCACCTATCCTTGTCTATGAAGAACATAGGCCACACAAGGTACAAACAAAGATGAGCCAGGTCTCGTCACATTTTACATTGCAACGGCATTGAGAGTAAATAAGGTATGTTAAAGACATTTATTTTTTACTTGTAACCTTTATTACTTTTAGATGAATTATTCCAAAAAAATATTCTTATTAACATCCCCTCAAGCAATGTTTAAAATGGATTAATAATTATTTCCATCAAATGTTTTTTGACTGCTAAATTTATGGCAACGTTTATTTTGCTCTATTAAAAGAGCGATCGTTTACTTTCATCTATATTGCAGAGAACTAGATAGTTGTCCAGTTATCTATAATGAAAGTAGTCTAGAGTAGCTATATTAAAGAATATAATTTATTGCACAGGTATCGGGTGTGAGCAATGAAATATTCAGGCAGATTGAGATGGTCGAAAATGATCACGACGCCACCACAGCCGCGGCGCTCGAGGTGAGTTCAAAAAATTTTTGTTATATTCCTTTACTTTGTTTCTTTAAATTTCGAAATTCGTTTTGCTTAAAAGCCAAAAATCTAAAATTATCAGTATTTATCTATTATACATGTATAATACATTGAAACCTTCTCCTTGAATCATTCGAATCATCTGTTAATAAAAACTGCATTATAATCCATAACGTAGTTTCAAAGATCTAAGCATACATAGGGTGAGACAGCGAGAAGCGACTTTGTGTTGTACTATGTAACGATTTTCATATATTAGAAGAGTTCTTATTTACTTATATCTTTCTCGGTATCTATTTCTAAAAGAATCTTGGAAGTTAGTTTTTATAAATTGTGAGTGGTTTATTGATATATTTTTTGTTGTCACACAATAATTGATAAAATTTATACAAATACAAATATATCCTAATTTTGCTCTAAACATACATTATATTGCCTTGTACGGTGTTGATCGACTTTATTTAAATCATAAAATGGTGTCCAATCTATATACACAGCAACATAATAATGCCGTTAAAGAAACGGTAAATTTACTTAGTTGGTAGATACCTTAGTAATAGGAGTTGTTAGTACGAGTAATGCCCTAATTGATGAGTTTTCGATAATCCCTTCGAGTATATTACAAGTCACAATAGCTAGGACCTATAGGTACTTGAACGAAGTTTCGAAATTTCCAAGTGTTTAGAACCCAGTATTGTAAAGAGCCAAATTTAGTTTCTACATATTGTATTTCTTGACTTTCATATGACATAGACATTCCGACACATATATTAGATTCGTCTCAGCAATGACAATAATATAATATTTTATTTAATTATCTACTAACTGATAGTTACGACTTCATTGTAGAGAAAAAATTAAAAGATTAAAAATAAAATAAACGTCTTATATTATGCTGCTAATAAGTCGACCACGATAGGCTTTTTTATAAAGTTGAAGTGATAAACGGGCTTGCAGTTTTCCTGTTAAAGTGGTCACTGCCGCCCATTGACATCTGTAAGCAACTTTATAGAACATGGGCTCTATCCGAAGTCAATCACAGAAGTGTCTACTCCTGAGAATTAAGACTGTTGCCTTAAATAAAAGTAAGTTGTCAACCACAACATATTATATAAATTTAATGTCGAGTTTTAGAATCTTATGTTTTCCAATAATACACATACTTAATTAAGTATGTATATCTCGGCGTAGTTCTACCATCACACTCATTTTGGTTTAATGTTAAATCTATAAATGAAACAACATAATTCTAAAACTACTTACAATGACACTTAAATACGAATGTCCCTGCTCCGATTACGCGCAGACTTAAATATGAATACAAAATATCGTTACTATCCACATTACAACACTATTTAGACAAATATCCTTACTACCCACATCGCAACACTATTTAGTTACGTTAGTCGCAATACTAATAACAATAATACTGAATTGAACCTGAACTCTTATATATTAGATAAACATCTTTTAGCAAAAATAAACAAATGACTCGCCGGCCATATACATATATTACACAGTGTTATTGCATTACGCTTATTAAAAATTATCTACACAGTATTAGTACTGAATTTAATTCCTAAATCACAAGACGTTGTTCGTAGTTTGCCTTGATCTAGCTGATCTTTAATCATCTTACAACCCACAAAGGCCACATAATCTTCCTTTCAATACGATATTGTACCCATTACTTGTATTAATTGTAGCCGCCTGCTGATTGTTTGGCCACAATAAGCTCTTTTGATAGCGACGACAATGGGCATTATATGTACGTTTGTCCCGTTTATCATTGTATACGTATGTTATATGTGTTTAGTTTAGCCTGCGAGCTATTGGTGTGGGATAATAGGTAATTGATTAGGTATTATACTAAATAGTCTGTTATTTCTTTGAATGGGATGTATAATTATGTGGATTTACATTTTATACTTATAAATAAAGATGATAGAACAATGGTTTCGCAGTTCTTGCGTTTTGGTGGAAGGGTGTGTTTGCCGGGACATTTTTATAAGAGCAACGCATCCGTGATTAACTTCAGATTGACCTCTTCTTTTATATGTAGTTGCTTACAGGTGTCCATGGACGCCTGTGACCACTTACCGTGTTATGGACTACATGCTCTTTTAAGTAGCAAACGTAGTAAATCTATGTAAAAAAATATATTAGATTCAAATTTTGACACTAGTGATCTAAATGTGTTGGTAAATGTCGAACTACATCCCAGTAGAGCTGATGCTTACACTAGTTTATATAGGAGAAAATTATCCTATTAGTTTAAGATTAATGCCCAACATCACATCCGATGTTATAAAAGCAGTCAGAACGGTATGCTCAAAGGAGCATACGGTAGTAAATATTATTATAGTAGCATAAGCTTTACGAAATAGGTAAATTTTATTCCAAAACAATGAAAACATGGAACCCAACCAGGAACAATTCATTTTTAAATTTATAAAGTAAGATTATTGGTCGTCCGTGGTCGAATATCGTCTTGCTCTAAGTATAAAGACAACCCTTGGAATAAAGTGTTTTACATACATTATAGTAGAATAATAACGTATGTATAACATAATTCGACGGGGCCATAGAACATAGTCGTATCTGAAAATTTACCAAATTACAGTATGAAGCTTACAAGTTTGGACATACAAACATTGATTACTTGCGCCAAGAAAGATGATCTGTAGAAAATCATTGTAATAGCTATTTAGAAACTTATTAAATAAGTTTTTAGGTTCCTAAATAGCTATTACAATATTATAATCAACAAAGCTTCGTACTGTAAATTGGTAATTTTTCATAGACGATTTTGTTCTAGGGGCCTGTCGAATTATCGTTTATCTATGACACATAACGCTCAAGATCTCAACCCTCCCTTTTGCTTTGCGTTACTCGTGTAAAAATGAGAATGCAATAAACTATTTACAATTAGGGAAATGAAATGAAATGAAATGTCTTTATTTTGCATAGGCATATATATATTTTTTTACACTACCACCGGATGATCTTCTCAACTGAGAAGATCCGGCAAGAAACTCAGTATACTTTATCGTAATATAATGTATCGTAATATATTATCAGCATCGCTTTCAAAATCTTATTAATGTTATAATTGCGAATTTTTGTGAGGTTGTATGTAAGTTTGTTAGTCTTTCACGCCAAAACTACCAGTCAGATTTTACTGAAATTTGGCAAACACATAGTTTGTGAGCTAGATTTTAAGTTAAAGGTGATATAACGAAATTAATTCAACCGGGGAGGTACCTACCAGCGCCACACCTACTTCTAACGTGAAGCATTTCTTGCCTTTCGATGGAAGGGCGTGGATGCTGGCACACTTTCACATGAGGCAACCATCCTAGTCCTCGGGAGTAGCAACGCATCTGTGATTGACTTAAGATAAAACCTATGTTCTATATGAAGTTGCTTACAAATGTCCATGGGCGGCAGTGACCACTGATTAGGTGGACTGCATGCTCGTTTGCTACTTCATTATCATAAAAAAAACGTGTTAAGGAGACGGGACCGCGAGAATGACGTAGTATTGTTATAAAATACATATTATATTAATTCAAAATACATTCTATTCACTTTCAGGCGGTGGAGCGACGCGGCGAGATGATAGTGCGGATCCTAGAATTGAGACAAGTGGGCCGCAACAATATTGAAGCCGCTAAGAAGTTCTTTGCGTTACAGGTTTGTACAATAGTCTGAATCTTATCTTATAAATATTACAAAGGCGAAATTTTGTGAGAATGTGTATCTCTTACATTTTCAAGCGAAATCTACAGGTCGGATTTTGTTTGAATATGGCACACACATAGTGTATCATCATCATCCAGATAAACACATAGAATGCTTATTTACAGGGTAGACATAAACGAAACGACCAAAGCTGCGGCAATTACATAGTGTTAAATATGCAAAGAATTTTAGATACAACACCCAGTTAGGCAGGTATCTATAATATTAATGTGGATTCTTAACTGCATTTGGGTATTTGTGTAGGTACTCGTTTTTTGTGTGCACAGCACCAAAAAATCTAGTGTGGCTATAGGAATAGAAAAATATTTTTTTGCATTAAAGAGTGAACTTGGTAGAACGTCTTGTTATTCAAGTCTGGTGTCAGTGATTCTGACAAAAGACAGCAATGTTAAACATTGCTATTATCTGGTTTGATAGGTGTCTTAAGGGAGAAATGCTTGTCCGAGGCGTTCCATTTGAACCGTCAGGGATAGCAACGCATTTGGCCAACTTCTGGCAAGATTCTAATCTTATCTGGGGTTGATTAAACATATCTACGTTCAGCAGTGGCCCTATGATGTCATGTGGCACTGCATATTGATTTTCACGACACGAAAAAATCACGACACAGATAATGCTATGAGTGTAGAAAGCACATTTTAATATAGCAACGATACGTAGGTAAAAATTCAAACCTATTTAGAAATGATTAGTGCCGCTTTCCATGAGTTTACAGCCATCGCCGTCCACGGCAGTCCTATTACCATAGTATAATTACCATTACCGCGACCTGTCCGGTGGGCTTTGGCCTCGAAGGATGCTATAATTGTTTGTTCTAATTTAGAAAAAAACGTCTTTTTTTTCTAATTTAGGAAAAATACCATTTTGTTTTTATTATCGTTAACTTTCTTTGTATTTCTTTATATCAGACAATTTTTTGTACTTCGTATTTTGTATCTATTAATTAAGATTCTCAGAAATATTTTCCTCCAGAATTCCACGTAGGCGAGATTGTAAAAAGTGAGATTGTTGAATTCTTTATCTTATGTAATACCCAATTTAAAACAGGTAAATTTATTCGCTCTATTGACCTGGATGCTTAGCTCTGCCCAGTACAACGAGAGGCATACTCCAACTCATTGTTCGGTTGCCCCAGATAGTGGAATGCGAATGCAATTGAGATGTATGCTGCCAGTTATTGCCACAACTATTTGATATAAAGGACCTAAAAACCCTTTCTGACTTCTAATATCGTACTGTTTGAATAGAATATTTAAAGAAATATATTGTAATATGTGATAAATTTTTTGATTGTCATATAGTTGCGGGGTATGATAATAATAAAAATAGATTATTATTTCGTTTCAATAATTATTTTCTTAGTATTTTACAAAACAATTAGGTACGTACGCCAATTTTTGAAATTACCTATTTCGTATCTATTAATTATGATTTCTCAGAAAATTTTCCTCCAGAGTTCCACGTAGGCGAGACTGTAAAAGCGTACTATCTTATACAATACCCAATTTGCTAAAAAACAGGTAAATTTATTCGTTCTATTGACCTGGATGCTTAGCTCTGCCCAGTACAACGAGAGGCATACTCCTACAACTCATTGTTCGGTTGCCCCAGATAGTGGAATGCGAACGCAATTTAGTCTGGCATTGTTGAGATGTACGCTGCCAGTTATGGCCACAACTATTTGATATAAAGGACTTAAATACTCTTTCTGTCTTCTAATGTCCTACTGTTTGTATAACAAATTATAATTGATTAGGAGTAATCTGGAACACAATGCAGTCATATGGGCCCCTTATGAGGCAAAATATACGCTAATATTAGAACGTGTCCAGAACAAGTTCTTAAGACACCTCTATCAAAAACTATACGGCGTCTACCCGTGTTATCCATTGATGTATCCCACATTATTTGTATTAGGAATGGTGGGGTATAATTCGTAATTCGTTAATTAAAGGTACGTCGAGAGTATGCACTTATCACTTACTTAGTCAAATTACTGCGTGGTATAGCTCATAATCCGAGTGTTTTGTGTCGTCTTGAACTCTGTGTCCCAGATGGGTACATATGGAGACGTCAGCGCCCTTCGCTGCTGGTCGTACCGACAGCCAGGACCAACCTTTTAGCTAAGGCACCTTTCACCCAAGCTCTCTGTACACTCAATCAGGTACATGAAAAACTAGATGTCAATTTATGTACCTTGAGTGAATTCGCAAAAGTTGTTTTTAATATTTTATCTTACATTATAATATAGTTATATTTAATAATAATAGAAAAGAATGTTAACCTTTTAAAAAAATGAATAATTGTCTACGCTATCGTATTGGGTGCTACCTGTAATGATAGACGTAAGTCTGAATAAGTAAATAAATAAATAAATAACGTTTTTTAAATAATAGCTTAAAGATAAAGTATTACGATTATTCGAATGAAATAACAGTATTCAATATTAAAACAGTGTCAAAAATATTATTATTATATTATCCTGTCGTATATTATAATGATTTTTTAAAAATAAAATTCATATTTTGTATATATTACAGTTATAACAATACTAAATGATTTAATTTATGCGCTTACTACATAACGCTAATATGTGTCAGGCACTTTCATTCACTTTAATTTGAGGAGACTATCTTAGACAGAAACGCGTCTATGATTAACTTAACGTAGAACCCTTGTTCTGTATGAAGTTGTTTATAAATGTTCTTGGGCGCCAGTGTTCAATTGCTATCAAGTTGACTACATAATTGTTGGTTACTTGTTTCTTATACAATAATAGTTAGTGGTATTTAGTAATTTTATGATATTGAGCAAGAATCGTGAGAGGTTTGTTCCTACAACTCAATGTTCATCTGCCGCAGATCGTGGAATGCGAACGCAATCCAGGCAAGCATTGCAAAGATGTTCGCTGCCAGTTTAGCCACAACTATTTGATATCAAATAATAGGACTTAGTATATAGGACGCATACCCTTTCTGTCATTTGAATATAGTGCAATGTTTGCATAATAGAAGCTTAATATTAGAAGCGAGGTCGGGAATGTCAAATATTTAGAACGGACGAGTCTGACATTAATATTATTATAATAGATGGTCCTTTAGGTATTTCAATTTACCACTGTCTAGACACTATAAAAAGCTAGACGATTAAAAAGTTATTACCTATTGTTGGGCAATATTAGTCTTTCTTTAATATGTATGTGAATATTTCGGTATTAATATTACTTTATCAATATAAAAAAAACACGCTTTCTACTCTCATAGCCCCACAGTAGGATTTTCTTCTGTGTCGTGGGTACCATGGACACTCACGAGACAAATACACATACACCCAGATCCAGAATAGGAATCTAAACTCATCATTCAGATACTTGTCTGGCCGGGAATCGAACCCGGGACCCATTGGGCGTCAGACCGGTATGGTAACTGCTGCGCCACGCAGGTCGTCAAGATGGAAATGGTTTTGATCGCTTATGGATTTACATGATCAATTTGGCTGATGCTATTAAGTGATATATTGGTAATTTGTGCAGGACTCACGCCACATAGTTCAGCTAGTGGAAATCGTAAAGCGTCCAGGGCAAACCCTGGGGTTGTACATCCGGGAAGGTGACGGTGGAGCCAGAACGGACGGGGTGTTCATATCGCGGATAGCCCTGGAGTCGGCCGTTTACAACAGCGGGTGCCTGAAGGTCGGAGACGAGATCCTGGCTGTCAACCTGGTGGATGTGAGACGCATGTCGTTGGATGACGTAGTGATCATCATGTCGATTCCACGGCGTCTGCTTCTTTGCACAAGACAGAGGAAAGGTAAAGAATTAAAAGTGCTAAAGTACTGTTTTTGATAAAGAAAGAAATCTTTAATACAAATTCAGTAGTTTTACTATACTGCCATTTCAAATTCAAAGAAAAACATACTGAAAATATATATTTTTACTTTTTCTTAATCCCAAGGATTTTTCCTGAAAAACCTACATGCAATGTCCAGACATCCGGATCTTTCATTTTAATTTTACATCAGGTTTAACTTTTGTCTTTCTAAACCGTTTCTAGTACATTAGTACTTGAAAGATTTTATTGATTATTAAACATTATGGTATCGTGAAAATAGGAGCCAATACTTTAAATACGTAATACCTCATTTCAAAATAATAGTTCTTTACGTGATTATTTAACTGATATGTTGCATGTTATTTAATATTTTATTTATGTTACTAGGAAAATCCGGGCCAGGATCGCCATCTTTGCCACGAGCAGAGCACAAACCACCGCCAGTCGTCGTGTTGAAGAGAGACTGTCGCGACGACGAAGACAGAGAAAGAGATAGAGTTGACGGATTGTATTCGCAGTAAGTTATCAGTTTGAATTCGTTTTGAAATGATAGAACCTGCAAAGTTTGACAGGGGAGCTACAACCATTTCTAGCGTGAAGCAATTTTTGCGTTTGGTTGGAAGGGTGTGGAGACTAATTAACATAAAAGAGGTGAATTCAGGTCCAGAGTAATGGCAGTTCCACTGTGAACGGCTTTGGGTAGAACCTCTGTTCTATACAAATATGGGCCATGATTAGCAGTGACCATTTACCATCAAGTGGACTACATGCTGGTTTGCTTCTTTAGCTTTATAAAATAATAATCATATAAGCGAAGTACTGTACAATACTTTTTTTTTGTGGATCGTTTCTTATATTTTTTTATTGTTTTAGCTATTCAGACCACAACTTGATAGGGACAAGTTCTAGACACGGTACTCTGCGATCGACTGGAGCTCCAAGTAATGTTGTTCGCCCTGTGGGCGATGGACGGGAAGAACGGAGTCGCATGCAACTTGGTCCACTATCCCCTGATTCAACTGGACTTGACCTTTATTATAACTCACGTCCACCATCCGATCATTCAACATGGAGGTAAAATATGACTTAATCCATAAAATCGTTTGGTATAAATATTCCCCAATAAGGAGGCATCCAGTAGTTATATGAGGCGATTATCTTAGCTCTTGGTGAAATGTGACATTGTGATTGTTCAAAATTGGGAGAGAAACACGATCCAGGTTCCTTCTATTTTATATAGATTGCTTGTAGAAAAAAGGCGATATTTGGAAAGCTTCTCCTCCTCTGCGTGACATTAAATGAAAATAACGCCCCCCACAAATAATTCACGTGATTAATAGACGTCCCCTTATTGAAATCGAATAGTGAATTTGTTTCAAAAGCAAGAATGCTTTTGAAATACACATTGTAGCATTTCTTTGTTGACCATCATCGTCTTTTCAGCTATCGACCACCACCTCCAGTAATAACTGAACAGCCAAAATCGTCGGCCACTCACTTTGTGCCATACGAGAGGTCATACCCGAACACACTTGAGAGTTTGGCGGAAAAAGTGCATTCTTTCTATCCATCAGAAAGTGGAAGGTGAGGGTAGCTAACGTTTATTTTGGACTGATATTAAAATTGAAATAAAATATTAAATATCGAGATATATAGAGCGTTTTAGTTCCTGTAGTTTCAATATTTTAACCTAGTTCAGTGGAACATGGTCAAAGAGAAATTAAAACACCCTGACATGAGAACCATGTATAATTTATGTTTTATTAATTTATGACACTTTGCAGTACACGTTTTGGAGGGAGAGTACCTCGATCAGGGTCGGAACAGCAGCTACCAAGAGCGGAAACCCATTCAGACTTTGGTAGACACTCATTACTCAGATCTAGTTTGAAAGCTTCGGCGGCTACAGGCGGTGGTCAGTATAAATTAGGTATTTTCTGTATTAAATTAGATTAAATAAATTCATAGAGATCTAAATAATGACTTCTTTCAGCTTCAAGTCTGTCGAGATATAACCAACGTTACGGTGGAGTAGGTATGACAGGTTCTGGTCTAACAAGCAGTGGTCTTGCTGGAACAGGTCTAAGTGGCACCGGTCTGGGTGGTCCTGGACTTCCGTCCGGTCTTTCCAGTACTGGATTAAGCGGATTGACGGGCTCAAGCTTAGTAGGCTCAGGACTGGCGAGTTCAGGTCTCGGTGCCAGTTTGACTGGTACGGGGCTGGGATCAACTCTCGGCGGCGGTTATGGCACCACTGGATTGGGTTTGCCTTCATACAGCAGCAAATTTGGAACTACAAGGAGGAATCGGAGCTTAGACTACTCATCCGATACTGAAGCTACAGCTCCGACAAGGACGCCATATTATTCAGGACTCAGTGGATACAGGAGTAGCACGTTGGGAAGAGACATCGGATCGAAATTCAATTCGTTACCAAGGGATGTTAGAGGAACTGGCCAAAGGTAAATTTTTAATTTAATTGCACTTAATTATGTTGTTTTTCTCTTGTTACTATTGTCATGGATGTAATTTGTTTCAAAAGGCTGGGCTTATCGCGACGCGCTGGAAGTGTTCTTCAGGATGAGCCAGAGCCTCTGTCATCACGATTGGATCTACGTTCTTCTAGAGGCAAGTATACTGAGTTCTTCTAGTTCTTTTGCTTGTAATCCTGTCTTAGAGATTCTGAATCTGTGACTTTTTCAGGTCGCTTACCCTCCTCCCCTTCAGTGTTTACGTCAGACGAATATAGGGCGTGGTTATCACGTGCACCATCTACTAGCGCCCTATATGAAACACTACGTCCAAGACTGCCCACGCACTATTCTGCTGAAAATATACATGATGCTTTGAAGAACGTAAGTTACACCTATTAAAGCTACACGTACACATCTATCGCTGTGCTGAGCCAGCTGCCACATGATATTCCACACACATATTCATACATTATGCACATACTACAACAACGCTTTCCAAATGTAAATTTTTCAAGAATTATTTTGACATTTCTTAATATTTTTGCACTCATCAACAAAAATATAATTCGATGAATTATTAATTTCTTTATCTGCACTTCATCATGAACCATGTCACCTGTCATCGCTGAACATCTTCCAGATGGAAAGTGGTAGTCGCTTCGGCTCATCGCTTGGCTTGTCAGCTGGTCGGCGGATCGAGCGCCCTCGTCATTTACCAGCCCGATCGCTCTCGTCACAGCAGTTGGGTCCTACCGCTGGAGGGTCGCCGTCAGCCCGGCGTGTACGGCAGCTCTTAGAACTGGGATCAAGATTCACTTGTCCTAATCCGAGTCCAGTGCCAACGCCAAGCTCCCGTCATCAGCGACAGCTTGATATTAATCCTAATGGTGAGTTGAATTACAAACAGAATATAGTTAGTGAGTTAACTTACAAGATTGAAATACGTAACATGAATAAAGTGTAAAATAATGAACTGTTCTTCGTAGTTTGAACTATACTTTCGTTTTACAGAGTTCCTTAAATACAAAGTGGAGAAACCTGGTGCTGGTGGACTATCAGCATCGATGACCGGCCTATCTCGTCTTTCTGGGGGAGTATCGGGAATGCTATGGGTACACCTGCTTGCCGGGCGGGGTCTGCGACCTGTACCTTCTGGGTCCTCTCCAGGGTCGCCCCCCTCGGGTCCGTTAGCGCCACCGCCTCAACCAGTAGCGCCAAGAGATCTATACTGCGTGTTAGAATGCGATCGAGTTCATAAAGCTCGGACTGTAGTAAGTTTTTGATTTTTTACATTGGTTTCACTTTTTAAAAATATAAATTTGTAGGAAGGTAACAATAATATTAAGACGTAGCTTCATATCATATACTTATAAGCATAAATATTAGTAAAAAGCTGCAATCCCTACAACTCTGCAAACGTTTGACTTATTTTTTGGTGTAAATGTCGTATGCACTTCAATTATTTATAGATAATCTATTGTTCCGGGCTTTCAATTTTAATCTTTCTCATTTTGAAGAGAGATTAACATGATGACATTTAAGATATGAATTTGGATCGACATGCATATAATATATGATATTATCATCAGGTACGCAACGGCGAGCTTCAGTTCGACTGGGACGAATCGTTCGAGCTCGAGTTGGTGGACAATAGGCAGCTCGACGTATTGGTGTACTCCTGGGATCCTCAGCACCGACACAAGCTCTGTTATCGCGGCGCAGTCACTCTGCCCGATCTGCTTGCCCGTTCACCGTCTCACCAACTTGCTATTAGGGTAAGATTCGGAAGTATGAATGAAGAATTCAAAATTGAACTTTTATACGTAATTTATATTTAATATACAATTAGGTATCAGTAACAGTAGAAAGTTGTAAGGTAGCTGAAGTTGTAATTTACCTTACTACTATTGATACCTCAATCTACAACTTACCAGTTCTATTGTAACTTACCGGTTACTTATGGACTTTGAAGATTTTGATAGGAGTAGAAAGTTTTAATATAACGATCGAATTTTGGACAAACAACAGGATACATCATTCATGTTGTTTGTGGCGATTTGTGTGTGTTTGTTACTCTTTCAAGCAACAACTACTAGTCGGATTTTGCTGAAATTTGGTACATACATAGTCTGATCGCAGTAGGCGGAGCAGCGGGAATAATCTAGTCACTACATAGTATAAAACAAAGACGTTTTCCTCTGTCTGTCCCTATGTTAGTTTAAATTTTTAAAACTACGCTTCGGATTTGAATGCGGTTTTTTTCATAGATAGAGAGATTCAAGAGGAAGGCTTTTAAGTATAATATAGTGGAGGTACCCTGATAATTCCAAATTCTTGACTTTTAGGCGGATTGAAGTTCGCCGGGTCAGCTAGTTAATTGAACCCTGTTAACCACGAAAGATCCAACAGATTTTTTATTTTTCAGTAAACACAGTTCAAAGTGTGACTGTAAAATAAAAAATCTTAATGTTAGGTACATTACTTTTTGAAAATCGCCAGTGTAATAAGCGATAACATGTACATTTTAAAAAGTAATATCTTTCGTGCATATCGCACCTTTATTCATAGAGAGAAAAAACTCAAAATTTATGCTTTGCGAGTTCACACCATAAAGCGATCGAATTAGGTAATAAACTCGCAAAACGTAAATTTTGAGTTATTTCTTTTTATGAATAAAAGTGCGATATATAAAACTTCATTAGTAGATCATGGAAATGTTTATAAATCGATTTCACACAATATGTATACTGGATCTTTTCTGCTTAACAGGGTCTAATTATAAAACACATAACATTTATCCACTTCACAGATGGACCCGCGCGGTACCCTCTACGTCCGTCTGCGGCACACGGAGCCCCACGATCTCTTCCGTCGTCGACCAGCGCCACCTCGTATCTCACCACCGCCGCTGTTCGGCACAGAACTGGACACGGTGGTAGCGCGGGAGGTGCGGCCACCCCACGCTCCTCCCGTACCGCTGGTCGTTAGACGCTGCGTGGAGGAGATCGAGAGACGAGGACTGGATATTATTGGTAATTTATTTCGACTAAACTGTCTTTACTGTTTGACTTTACATTTTTTAAAACCGTATGGATATTATCGTATTTTGTTAGTTACACACTTTGTTTAATTTTAATAGATCGAGTGATAAAAATGAGTTTCTTTAAAATCTTTTGTATCTAATCAGTCTCATTTTTTTCACAATTTGTTAATATTATCCGTATTTCGTTCATAATTACCATCGATTAATACTATGAGCACCTCTCTTCTTGGCATTTATATCATTGAACGTCAAGCCAGTCAAGTTTAACGAGCACTTTGAAATAATATTTGAGAACTATTACCTACGCATAGATTTAATCAAAATGTTTTACTTTAACACCTACATATTTTATATGCGTTACGTACACGGTTTGGAAAATTAATAATAATACTTGCCTTTATGGGGGTACAATCCATCATTGTCCCACTGCTGGGCACGGGTCTTCTCTCATAATGAGAGAGTTTTAGGCCATAGTCCACCGCGTTGGCCGAGTGCGAATTAGTGGACTTCACACTCCTCCGATTTTTTTTAAGAACTCTCGGGTGTGTGTCTCGGGTTTCCTCACGATGTTTTTCTTCACAGAAAAACAGCGATAATTAATTTACAATACGCACATAAATCAGTGGTGCGTGCTTGGGTTTGAACCTCGGACCTCCCGATTGAGAGGGCAAGTTTCAACCATTGCTCATCTGCTAGGCAAGGCAAGTGGCCTTTATACATTCCATTATGTGACTGTGTAACAAATACGCTAAGACATAAATATTTTTTTTACGTAGGTCTATACCGTCTCTGCGGCTCCGCAACTAAAAAGCGGGTCTTACGAGAAGCATTCGAGCGCAACCCGCGCGGAGTGGAGCTGACTCCAGACGCGGTTCCCGACATAAACGTTATTACTGGCCTACTGAAGGACTTCTTGCGAGAACTCCCACAACCCCTGTTTAGTCGATGCTTATATCAGATGACACTTGATGCTCTAGGTAAGAACATTTTAGAGTTGTCTTCTTATTGTCGATAACAGAACTGTCAGAAGAACAGAACAGAACAGAAGGTGATTAATTTTACAGGCATATGAATGTAAAAAATAAAAATGTTAAAACAATATGTGAAATGAAACATTCGTAAAAGTTAACAGCTTATAAAAATACCTAAGTTATGTCCATTATTCTTTGTAATGGATAAAACTTAGGTAATTATACAGGATTTTTGGAGAATTCTGCTTTTAAGAGTTAATTTACTTTAAAAAAAAAACAAAAAAACCAAAAAAAAACTCTGAAAAAATGCACTTATCATAAATTTTATTCTATTAATTTTATTGAAATCAATTGAACAATACTGTACTAACACTATAAATATGTATTTTGCACGCCAAATATGGCAAATGTGCGAAACTTTCAAATTATGTACAAACAACCTTCTAACCACATATTTATGCAAATAAATAATTATGACTTATGACTTTTATTGATTAAATGTCTCATTTCAGGAGTATGTTTGCCCGACGACCGAGAAGGCAACGCACGTTTAATGGCCTCCATAGTGGAATGCTTGCCTCGCGCCGCGCGGGCCACCCTGGTCTTCCTGCTCGACCACTTAGCACTCGTGGTCGCTGCTCAGGACCGGAACAAAATGTCCCCATTCCACCTCGCCGTGGCATTAGCTCCGCCCCTCATGCTGCACTCCACGCCACCCTCAGACCTGGATTACCAGAGGCCTATCCACGTGCTCCAGTGTCTCCTGCAAATCTGGCCCGCTCCTAAGCGTTCAGGTAATGTTATTGATGGAACTCGTAGACTTTTTCCAAATTTATATTATGTTGATGACACATGATTGGTTACACTTAACAGATGCACACATTTAATTTTGTTAGATTAGAAAAGTTTAAAGCAAACCAAATTAAGGTATGAAATTATAAATTACTTTACTTTTGAAATCTAAAAGATCTTAAAGAAAGGCTTGTTGAAAAAAATCTCGAGTTGTAAATAATAAATTTATATCTAAGGTAGATCAATCAGAACAAAAAACCAATGCTTTAATTTTGAAAAAGATTCTTCTAGTTCATCTTAAAGACCGCAGGCACTAAGCGAAGTTTAGTAGCTCAGCATATGATATTTTTTATTTTGTTCAAAAAAATACTGGTCGGATTTTGCTGAAATTTAGCACACAGTTCATGATCTGCATTAACACATGGGATATTCATCACCATGGTAAACGTGATCAAAGCATAAGCTCAGCTAGTATATAACATGACAGTAGAACCGTAGAGTAGCCCGGTAGCAGAACACTTACATGAACAAACGCTTAGCAGCACCTTAACGCATGTATATTTGTAGACAGTTCGGCGCGGCGAGCCAGCAACCGGACCGCGTGGAAGCAGAGTCAGTGCGTCGCCAGCGGCCTCAGCCACGCTCCCCCCAGGTTCTCTAACTTTACCTTACTCTGTATCTTCGTTTCTAAACCTATTGCTTTAACATTACTTTTCTGTTTATGTAGCTTTTAAAGGGTGGTAGAATTGGTGTAGGTCGACCGGGGACGTACCACCGCCGCACTTATTTCTAGCATGAAGCAGTTCTTGCGTTTCCGTGGAAGGGTGTGGTTGCCGGCTCACTTTTACATAAGGTGACTATCTAAGTCTTTAGGAGTAGTAACGCATCTGTGACTGATATCAAATAGAACCCCTGTTCTATATGAAGTTGCTTAGGGATGGCAGGGGCATGTCATGGGCAGTCGTGACCACTTATCATCAGATCTACTGCAAGTTCGTTTACTTCAATCGATAAAAAACATACTATTCTGCTCTCCACGTCTATTTCTAACTTTACCTTTCTCTTTATCCTTCCGTTTACCATCTTCTAAAGTTGATTTAGAGATATTATTGTTAACATTTATTTCCTTTAATGATGTGGTTATTATTTTTTTATAAATATTATACCTAACGATAAGGCAGACGGGTCATCGGATGGAAAGTGGTTACCGTCGCCTATAGATATTTGAAACACCAGAAGAGTCGTAAATGCATCGAACGCTTTGTAGGACAGGTTTCTCCCACCTTTCTTGAAGAGCCCCATGTAATTGCGTTCTGGGAATACGTCAGGAAAAAGTAATTATAAAATTATTATTTTAAAACAATAAGACGTTTTAGTCAGGGTTTGCAAATAACTATGTATGACATCATTTTCACATGCCTTAAATAACTCAATTCTAATTTCCGTCAATTTCAATATTCATTATTATGTTCGGGTGGTTTGTGTTTTTTTTCAATTATTTTTATTATTGGGTATAATTTAGTTACCTTCGTCATATTCGTCATATTCGTCATATTCGTGCTTTTTAATGTTTTTAAATATTTTGCGCAGTAAGAATGAAGGGGACCCTGATACGAAAAGTGAATTTTAAAGAAAATAACATTTCTTTTCATTTATTTGGGAGTTTCGTATGGTTGCACGTGGTTATTAATGGAACGGCAAATAATAATAATTAACTTTTGAATTTGCAACACGATATACAACGTTATTGAGGGTAGTTTGTAATTTTTAACTCAACTTTAGAAACTTTGAGTTCAACCCCTTTCATTTTGACTATGTGATATATTTCGTATTACTTCAATTTATACGTGTTCTGATAATACTATTGTTTGACCAGGCCGAGTTCCGCCCTCAGTCAGTCCATATCGGCCTCAAGCGGGAGCATCAGCAGCATCTCCGCCGCCAGCTCTCTTGGCTCGGCCCGCGGCAGACCGATCGCCGCCCGCACATGTTTGTATAAAATTACATTTTAAAGTTCATAACAATCAACAATTTAAAGTTCATTAGCGTAATGAACTTTAAATTGATAATTTTTGAAGTTATACTTCTTTTGGTGCTTTAGAAAAAAAAATTAAGAGTTAATTTTTACGATGCCCGCGCACACCGTCACGAAAAACCGACACCCTGAAGTTAGCTATAGTCAGCATTACAGTTTTTTCTATAAGTAGCGTCCTTTTTTTTACAAATGTAGAATCCTTTTTTTAAGACATTTATCTTGTTACGCCAAAGAAGTATAACTTCTAACGCGTGTACCTAAATACACACACACTTTCTTTTTTTTATAGATGGATTTGAAGGAATCAATGTCTGGATTAGAAATACCTGGATGGATTGTAATGCAAATTATAAATCATTCATGTTTGTACTTTTCACCTTTTCTAGGTTCTCTCATCAGTCAGGGTCGGCCAATATCGTCCGCAGTCGCCTCTTCGAGGCCCTCTGCCCGCTCCACCTCGCTCCCGACAGGTGACAGTATCCTCTCCCGGTTCACCCAGTAGCAGCTCCGGAAGCCACAGTCCGGCGGATACTATTAAACATGGTGGTTCGGTGTCGTCGATCCTGCGACAGCCGGAACGGGCGAGCTCTCCCCGATCGTCGCCAAGGAACTCGCCGCGAGCATCGCCTCGCGACTCACCGCGCAGCACTCCCCGGGACACTACGCCTCGGGAGCCGACGCCACGGGACTTGACCCCACGAGATATGACCCCGCGCGATTTGACGCCGCGTGACTTAACCCCGAGGGAGAATGCGAAAGAGATGATGTCCCGTGAGTCGACGCCGCGCGAGAACGGCTCCCGCGAGTCCCCCCGGTCGGCGATCCCCGGGACGTCGGCGGGGCTGGCCGTGACGCTCAACTCGAGCAACGGCGGCCTGAGCCCGCGCTACAGCTCCACCAACCCGTTCCTGCAGCAGTACGACGCCGAGGAGGAAGCGGAGGCGTGGCGCGCCGCCGACATCTTCTCCACATCCACGCACACATAGTGCTCATAGCGAATTGAGATTTTCTAGTCAATTTTTTTATTGAATCGAAAGAGTGCTACGATTCTGCTGTATATTATGTTGTTTAACGAGCGTGGTGCGCGTTCGTGAAATGTTTGTTATATATAGAGCGAGTTACATTGTATATTATTGTGAGAATGTTTACCTACTGACGCGCGAGGTTCGCCTCGCCGACCGCCGTCGTCCCGCCCCGTAGCCACTATAGCGTTTATCATATTGTATTGTACATTGTATATAATATACGTATATGTAGGTACGCTCCAATTTTGTACCAGTAGGGCGGGGCCTCGGCGGACGGCCCGAAGCGCTACACACATCATCCCACATATCAGAGGCTTGCGTACACATTCGACACATTTCTGGCAAACTTTACGATCCAGATCTTTTAGACTCAACAGTAAATCACGTATACAGGCAATGTTATATCGAGAAGGCACTATTATCAAAATTATTTAATCGAGTGTCGATAGTGGACACAAGTCAGTAGCTCGAGTAGGGAGAGTGTAATATAGATCAGACGTGTGGACTGTCTTGAGACTGAGACCATATCAGAGTAGCTCGTGCATAGAAACCCTCGATGGAGATCCGTCGTAGAACGAGCGATTACGTGACATCGTTGGAAACGTCTAGAGGAAGCAAGCTGGTAAAATTTAACTTAATCCAAATAATCCTTGTTCATTATTAACTTAATAACTATATTGTATAACGGTATATTAAACTAAAATAGATTTAGTAAAGCATTTTTACGAGTCGCTAATTCTATGAAGGACTGGATTCTTATCCGTTGAGATCGGTCGCAATCTCAAGATCGGAGATGCTATTTGCGAATTTCGGGTATCAAAAATGCACTACATTTCATTAAAATACAAACAATAATCATATGATTTAATCAGACACGCCCTGAGCGTCACATACTATTGTTCAGCAATGAATGTGTAAGCTCACTTGAGCTCACAATTAAGCTCACTTCATTAAAATCATTTGTCATCGTTAAGACCGTGCCATGCCAAAAACTTAAAAGTAAATTAAAGTAATACTTAAAAACATTAATTATCTTGTATAGTTTATTGTTTGTTTACAAAATCTATTAGTTATTGCAAACCTGTAGTATTTTCTACATTATTTAGGTACATTTATTTATTATTATAGTAAGAAAGAGTTAAAGAGAAAAGTAAAGTGATAATATATATAAGAGATAATGAGAATATTATCATCAGAGAGAACGCGGTAATTCCTAAGATAATGCCTATATTATATTTAAAGTAAAGTAAATTTATTTAAAATTGACTTCCAGTTCAGAGCTATCGGCGTTTGGCTCACATTTGTGATTTTAGCTCAAGGGCGTATCTGTGATATAAATCTATGAGTATACCTAGTATGATAATGTTTATTCGGTATCGAGATTCGCAAATTGGGTTTCAGTTCTTATTACTAGCGTCTGCTAGACATATAAGTGGTAGAAATTGACCAATGACAGCACTGATCCAATTTTCACTGCCATGATTGGTCCATTTTATATAGAATGCATATTATTATAATTACACTTATTTATATGTCTGTCGGAGGCTGTTTGGTTACATATTGCTTTTGAGCAACACTTCAAGACGAAGTTTTGTTACTGTTTGTTATAAAATAGTATTGCACAAATAACACGACTGATATGGGACACAATGTTTTTGATACTTTACTATTTTACCTGTTTCTTGTTTGTGATATCTTAGAATTTTTTTTGGAACCTCGTCTGCTATTCGTTCACGAATTCCAATATTCACTGTTAATCGACTATACGACTGAATAGACGATTTATATTAATTTAACTTTGTTATCGTTTTCAAAGCTTGCGAACTGGAACAATACATTTTGTAATACAGAATTTTACGACTTAATATTACAAGTTTTCAGATTCAGTAGACTAATTATGTAATACTCTATAACTTTTATAGTTATATTCATAAACTTGACTTGGGTTGCTTGTGCTAAACGGTAATACTAACTATCTACTCTATGGTACTCTTAAATAATATAATCTTTATAATAAAGTTTTACTAATAGAATGTTGTAAACTATAGCTTGTCCATTGTTAGCGAATTTACTCCATTTTGATATGAAAAGGAATTCATGCGCGGATGTTTTCTTAAAAATAAGGGCAGAGCTACATCACACCGATGACATTGTTTTATTAATAAAGGAACGAAATTGAAAATAATAAAATCAAATGTGCTCATTCAAATATTCGATTTACCATTTGACTATTTCGTCTATTAAAAAGTGGTAAAATTTTAATAGCCGTTTTATACAATTCATGTATTTTAAAGTTACCGAAATGATCAGCCTGTAGATTAAATAATTTCGGAAACAAAACATCAGTGAAAACAGAAAAATAAATTCATTTCGCTGCAAAAATTCATAAATTTCACTCTTATTTACCAACCTTTACATGTTGTTACTCTGCGCGATGTAGGTCTCTTCTTATTATCTATTTCAAGGTTGAATCGATGACAATATGATTTTTGATGTAAATTTAAAGATCTGATGAACTTTGAAGATTGAACAACTTCGCTTTTGAATTTTGTAATAATATTCCATTGATTCTTATTGTCGGACTGGGCTTTATCTTTTATACATATAAGAATAATTTTATGAAAAACATGAAATCTCAAGGACTTTATCATTGGTTAATTTTGAAAAGCATGAAGTTTAAATTAAGGTCTAGAAGAAGAGTTATGAAAGGAAAATTATATTATTAAATTAACCGCAGTTATTTATGTGTCATTTTCATTGGAACAGTTTGATTTCTATACAACGTTTGAATTTAAAAGAACTTGTTTGTTGTCTCTTTCTCGGGATGACAGAAAACAAAATAATTTATTTATATGCGCTTTTATAACGGCTTTTATGCGCTTTTATAACGGCTATATTTAGGCTTTCAAATAGTCAAAAGTCAAGTTTCAAATAATCATTTAGTCAAAATCCGTTGAAAGTTTTTCCAAAGTAGATCACACAGGCAAATATTCAAATAAAATAAAATACACAGATTTTTATTTTTTCCTATCTTCAATTTTTTAACCATTATGTACTCACAAAATGGAAATAGTTTCAAAATGTTCACAGAAGTCTGAGATACCAGATATAGATATAAAAGCTTCGAGACATTCCGACATTAAGATCAATATAGTATACAAGTACGATAGGAAGACTTGAAGTGTCGCTCGACAGTGCGTAGCCGGCGTTTGCGGCGGTAGTGTGTAGTACTACGGCGCACGCTTGAGTTGGCTTTCGCGGTGGCAACCCATTGATCTCCTCCTAGCCCTATTTATGTAGATAATCTGTTGTGAGATTAAAGTTAACGATTTAGTCGTCCGTAACGTTAATAGTTCAATTCTGTACACTTGTTCAGAGATCAGTGTAAATGTGTTTAATTGGGAATGCTGTCGAATTGTCCTATAATGTTTAAATCTCCAGGCTCATTTAAACCGTTCACCATGTCAATTAAGTTCACATCGTGTAATGTTTGTTATTTTAAGTTCACAATGTGTATTTTAACTAATCTGTTTTAAACGTAGGCATCTAGTGACAATGCCTAATCTGTTTAATATAAATGATCTTAAAAAATGTTAAGTTATTTACTTATAGTTTGTATTAGATGTATTTAATTTACATTTCCTTAAAACCAAACAGGAATTAAAGCAGTTATCATACAGCTTTTATAAATACAAAATGTCATAATAATGCGCTGATAATAGTTCTCTATTATCACCATTGGCGGCCCATGGAATTTATAACTTACCACTTGCGATAAAACAAATAATGGTTACCGTTTATTTCGCAAATGATTTAGAAATCCGGCAAATTTTACTAATAGTACAAATTACTTAGCACTTATGTGTTACACGATATAATATATCATGATACAAACATTTTTACACTGATCTTTCAACAGTCTTTGTAGCTAGTTCTGTTTTCAACTGCGTGTTCATTGTTTATATTGATTAAATGCAAACTTTATATTACTTCTATAAATAAAAATGTGTGCGTGTACTAGCGTACACTCGTAAGAAGTGAAACTTCTTTATGACGTTATTTTTCAAAAAATAATTTACTATATGCAACTTTACAGAAATTGGTTAAATAAAGTTAAACTAGATAAAGTTTAATAAAAGGCTTTTATTAAACTTTATCTAATAATCTAATCTATAATAATCTATCTAATATCACGCGTGGTAGGGATAAGAAAAAGATGGCGCGTAACAGAAAAAGATGGCGCGTAACGAAAAAATGTTATACTAATTTTTTTTCCAACTCCGATAAAGAAGTTTCACTTCAACAACCCCGATAAAGAAGTTTCACTTCAATATATGTTTTAAATGTCTCTTTAAATAAGTGTGAAAATTAATCCAGGGTTACTTTTCACTTATTTACGGTAAAACCGATAATGGTTAGACTTCTTAGGACAGGCATGAAAGATGTTATAGTTGTCTTTCACAATTATTTAGGTGCTCATTATTTAATATTTGGAAATATTATGTGGGAAAATAGTTATACCCACTATTCGTTAAATTAATTGAACCTAATCAAAGTTTAGTAACAGAAATACGAATGTATTGTTTACTTTAAATGTAATTGATTAAATGTTTATATAATTGGAAATATATAAATGTTAGATGTGCAATATGTACGAGTAGTTACTGTAAATTACGTAAATGTTTCGGATTATTTACAATTTTTTTATCTTTTACACCAGATATTCTTATGAAAGGTAATTAATTTTACTGACAATTTTGTGACCATAGTATTGATAGGTGCCAAAGATAATATGTAGCGCCATTATAAATACGTGTTCCAAAAATTGAATATGCAGCAAGGGACTTGTGCAACAGACGAGTCGTAACTAGCAATGAGTAACTTGTTATTATTGTTTTGTTGTTCATCTGTAAGACCTAAAGAGAAGATTAATTAACATACGTTTTAAAATTTAAAAAATGTATTTTTAAGGACGTGTGGTCTCAGTCTTCAATTGAACCACTTTCTGCTCGCTGATGGATGTCATAGGAAGTGACTCCATCCATCAGCCCTTTTAGGTACAGGTGAGTGGCGTCATTTAGGGGAGGCCTATGTCTAGCAGACATAGGCCTCCCCTAAATGACGCCACTCCAACCGGCCCTGTGCCTTCTGAATCCAATGGTTTCCCGCTTTGTTCTTCAGGTCATCGGTCCACCTAGTGGGGGGGCGACCTGAGCTCCATTTGCCTAAACGTGGTCGCCAATCGAGGATCGCCGTAAATCAGGAGTTATGTTATAGTATACAATTACAAATAGCAATAGGTGAATCGGTTATCATTCCGGTCTGACACGTAGCGGGTTTCGGTTTCAATCCCCGATCAGACAGAGATCTAAATAATCTGGTGTGTGTGTTTAATTTTTTAGCTCCCACGATTCCGGTAAAAACAATGTATGGAACTATGAGCGCCAAACACGTTACCACTGTTGTTATTTATTGATAAATTTGTTTGCATACCAATTAGTTGTATGTCTAGTCAATCATTGAAAATACCCAAAACTATATTTACAATATTTGCCTATTCACTAGTCGCTAATTACTGCTATTCGTCGTAAGTGTACGAGTCCCTTGATGAGTATATTTCTTTCATTTTTTGCGGTGTTACCGTCATCTATTCCACAAGTCAGTACCTATCACAAAAATCTTTTCCTAAACTAAATTAGGTTTTACAAATTGTGTGCGCCTACATATATTTATCGAATTTAATAGCGGCACGAGGCTCTTATAGTACAATACCTCGTATACTTGTATTATAATAATTATTAATATACATAGAGTTAACTGTTCTGTTGCTGCTATGGATAGGATAGACCCTGGTTCATAACTTCAGAGCAATAATCATAACGTACATGTAAATATGCTTACTTTATGTTGTGTTTGAGGTGTCATTGTATGTTATCATGTAATTAATAGATGTTCATTATAGAGTATTGTAGCGGCGGGAGTGGTTTGAAGGGTTGCCTCCGCCGTTTGTTTGCATTGCGGGACTGGTAGTCCCACAGATATCAGTATTTCGACATTTGGTAAAGTAGCGTTACTGCGTGTACTTAAGGTAACGATTAAGCCGCTCGTATCTGTACCGGGCGGCTGAACACAGACAAAAATAAATAATACGACGTTATAAGTGATTTTTATTTTTCACCTCTTTTTATCAGACTGCAGACAAAAAACTTAACCCTTCCTGGTTAAGTTTTTTGTTCTTTGTTCTAGCGTAGCAACAAATCTGTGATTGACTTCAGATGGAACTATTTTTCTGTAGGAAATAGCTCATAGATTTTCATAAGCGGCAGTGACCACTTAACATCAGGTGGACTGCATGCTCTTCGCCACTTCGATGTTATAAAAAATCCTAAAAGACGGTAGGTAAAGCTGTGCCAAATTATTTCGAATATAAAAACGTAGGTAACATTCTTTTAATTAAGAAATAGTAGTTAAATGGTAGAATGGTACTATAAAAATATGAGTACCTAAACCAAGCTCTGCCTTAAAATTTTCAAATATATAACTATAAGATTAAATAAGAAAGCTTTGTCACTTAATAAATACTACCTACCTTTAATGAATTAAAATGTGAACAACAAAATGTTCACAACACCATCTAGCGACAAATTATGAAAATACTTTAATGTTTTTTAACGGGGAAATAGCTGTTGACAACAAAATACTTTATTAAAACCGTTTTATCAAATATTTCTAAATGTACGAGTGTTAATCTATATATAAAATGCTAAAACTTATTTATTTCATATGGTAAACATACAGAAAAAAAATTAAATGTCATTTTTTACTGCTGAAACGATACTTCATTTATCCGTAGTGGGCGGCAAAATTAATTTCCGCCGCAGGCCGCTCGATCCCACGCTACGTCACAAAAAATGTATTTAATTGAATTTTAAAAGATGCCAACATACATTTTATATCAACTAATGTTAATGGCTACTTGTGCCCATTGTCATCTGCGATTAGCTTTACTTACTTAGAATTAGTTTCATCCCCAGTATGGTCAGTTACGTTGATACAAGACAAAATTGCTACGCCTTTGATAAGTCGTCTTCCTTACCACACTCTTCAAACTAAACTAAACCACAGCGATTACAGTAGCACTTAACACTGCAGTTATAAGGCAGAAATTTACCAGGTGGTAGAACCGACATAGTTCGACCGGGAAGGTACTACCACCACACTTATTTCTAGCGTGAAGCAGTTCTTGCATTTCGATAGAAGGGTGTGGTCACTTTTAAATGAGGTGACCATCATAGTCCCCGGGAGCTGCAACGTATCTGTGATTGACTTCAGATTAAAACCTTGTTCTGTAAGAAGTTGCTTACGGATGTCCATAGGCAGCAATAACCACTTACCAACAGGTGGACTGCATGCTCGTTTGCTACTTCAGTCTGATAAAAGAACTTACACTATCGTTAAACTAACAACGCATACACTTACAAAAAGGAAAATACATGATTATGTTAATATACTCGTATGTACATCAAATTCATTAGATTTAAAATACTCATAAAATAAACCAAATCTAAAATTCTACCGTTAAAGGAGCAACGAAAACGATAAGAATGGGTCTCCCAAGATTCGAGGGGTGGCAAGGTAATATTTATAAAAGGGGTCCTGCCCTTCTGATCCGGTTCACTGAGCGGTGTTCTGAGCCTTAGCAGGAAATCAAAATGTGCCATCGATTTATTACGTAATCTTGCCTAAGACTGATGGGTCCTGATCTTACATTATTATTAATTAGAGACACTATGAGGAGTGATTGAAAAATGTGCCTTTATTTATTAGTAAAAAATTATAACTTATCTAATTCTCATTTTTTTTAACACTTTCGCGGACGGTACTGCTTGAGTCTGTGTTTTAGAATGACGGAGTAAATCTCCATACATGACGTATTAATACGTAGAGTCCAATGATATCATTCGTTTTAAAGACGTCATAACAGAATTTTGACAGTAAAGTTTCTAGTATATTACAGGGTGTGACACAAGGTACATTCAATAAGATTTTATTTTCAAAGTTCATCAGGAATAAACGTTCAGTTGTAAATAATATTTTTTATTTGAACGTCATCGCTCATCGTACGTTGTGCCATATCAAAAGCTCAAATTATGAAGTACAATCAAGTTCTGTCCGTGAAAGTGTTAAGTTAATTTTTAATACGTGATACAAATCAATAAAATTGGATATATCTACAGAGAGATCTAGCTTTAGATTTAGATAAATGCTTCAAAACATGTAAATCTTTTATTCTGAGTAGAGTATTTCTTTTTTAAATATTATTTAGTATTGTAAAGTAATATTTTCCGTTTTAATTGTACCTAATAACACCATTATTAGGTACAATTAAAACGGGTAGAATCTTTTGACCTTCGAAAATACTAACCGTATATTTATCACTACTGTATAACTCAAATGTTCAGTGGAGACATATTCTGCTTTGAAGGAAGGAAATATCTTAGCGTACTAAAAGCAATATTCTTGTATCCACATTTTGTTAGAGTGTTATTTTCATCCTTATTAAGAGCCTTAAAATACTACTGCATTAATGTTATACTTTTGTATTATCGATGACTGAAAATATGTGTAGGGATAATATTAACAATTAACATTTCTCTAATTAACAATATATTTCAAATTACTATGAAATTCTTAGCATTAACTCGCTAAATCCGATGCCCATTAAAATTTTCAAGATACCTATTCCGTGACAACCATAGGGTATATATAATTTAGAAATGTCTATAGTAGTATTGCCTGTATGATCAGTGTCGCGACCCTAAACTAATTTTACTGTGTCTTTTACGAAATGAATATACATACAACTTATGGGTTAATACGTGAACAGTGATAGCCTAATGGTTGAAACTTCCCTTTACGATCGGGACGTCGGTTAAATCCCAGGAAATAGGTATCCTAGACACAACTCTGATTTTCTAAAAAATATGTTCGTGTTTTTCGAAAGATCTGTTCTTAGACTGTCAGAACTTAGCACTGTTATTAGAGACAAACAGTAGTGGTATTTCCGGGTTTGATATGCAACGTTGGTTCGATTGATCTACCACCACCAAATTTATTTCTAGCATGTAGTCGTTCTGACGTTTCGGTTGAGGGTGTTGTTGCCGACCACTTTTATATAAAGCTACGAGGCACTACATCTGTAATTGACTTTTATTTATTTATTACCAAAAAAGTACATAGTTTTACAGTCTGCCAAACTGTACAACAGTTTGTCGGCATCAGCTCTCGTGGATACAACAAAACAAAAACAATGTACTACTACTCACTTATCTTATCTTTAGATGGGATTTCAGTTCTATACGAAGTTGCTACTGAAAGGGAAAGAGTGTAGAAATCGTGTTTGTACATGTCTAGGTGCGGTAGCGACCACTTACTGTTAGGTGGATTGCATGCTCATTACTTACTTCTAAATTGTAAAGTGTACTCGTCATACCAAACTACAACCCGGACTAGCTCACATAATAATCCAACATTTTGCTTACAATTTCTAGTCGTATCCTTCAATAAAATACGGAAAATATTAAGTACTCTTCAACGAGGAATACAATTATGGTAATGAACTTAATTTCCATAACATTTCTATTTGATACTACATTCTATGCAAATAATATACTTTATTTGAAATTTCATTGTAAAGAATTCGCGACGCTAATTGGGCACGTCTCTTGAGAAGTTTCGAATGTCTGGAATACTTTTTGAGAGATCCCGAATTCATTCCTCGGATTTCAATACCAAGTTTGTCTGAGTCTATTCAACGTTGAGATGACACGAATGCTTAAAGAAATTACGATTATTATTATTGTAAATAATACGCTTTGTACACGCTTTCTACACTCATATCCCCACACTATGATTTTTTCCTGTGTCGTGGGTACCGTGGATACACACAAGACGAATACACATACACCCAGACCCAGAACATGAATCTAAACTCATCATTCAGATACCTGTCTGGCCAGGAATCGAACCCGGGACCCATTGCGCGTCAGACCGCTTACCGCTCCGCCACGCGGGTCGTTAAGTATAATACGTATATCATGTATTACGTGACCACAACAATTAGGCGCATAAACCAAAAACGGTTCCGTACCCCGCATCTCGCTTCTGTCCCCGCGCATCCCCTAGTGACGTGCAGTCGTGTATCGTCTAGGTGTTTACGTTAGCCAGCACGTGTTTAATGTTATTTCGTTATAATGTTAGTTTAATGAGTGATTGTTCAATTTTTAAAGTTATTGTTTAATTAGTTGATTATTTGTTAATAAACCTCAAAATGGGTAGTAAAAAGACTATTCGTGGAGGAGAAAGTACTCTTACATTCAAAATATGCATTTTTTTTAACAAAGAAGATGCATGGGCTCAGTATTCCTGTCTTCCAAGTCGAAAATCGAGTGTGTACTGCACAGGCACCAGTCTCTTACACAAATAAAAAGGAAGAAAAAGGAAGAAATACACGACTTTTGAACATACACCACTATGACGTATGTTTTAATAATGGTATACCTACATACTCTTGGTATTTGGTAATACAATATAATTCGTATCGGGATGGGAAATCCCTAGTTCAAATGACGTATAAACTGTCATGCGCCTTATTGTTTTGGTCGAGTAGTACCACAGTACTAGTATCGAGTAGTACCACAGTACCGAGTTTGGTCTGTATTAGTGATGTAACTAATGCTATTATTTGAACATCGCTAATGCGAATGCGAATGCGAATATTCAGTTTTTTTAATTTAACATCAATATGAGCGCCGCCAAAGGATTGTAAGGAGCTGTAGGTTTGTTGACCTTATTTAATCCTTCAAACTCGGGTTCGACGTAAATGTGTATACATTTGGCACCTTTACTTTGGTCGTCAAACTGCAGCCCCAAATTCTCAAAACGTTCACACAATCCTTGCGAATGGAGACGCTAAAATATGTAAAAACATGCAAATATTTGTTACATCACTAGTCTAGGAATGTAAAGGTATAACTTTAGACTAATTTATTATCGTCTGTACATAACGTTACATTAATATTATCGCAGAATTTGTACATTTTACGGGTGCTCACGGTACCCGGATTTTTTTCTTTACTGGCAATGTTTTGATAATAATACTTTTATGTGATAAATAATGTAATGTTAGGTGGTTAGGAATACCTACAAATATTACAATAGTGTTGTGTCGTGATATAGAACATTAAAAAAACGAACTCGACGTAGGGTAGATTGATTAATCTATCACTAATGCTTGTCAAGTTTTTCTGCCATCGCAGTTTCGCGGTGACTAAGATCCATGTAATTGGGTCGAAAGAGTGGCAGTAAATATATTAAATCCGCGTATTGTACCCGTTATGTATTATATATTACCTAGAACCCGTTATACGAGTATATTAAATTCAACTTATTTACACGAAATAACCAGTAACTTTAGTACTTCTACTAATATTATAAAGGTGACAGTTTGTGAGTGATGAATCGACGTTTGCTAGCTTTTCTGGAAAAAATCTACGGTTTAGATTTGGATTAAATTAAGCACATTGATAGTTTTAACTATCAATTAACATGACCTAAATGAGTGAGACCGCGGTAAAAGCAAGTGTTACAACGATAATATACTTATATATAACTAATATAACTATTGAACGATGCTTGTACAACTTGTAAAGAAAAAATATGATTGTTTATTTCGGTAAAATTATAAGATTTAATATATTTTACAAACACAAAACATGACAAAAAAAAAGATTCAACAGATACTTAAAATAAATACGATTTCGCTATTAGTGGCAGTTTTAATTGATTGATTGGAAAAAATCTATAATCTGCATATTAACCGGAGAAATATCTAGCATTTTAATAAATGTATAATCATTTAAATTGGTAGATAAAATGCTTGATGAAATTAAAATCTCTGAAAATGCTAATAGTGCTAAATATTGCTAATAGTCAATTTCTTTTATGAATGTTACTTTCAAATTGTAAACGACAATATCATACCCATTAGGAAAATTACAGAAACGCAAGGCTGTTCTCGTTAGAGAGATTGCTATTTTTATTTTTATGATAGATTTTCCACTGTATCACCGAGCGTTGAAATTGAATCACTCATGGAAAAAGAAATCACGAAAAAAGTTTTCCTATTACGAGATCGCGTCCGTTCCGAATCCGTGCCACTAATGGATTCCGCAAAACGACCTATTGGTTTCCATTGGGTGTGTAACGGACAAATGGAAAATGTGGACATATCGGAAACGTATCAATTGCGAAAATTAATGTACTTGTACTTACGTATTCTATACGAGGTTCTTTACATGGCTTTCTATTTGATACGTTGGTTTTGTGATACTGAGATATACTTTTTACTGAATTATTTAGTCCCAACACATTATTGTCCGACTGCTGGGCATGGGTCTTCTCACAAAATGAGAGAGTTTTTTTAGGCCATATCCCACCAAGGTGTTTGAAGTCCACCATTTGCCTTTTTTTTGTTTTCGAGGGAGAAACTTTCAAAAAGTACCCGACGTCGTGGGAGCGACGCGGTTATGTGGGATTCTTACCGCACTTAGACCCCCCGGTGGCCGACCTCGACGCTGCGAAAAGGACTCCGGGAACTCCAGTTGACCGCCGCCGGTGTCCTCAGCGTGTGCCCCATCGGGCTCTTCTCTGGTGGGCGTGAACTGGTCACCGCACCTTCTGGTCTTCACGGCAACATGCAACCACACATGCTGCCGTCCTTCCTGGGGTCACTTGACCGGACGGTTCGAGCTCCCACTCTTCCCGCCCGCAACCCCGGAAGCCTCTTTTAGTCGCCTCTTACTACAGCCAGAGGGAACCGTAGTCCTATTCTGGTCCCGGAACTACAGGGACATCACTTTGTGGCTTACCGCGTATTTATACAGTGAATTTTCTCATATTTACATGTATCACTTGGATGTCGTCGTGTGTGTTAATTAATTAAAATGCATTATTATTAGACAAGTCTTCATACTTAGGGTTTTCATAGGCAATTTTATTTGAAACCAGCTTGGCATATTGCACAAGCGACATATCTTATTTGAACAATTTAAAATATACATACATAAAAACCTTATCCGATATCCGATATTTCTTAACATTACAAAGATAATCAATAAAGCCCTGAAGCCGAAAAATAAATTGGAGAGGGTTCAGTAGTTAAATGTATAAAGGAGATAAGAAAAATATCGACAGGGTGAAACAAAGGGACTGTAAGAAAATAAAATTGATCGAGGCTCGAATCCTCACATGACCTCAGAGGTACCGGTTGGGGAAAATGATTCTATTTTAATAATATTCAAAGGCGTATTATTTGTGGGAACGGCCGTTTTAACCCTTTGTGAAAGATTCGGCTACTGATATACAGTTTTGTTTTATAGTCCGAGTCTTTAAAGGTAGTTGAACCCTTTTTGATTCGAGTGTGGTGGAACTACGGTTCCATGTATTTCGGCTTGTATGTAGCAGGCTTAGGCATTTTTTTACTCTTTCTATACTCATAGCCCCACACTAGGATTTTCTCTTGTGTCGTGGGTACCATGGACACACAAGACGAATACACAACCACCCAGACTCAGAACATTAATCTAAACTCATCATTTAGATACCTGTCTGGCCGGGAAACGAACCTGAACCCTTTAGGCGTCAGACCGGTATGGTAACCGCTCTGCCAAATCATTGCTATTTTGTCATCTGTAGGATATAGCGCCATGTTGAAATATTCTTACTAAATGATTTTTTAAGTGTTAACTTTTATTACACCTATAAGTTTCAGAATAATCTACTACAACACTAGGTCTTTTTCTGTATCGTGGTTGTCACGGATACACATTACCACAAATACACAAACAGCCTGAGACGAAGTAATCTAAATTCATAATTATGTTAGTCCGACAGGCGATCACAGCCAGAACTCACTGTGAGTTCTTGGTAACGGAAAGAATCTATAGTCAACCTATTATTGTCCCACTGCTGGACACGGGTCTTCTCTCGGAATGAGAGAGTTATAGGCCATAGTCCACCAAGCTGGCCAAGTGCGAATTGGTGGACTTTACACACCTTCGAGAACTTTTTTTTAAAAAACTCTCGGGTGTTTAGGTTTCCTCACGATGTTTTCCTACAAGCAGTAATAATTAAATTCAAAATACGCACATAAATCAGTAGTGCGTGCCTTGGTTTGAACCTCGTAAACGGTAAAGTGTAACAAGCATAAATACATCCTCGCAAACTTAAGCATAATATAAATAAGAATAAAGAATAAGATTGATGATTAAATCAAGTAAATTCAATAGTAGATTAACTGATTTTTGGCAGGATTCGAAGTTGCATATTGAACCATTCCGAGGAATACCCGGCCAGTCTCGAGAGATTGGCTGCCATAACACAAATTTGAGCGGTGCTCCGGCGAATGGATTGCTCATGCAAAATTCAGACAATCCCTGAAACAATGTGAGGTAATATTCGCTTTATGCCGGCAAGTGTGGAACAAGATTTTAATACATGAATTACTTTGTAATTGCCTTCCTAATAGTTCTTACAAGATACTTTTCTCTTTTTGTAAAGGACATGTTAATTATTCTATAACCCAATAACAAACTGATGTTGAGGATGTAAGTGTGTTCAGACTGAAAGAAAATACTAATATATAAAAATGAGATGGTGTGTGTCTGTCTGCTTGTTACTCAATCATGCAAGAACACTGGTCCGATGTACGTGATATTTTGCAATAATGTAGTTTATTTTGCTGGTCAATCTATAGGCTACTTTTGATTTGAATATTATGTAATACTAGTTGATCCGGCGAACTTCATTCGGCCTAAAAGTCAAAAATCTAAGATGATCAGGGTTTCTCTCCTATATTATACATGTATTATACATAAAAACCTTCATCTGAAATCCTCCACTATATTATGCATGTATTATACATAAAAACCTTCCTGTTGAATCACTCTATCTATTAAAATAAAAATGTGTGCGAGTACTAGCGTACACTCGTAAGAAATGAAACTTCTTTATGACGTTATTTTTCAAAAAATAATTTACTATATGCAACTTTACAGAAATTGGTTAAATAAAGTTAAATTAGATAAAGTTTAATAAAAGGCTTTTATTAAACTTTATCTAATAATCTAATCTATAATAATCTATCTAATATCACGCGTGGTAGGGATAAGAAAAAGATGGCGCGTAACGGAAAAAAAGATGGCGCGTAACAGAAAAAGATGGCGCGTAACGAAAAAATGTTACATTAAATTTTTTTCCAACCCCGATAAAGAAGTTTCATTTCACTTCAACAACCCCGATAAAGAAGTTTCACTTCAAAAACTTCATTAAAATCCGTACCGTCGTTTTAAGATCTAAGCACACATAGGGACAGACAGCGAGAAGCGACTTTGTTTTATAATATGTAGTGATTTCAAAAATAGCGATTATTTTAGTGACGTCTCTACACCCTACCGACTTTCAAATTTTACTTTTAATTTAATTTATGTCTAGTAGCAAAACTTGGGTACTTCAGTAGTAAAATGATAAATTCATAATTACTTTCGGACTTACTCATATGTTGTCATAACTAAAATATCGGCACGAACATAAATGTAAGTAGGTACCCATTGTATGTACATTTTGTAGGAACCACGGGACCTTTCCTGAGAACGTTGATGAAGTGTATCATGCTTACCAGTCACCAAGGTATTGCACGGAAGACGGAGGTATGTGCGTTTTCACCCCTTTTTTAAAATACTGAAGTGGCAAACAAGAGTGCATTATGATTTATTTGCTATTTGCTATTTGCTCATAGGAACTTGTATTTTTATGTTAAGATTGATATGTTAAGTATACCTATTTATTTATGACTTAATTAGGGCTCATTTTGTTTAACAATAGAGCGTGCATTCCGTTGTTGTAAATGGGTCGTTCTCAAGATAAGAATCTATTTTTTCTAAGAACGGGATGGTCGCCTTCATATACCATTAAGAACTCCTGATAATGGTGATCAGGAGTCGTCAAATTAATTTTATTTGATTTCTAAGACTCATTAATTACAATACTTAATTATTAAAGTGAGTTGCGTTACTTTACCTTAAATATTCGTTATAGTTAATGCGAGTAGGTACTTTACGTAATACAATAAGAATGTCGGTACTAAAATGAAAATTGTTTTTGATATAAATTCCCGAAAAAATAAGATAATAGGCTTAGAATAAGCGAACAAATATCTTACGTCTATAAAAAATATAGGTAATATAATCTTATATCTTTATACTTACGTTCGTAAATTCTCCTACCTATGCCTACACTTCAGAATGACCGTATGTACACTGTAACAACAAACCTTTGCATGTTTTTGGATATTCCCATTCGCAAGAATTGTGAGAATGTTTTGAGAATACTGATTTGCAGAGCTTTGCAAAAAATAAGTCGCTCAATTTACATCCTCCGCCATCTGCATCAAAACCCTAAAAAAATCAATAACAAAACAATTCACGAATGTCGATAAGAGATATTCGCATTTGCAAATTTTCAAAAAAACATTCAAATATTTACATCACTAGCGCTTAATAAAGCCTTGTCATGCCAACTGGAGACGAATCGTCGTAAAAGTGGGATCCATTAATTCTATATATTTGCGGCCTACTTTTGTCATGAAATATATCCAGGACGAAAAAGAGGGTAGATTAGCATAAGTAAATTAACGCAATTCGTTTAAGAGCTACCCGGGTCTGACATTTTCCATTTGTTCTCAAAGATCCAATTTGAAATCGGAACGACCGTAATGAGCTGTTAGTTAAATTTTATCGGCGGACAGGATTGGTTCAGTTGGGATTAAAATAAAATAAAATTAAAAATCTGATGCAAAGGATTCTGGGTTCGATTTCAGGCCAGGCAGGATTGTTTGTAGGTTGGTACGAAGCAACTACAATTATTCTTACTTAATAATATACTGCTGTTATTATTAGGCGCTACTTCATTGCTTGGTAAATATCTACCTCAACAAATAACCGTAGTACGTGTCGGTGGGTGACTGGAAATCTAAGTACATTTCATGATTAACGCCATTTAGTTCTATAGTTAGTAAAGTATTAATTAACTTGGGCAAGTGAGGGTAGCACCTACCTACCTACTCTTTACGCAACGCTGTGCGGGTAGGCGTAGATTATGTCGTGCGATTGAAATGTATAAAAGTGCATCGGCTGAGTTAGTTGAAAGATTACTTTGTTAAACTGCTGCCATCTATACCGGTTAACGGAGCGTTATTCTTATCAATACTAAGTATACGTTATTCCAAATGTTTATTCCGTAAAGTGTGATAGCACGGTAATAATATCTAACTATTACCGTGGTGATAGTGACTAAATCAGTGTCGTAATGATCTCATAGCCCGTAATTCTTCCGCCCACAATTGAACGCTACCATGACTGATATAGGATAGACCACCCTGCCTATATACCTTTTTTTTTTTTTTTTTCGAGGGGGAAACCTTCCAAAGGTACCCGACGCCGTGGGAGCGACGCAGGGTTATGTGGGATTTTTACCGCACTAAAACCCCCCCGGTGGCCGTCCTCGGCGCTGAAAAGGAGGACTCCGGGATCTCGAAACGACTTCAACCAGAATCCTCGAGCGCGCTGCCCCATCGGGCTCCTCCCAGATGGGCGGCTGGGCCCACCGCTCCGTCTAATCTTTACAACGGTATGCGACCACACATACCGCCGTCCTTCCCGGGATTGCCTGACTGAACGGTTCGAGCTCCCACTCTAGCCGTCTGCAACCCCGGAAGCCCCTTTTAGTCGCCTCTTACGACGGGCAGGGGATACCGTAGCCCTATTCTGACCCCGAGGCTACAGGGACGAACCTGCCTATATACCTACGTGTTGATTGCGTTGTCCTATAACAGTCATTGCTTACGAATCGCCTATACATTGCAATTACATTGTATGTTTACATTTTTGTTTTCCGCGATACACACAACGGTAAACAACGATTGCTTTTGAGAAAATGTTATAAACTGACGTTCTTGAATTTTTGTTAAGATTGAAGTAACAAACGAGCATGCAGTCCACCTGATGGTAAGTGGTTACTGCCGCCCATGTAAGCAACTTCACATAGAACATGAGTTCTACCTGAAGTCAATCACAGATACGTTACTACCAGCGACCATCTTCCTCAACCTGGAGGTTGAGGAAGATGGTCGCCTCATACAAAAGTGTACCGCTAACCACACTCTTTCATCAAAACGTAAGAACTGCTTCACGTTAGAAATAAGTGCGTTGAAAGGTAAAGTAAATAACATTGTGAGGAAATTCTCGCTTGAGTTTTTGAAAAAAAATCTTATAGACATAGGAAGTCTACCATTTCACACTTAGTCATCGTACTGGACTACGGCCATAATATTTTCCATTTTGAAAGGAGACCCGCCTAAAACGAATGCCTTGGAAATGCCTAGTGGTGGGGCGGTAATGGGTTGACAAGGTATTTCTAGTATTTGAGGACATATTCGTTAAGACGGTGCGATAATTAAGACGTTAAGGGCCGTCAGCGTAACGAGAATTGGAATTACAAATTAGCGTTTATAAGACGAAGGAGACAGGTGGTGTTAAAGATTAGCTTTTGTTATTACAATAATACATCAATACTTCATTCATAATCCAAGATATAATGTTATGTAGTTGAGGTTTGTTATTGTAGTTATTCATGTTAAATTTTTCATCTGATTGAAGCAGTAAACGAGCATGAAATCCACCTGATGGTAAGTGGTCACTGGCGCCCATGTACATCTTTATGCAACTTCATATTTATAGACCATGGGCTCTATCTGAAATCAATCACAGATGCGTTGCTACTCCCGAGGAGTATGGTGGTCTCCTCACATAAAAGTGTGCCGGCAAGCACACCTTCGAAACGCAAGAAATACGTCACGCTAGAAATAGCTGTGGCTATATTCCAATTAGATATATCTATTTTTATAGTTTAAGAAATATATCGGTCTAAGAAAATCCGCCATAAACGCGCCAGAAACTTTATTAGAACATCTCAAAGTGGTAAAAGTAAAATAAGAAAAAAATATAATTTTTTTAGTATATTCCTGCGACTTTAACCGCTTCGGTCACGTCAGTAACCTATATTATGTACTAGTACTGTAGTGTAATCTAGGTTATGAACTACTATCTGTGTACCAATTTGTAATCAAATCTGAACGTTAGTTTTATGTTAAAGAGTAACCAATAACATGTTTAATAACATATATCTTTACAATATTTCTCATTTGTAATATTAATAAGATTAATGGGAAAAAGTAAAAAAACATAAAAATACAATTTTTATATCAAATACCACTTCCGACTTTATTCATTCGCAAATAATAAAAAATACACATAAAATATCAGTATAAAGCTTCAAGTAAATAATGATTCTGTATTGTATCCCTCCACCATTGTTACTTGAATTGCAATATCGCACAATAGTATTTTTCAAGAAAGAATGAGGTTTGTTTTTCTTTCAGAATTTTTGCTAAAGGAAGTTCGGGAGCCTTCACAGCTCGTGCCAGTAGTTATTGGATTTTTTTCAATTGAGATAAGTTTTATTGTGAAGATAACAAACGTTGATTTTGAGGTTTGTGGTTGATTTTCGATGTCTATTTTTTATAAGCTGCAATCATGACCGCGTAGAGAAAATAAATGCGTTGTTTAGGCTTACAGCCCTGAGGAGCCCTATTAATCTGTGTTAAAAATTTAAATTGTCTTAAAACTACATATGACACAATGATATAGGTACGTACTATAATTATTTTATAGCGTAGTTTTATGAAACAAATGTCATTATTCTTAATTACCTTTGCCTACTAAAAATAGTGTTTAAGGTGCCATAGTCTGATTTAAGGAAAGTGAGGGATGAGAGACACATACACACACGAGGCATGCCAATTTATTTGTCAAACAGCAACGTGTTTTCGAGCGACCTAACACGACCTTATGGCGGCTGAGGCCACTTAATGAATGCTCGTTTGTTACTTCTTTAAGAAATAATCATTTTTACAAGTGATACGCTTTTATAGCGCTTATTCCAAAAGGGACAGGAATGTTTAAGTGTTCTCTCCCATTACTTGGTAGTTCAACGTTTTGGGGTTTAGTCTGCGGTCTGTCGCTTGTGCTTGCGGTAGCGGTTTGGAATAGCCTGAATGGAAAACCATTTTGGGCCTGCGTGTGGCTTGTAGTGAATCGAACTAGTCTGACAAACACTAGGTCCGCTGACATTCTTGTCTCCGGCAAAAATAAAATTTACGTATTAGTCAGTATTGAATTCTCTTTTCAACCCATTATTGTCCCAATGCTGGACACGGGTCTTCCTTCTCTCAGAATCAGAGAGAGTTCAGAGAGTTGGTGGACAGTATTGAATTGTTTTGATTTTAAGCAACAAAAGAGCATGCAGTCCAATTGATGGTAAACGGTCACTGCCAACCACGTAACATCCATCCATCCATCAGCCCTTTGATGTCCACTGCTGGACATAGGCCTCCCTTAAATGGCGCCACTCCGATCGGTCCTGTACCGTCTGAACTCAATGGTTTCCCAATGTCTTCTTCAGGTCATCGGTTCACCTGGTAGGGGGGACGTAACGCGACAATGTAATCATGGAATTCGAAACGAGTAAAGTGTGTCTCGCTATAAATAAGAGTAGCGTTTAGGTGATATAGGTCAAACAACGTGTTTTTTTTTTGGTGTTTTGCTTATATATGTGATGGTTAAAGTAATTCGAATTTAGAGAATCTAACGACTCTATAAGAGATTCGAATTTAGAGAATCTACCGACTCTATAAGCGGTAGCGGTCATTTGCCAACGTGGTGCCGCGCAAGACTTCACGGCACTAAATCAAGAAAATTTGATACAAGATTCTCTGAGTGTTACAAATAAAATCTACACTTCTTTCTTATCATTTCAAATATTTAAGACCTCATCTACTAAATCATATTACCAATCAAACGTTAATCAAACTAAGTCCTTCAAACACAAATCATGATATTCAGCAGCGGATATTACAAAGCTACGGTATTCCTTGCGGTTTGAGGCCTTGAATAGCGGTGATGGCGTTAGGCGTAGGAAATTGAAATAGATAGTCGGTTGCAGGCAGCGCCGCGTCCGGTAACGCCCTCATCTCCGGTCGCCGGGCGATTGACAATTGGATATTGATCGGCATACTGCTTTTGCAAATATTCCGTCACACGATCTTAATGGATAGCTTTCTGGAGGAAATACCAGTATATAAGTGCTAACTTGTCTTTAAATATGCCAACATATAATACTAGATTATTTTCCACTACGTGTGCGCCAAAAGTCAGCGAAATCCGAACGGTAGTTTTGCGTGAAAGAGTAACAAATATACATATTCACAAACTTTACCTTTATAATATCAATAGGATTACAGTTGTACAGTACTTAGTTATTTATATGAACAACGCTTTATACCCTCACACAAATATACTTTCTGTCTCGTGGGTGCTATAGACATACAAAGACAGAAGCACAAACATCCAGACTCAGAAATGTAAATTAAATCGGATATCTGTCTGGATCAGAGGTGTTACGAATATCCGTATCCGCATCCGCAAATGCGGATTATTCGCGTTAATTCAGACATCTGCATCCGCATTCACATCCGCATCAAACAATGCGGAGTTTTACGGATGCAGATTCACATCAACAAGTAACTACATGCAAAGAAAGTAGGCGGAGCCAGTATGGCACGTGCTTCGCGTTTGCTAACTTCATTCGGTAACTGACGAATAGGAAGGCGCATATTAGTAACAAGATCCTACCGGTTTTAATTGTTGTGGTTTTTTCATAATGTCAATAAAATAGTTCAAGTGAGAGTTTACGGTGTGTTCATACTTCGCTCTCCATAGTTTTTTGCGGATTTCATTAATATTTTGATAAATTGGAATGTTGCCAACAATAAAAAGTAGTATCTGGAGTTATTTTAAAATAGATAAAAATGATCCCGAGAGGTCGGAGTGTAAGATATGCAATAAAAGTTACTCGCGGAAGGGTCGCACTACTACTTTTTTGAAAAATCACCTGAAAGCAATACACCCGGAGGAGTTCAGTTTATTCCAAAGTGAGAATAAAGAAAAGGAATTGAAGAAAAAAAATTAGATGAAAATCCACTTAATTGGTGGAAAGCTAACCGTTGTGAATTTAAAATTCTCTCCAAATTAGCATGCCGATATTTATCACCTCCACCAGCCACAGTTCCAGGCGAACAGCTATTTAGTGGAGCTGGGTTAATATATAATCCGCTAAGAAACAGGTTGGAAGCTGAGAATACTGCAATATTGCTGTTTATTAAATATAATTTACCAATTTTTAAGTTTAATTATTATACAAAGATTTTTTTTGAAGCTCAAAATTCTGTTGTGCCATAAGTAAAACTAAAGACTTGGGTAATTTTATTTTAGAAATATGATTGAATAAATATAAAGTTAATTTTAAATTGATTTTTTGCTATTTATGCATTCAAAATTTAAATAATTATCCTTTTAAATCCGCATCCGCATCCGCATTGAATCCGCATCCGCATCGAATCCGCATCCGCGGATGTGAACTTCTAATAATCCGCATCCGCATCTGCATCCGCGGATGTCTAAAATTTTGCATCCGTAACAACCCTAGTCTGGATGGACTGAACCCGAAACCTACTGCGTTAGATCGATGTAGTGATTGCTCCGCTTCGCGAATCGTTAAAGTTATATTTAATGTTTATAGTTAAGAATCGAAACGGCCATTTACTAACTTTACCAGATGGTAGAACCAGTGTAGTTCGACTAGAAAGGTACCACCGCCACTCTTATTTCTAGCGTGAAGCAGTTCTTGCGTTGGTTACCGGCACACTTTTGTACAGATGTCCATGGGCGGCACTGACTATTTCTTATCAGGGGGGATGCAGTCTACCTGATAATAAATACTTGCTCGTTTGCTACTTCAGTTTTATAAAAAAAACTCAAATGTTCGACAATATATCCCATAAATGCAAAAGCTTGAGAGGACGTAGGTATATGTGGTTGTTAGTCTTTTATGTAAAATATACCGGTCACATTTCGCTGAAATTTGGCACACTCGTGGTTTTTTGACGTAGACTCACACATAGGATGGTGCCCATTACGTGCACATTTTTACATGAAGTGATTATCTTAGTCCTCGGGAGTAGCAATGCATTTGTGATTGACTTCAAGTAAAACCCATGTTCTGTATGAAGTTGTTTACAGATAGGCGGCAGTGATCACTTACCATGAGGAGGACTGCCTGCTAATTATTACTTCAATCTTATAAAAAAAATGAAGTAATGAAGAAACAGAATCGATACGGCGGCAAAATTTATTTGCTCTTTTATAAGTCATACGTATGTTGTTTAATTTTGTTGTCAAATTTTACTGCCTTGTACCCGTTAAAAAATTTAATATAAAATAAGTTAAATGTAAAAGTTTGCTGGAATTTACGACTGTGGCAGGACCATTCCGATTTAGATATGTTCCGCGCTATAAAATAGAGGTTGTATTTTCTGATGTAGCGACACAGCCAGTATTAACTTTATACGAATTTATTGTTCTTTAATTTTTTAGATAAAATTTAAAAGTATCACATACTAAGCAAGAGTAACAACGAACAAGGCGATGAATTCCGTTTTCTTTTATGCAATACGTTTACTTTATAGTTATAAAATTTCGATTAGGTACGATTTAACAGGTGGTAGAACCAGTGTAGTTCGACCGGGGAGGTACTACCGCCACACCTATTTCTAGCGTGAAGCATTTTTTGCGTTTCGATGGAAGGGTGTGGTTGCCGGTAGGCTTTTATATGAGGTGAATATCTTAGTCCTCGGGAGTAGCAACACATCTGTGATTAACTTCAGATAGAACCCATGTTCTGTATGAAGTTGATTACAGATGTCCATGGGCGGCAGTGACCACTTACCATCAGGTGGACTGCATGCTCGTTTGCTACTTCAGTGAAATAATAAAAAAAAAGATGTACGATGATAAGTAGTGAGTACCTAGACAGCTCCAATATCAAAAGAAAAACCGTTGGTAAAATATCTCTGTTTAATACCTGTCCTTTGAAAGAAAATAAACCGAACAGATCGTAAAATTCACGGCCCATTCTGTATTTCTCGAAACAAAGCTGGATTCTGATTGAAAAATACCTAATGTTATGTGATATTACGTAAAGTAACAAAATATGTTACTCAATTCAAGTAAGTACCTAGTTTACGTCAAATTTACTCGATTCGTATTGTAAAAGATGCATATTAGTGATGTGACGAATACTCGCATGACTTATTCGCATTCGCAAGATTTTTATTCGTTCTTTAAAAACACACGCTTTCTACACTTATAGCCCCACACTAGGATTTTTTCTGTGACGTGGGTACAATGGACACACACAAGACGAATACATAAACACCCAGACCCTGAACATGAATCTAAACTCATCATTCAGATACCTGTTTGACCGGGAATCGAAACCCCACGCGGGTCGTCATTGTGCGAATGTTTTACGAATATAGAACTACAGTTTGTCTACCAAAACAAAGGTCGCTAAATCTATACAAATTGAAGTCTAACTGAAGTTTGCCGTCAAAAAAGGTTGCCAAGTCTACAAATTAGTGCCCCGTACATATCGACGTCATCCCATTATTGTCTCACTGCTTGGCACGAGTCTTCTTTCGGCATGAGAGAGCTATAGGCCATAGCCCACCGCGCTGGCCAAGTGTGAATTGGTGGACTTCACTGAGATTTTTCATGGTCGTTTGCTATTAATAATAACTAGTCGCCCGTCGCATCGGCCGAAATTCGACCGTAATTTAAATTAAAAAACTAAACTTCATATTGTCCAAATTAGTACGAATATTTCTCTAATTCAAATCAAATGTCATCTGACATTCTTGACGTTGTGTCTTTTCATAGTAAGACATTGAATGTTCTATTTCATTTACTAAAGTACATATGTGTTTGTGACAAATGCATGGTAGTGTGTGTAATGTATTTTTAGTTGATTTTATGTATGAAAAATGCATTATTTGAAAAAAATATTAACATTCTGCACTCCTTCTCTACGTCCACCATAACCGTGAAAAATTTCATACTAATCCGTCCGCGGCATAATACTTAAAAATCCGTCACAAATTTTTGCTTCACGTATTAATATAATAATAATAATAATAACTTTCGGTATATCAGTAGTACATATATTAGGTAATGTCCACTAATGCTTGTCAACAGTTTCTCCGCCACCGGATTTTAAGGTGACCACAATCCTTGCACCTGGGTTGAAACAACGGCAATCAAAAAATTTAACCCGCTAATCGTGAGTACGTGTTACATATAAAATATTTTAGCATGTTTAAAACTATATTATTAAGATTTTTAAAAATTGCGAATAAAAATCAACTCGTGATTGGATATTGGTCAATCCTAAAACGAGAAGACTTGATCTTGTACCTGATTTATAGCAACAATATTGCTGTGTTTTGATTTGAAGAGAATATTTAAAAAAAAAATTGCAACAAAAAATACAACCAACTTCCATGCCACGAAAAAATAAAAAATAATTTAAAAACATGTTGGTTTAGAACATACACAGTACTTTGTACATAGACCCGAAGTTGGTCACCATATTTCGCTGGACCACGACGAAACTACATGTGTCCTATATGAGCGCGGACTTCGAAACTATGTGCAAAGTACTGTATGTGTTCTATTCTATTTAAAGAGAATTTATAAAAAGATGCGTTATGGGACGGTCACTTCTAACTGGGTATTTAAAATTGTAAAACCAAGTTTAATAATTTCATTAGGTGTTCAAAGTGTTGCTAATATCAGAAACATTTTAGAATTCACATTTCGGCTCGAGCCCTTATAATTCTTCAGAATAATAAAAATATTTACACAGAGGAAAAGGTAATTCGTGCTGAAACCTTGGAATACGCTTCGGAATCCGAAACATCGAAAGAAAAATGGTTTCTTTAACTTTTTATTATTTCTCAAAATAACCGGTTTCATTAGAGAGAAGCGAGATTTTTTAGCTGTGAGTGGGTGATTCGATACTAAATAAAAACGTGGATAATGTTATTTATATTTTCTGTCAGCGATCGTTATAATTAGAGATACCACGAATATTCGGCAACAATTTAGTAATCGAAATATTCGGCTACATTATTCAATATTCGGTATTTACCCAAATACCCTGAAGTATTCGGCTGGATAGCAACAAATAATGAATATAATTAAATATATCTTATTAACACTTTAAAGGAAAAACTTTGTTAGGGTGTATTGGTGACTATTAGTCGTACAAAAACTACTTACTGGTCGAATTTCGCTTAACTTCGTCATACAGATTTTTGACCTGGATTAAATATAGGATATTCATTACCGTGGACCAACGCAGGCAGTGCCACGTGATAACGAGAGATTTCTTATAAAAATGTGTTCATATTACCTATCTATCTATCTGTATGATCTGCACCACCTACTAAATTCCAACGTTTGTTAATATTTTTATGTTTTGCTGCATTCGACCTAGCATTTATAATTCGTGATATATCTACTTAAAATTATATGAATGTAGCAAGGTTGTAAAAAATCAAGTGGTTTGGTCGCTAGTCACTCAAAATTCTGAAATTAGCAAACAATTTATAATTAACCCTGTATTTCGTTCGTTACGCTTAAAGCTATTCTAGTAGCCTGCGGCGAAACACACAGTGAAGTTAAATGTGATTAATAATATTAAGTTTTAATACATACATTTTTAGCGTTAAAATACTTGTTCAAACACCGCCTTAAGAGTCACTGCTACGTATTTAAATCAAAAACTTTCACGCATTTTTACAAATTTAATTCTGTATGTATTTATTCGCTACTAATATCAAAATGTGTTGTAGGTACTCACTCCTTGTTATATAAATTCGGAAAAATAATCGGGAATAAAGATTTATCCCAAGAGAATCTCGAGACGATAACTAGAGATAAATTGCTCATCACTGTATTCGAAACAAATGCTTTTTATATTTTCTTCTGTTTCTGTATTTGTTTTTAGTACCATTATGTTTTATCTAGTTGGTTAAATAAACTAAGATAGGCATTTATGGTTCAACGAGTCGTTATAAAATGGATGCGTAATCAATGCATAAGTATAAAATATACATAAGTACGAACGGACAACTTTTTGGCGCTGTTTTTTTTTAAAGAACTCTCTGGAAGAAACCTACACAGGTTTCCTCACGATGTTTTCCTTCACCGAAACGTAGTGATAATTAATTTCTAATACGCAAATAATTATAGAAAAATCAGTGGTTGCCGTGGTGCCTGGGTTTGAACTTCAGACCTCCCGATCGAGAGCGCAAGTTTCAACCATTAGGGCGTCACTGCTCTACACTTACCGGATTCGAAACCAATTTGATTGCATACTTTAGTAAAGATTTGACATTACAGGAAAAAATACCGTTACTGAAACGCAAGATTTGCTTCACGCTAGAAATTGGTTTGGCTGTATTTCTTTCTTCTTCTTCATAATAATGAATGTTTGTCTGTATGTTCTCAATAGAATCGCAAGCTATTCATTTGATCATGTGATGATCTTTAGCAAAGTTGTTATTCATGAGCTCGCGAAGGTTTCTGGTGTATTTTTTTTATGATGGCGTAGCAACAACCAATTTATGAAGATACATGGTGACGTCTGCGGGTTCTCGGAGGAAGTAATAATATAAGCATAAATAAAATTTTACATCCGTACTTCGATACGGGCGTGTAATCTCGTTTATCGCAAGCCCCAAGCCCCAAGCTCGCTCACTTTATTAATTTTTCCTACATTTTTAACCGACTTCCAAAAAGGAGGAGGTTATCAATTCGTCTGTATTTTTTTTTTTTTTTTTTTATATTTGTTACCTCATTTCTCCGGACTGGGTGAACCGATTTTGATGATTTTTTTTTTATTTGAAAGGTAGTGCGTGTCATAGGGTCCCATTTTTTTTTAGTATTTTTTTGACTAGGGCATCCATAAGAAAAACGCATAAGTCTTAAATTTGCATTTTCAATGTACGCGATAAATGTATGAATAACTCAATATCCCGCCAACCGATTTTGATGATTCTTTTTTTATTAGAAAGGATGTACTCCAGGGGTAGTCTGATAAGAGTTTGATAAGGTTCTAATCATAGGATCTTCAACTTTTTGGAGCAAAATAATAAAATTAGTGATAGTCGGCCGAACCTTAGCTGGAGAAGTCCAATTGAGTAAAATATAGAATAAAATTACTATGTAGGTATTTACTATGAAAAATTTGACCTTCAACTCTTCAATCCTGATGATGCAGGGGTACTGCTAGCCTGAACTATAAAAGTTGGTTGTTTGATGTTTGCGAATATATAATGAAATTGTTAAGCAAATTCATGGGACAAAAATTTGACCTTCAACTCCTCAACCCTGATGATGCAGGGGTACTTAAAGCCAAAACCATAGGAATAAGCCATTTGGTGCTTACGTATATGTTATAAGATTACTGAGCAAAAACATAAGATGAAAAATTTGACCTTCAACTCCTCAACCCTGATGATGGAGGGGTACTTCAATCCTAAACCATAGAAGTTGGCAATTTGGTGCTTACGGTTATGTAAAGAAAATACTAAGCAAAAATATAAAATCAAAAATTTGACCTTCAACTCCTCAACCCTGATGATGAAGGGGTACTTCAATCCTAAACCATAGGAGTTGGCAATTTGGTGCTTACGGTTATGTAAAAATAATACTAAGCAGAGGCACAAAATTAAAATTTTGACCTTCAACTCCTCGACCCTGATGATGAAGGGGTACTTCAATTCTAAACCATAGGAGTTGGCAATTTGGTACTTACGGGTATGTAAAAATAATACCAAACAGAGGCACAAAATTAAAATTTTGACCTTCAACTCCTAAACCCTGATGATGCAGGGTACTGCAAGCCTGAGCCATAGAAGTTAGCCACCTGGTACTAACGTATATGTTATAAGATTACTAAGCAACAATATAAGATGAAAAATTTGACCTTCAACTCCTCAACCCTGATGATGGAGGGGTACTTCCAGAGGGGGCGCCCTGTTTGTATGAATTGTAAAAGTGTTTTATGTTTAATTTTTGTGAATATGTAGATGCACAAAGCAAACTTAGAGGCTTTATTTAAATACAAACATAAAAATATAGTCACTAAAAAGTGTAAAATAAAAACTTTTTAACAAAAAATATCTACCGACTTCCATGTCACAAAAAAGTAAAAAATAATTTAAATATATTTTGGTCTAGAACATACTCAGTACTTAGTACATAGTTCTGAAGTCGGTGCTCATATAGGACGTAGTTACCGTCGTCCAGCGAAATATGTCGAGCACCGACTTCAGGACTATGTACTAAGTACTGAGTATGTTCTAGACCAAAATATATTTAAATTATTTTTTACTTTTTTGTGACATGGAAGTCGGTAGATATTTTTTGTTAAAAAGTTTTTATTCATTCCCTAAACAAAATTGGACATACGAGACACGTGATTTATTATGGCGGTAAAACCTCTCCTCTAATGGTGTTTTAGATAGCAACCTACAAATTGAGTTTGTATGTATGCATGCAATAAAATGTATGCAATGCAGAATATAAATAATAGTAGAAAATTATAAAATTATAGAGTTTATCACGTTTGGGAATTATAAAGTTATTATTTTATTAGTTATTATTATTAGTTAATTAACTAATTTATTTATTTGCTTTGGCAAGCAATAATAAACAGTTAATACATACTGCAGTTAGTTATTTCTATACCCTCTCAAGATCAGCTGTGATTTATCAAAAGGGAAAAGCCTATTTCGTTATTTCCGTCCAATAAATGTTTGCCAGAAAATAACATAACACAGCAGAGGTTCAGAGGCCGTATGATTTTTATAACTCCCGTATTTACCGAACAAACAGCGGGAATTCCGCCCTTTGCGAAGAAGAGACGGGAAATATTGCACGTTACTCATATTTCTCAACTGCCTGAAGGACGGAAGATTGCTGATTCTTTTAAGCTTTGTTTAAATATGTTTTGAATTATTAAAGGAATGAGTGCAATGTTTTGAGAAAATAAAATCACGATTATGCTTAATAAAGATCTAAATAACACTTGAAAGGGTTCGTGACTATCACATACTTCAAAAATGTTATCAACAAGGTTATTAGTGTGTGCGATTTTAAATAGTTTTACAGCTGCATAACCTTCACAGTTTAAACAGTGTTTATTCCCAAAAATAATGCATAAAACGTATTTTCAGTATTTCGCATTCTGGAAATTGTTTGTAAAGAAATAAGAAAAATACTTAATATATATACAAAAGACAAAATCAGCTATAAAATAATGAATAAGTTGTTTTTAATTAAAATCTAATTATTGATGATTGTTTTTAACCGACTTCAAAAAAGGAGGAGGTTTCTTAAGTCGACCGTATATATTATGTTTTTTTTTAGTTTTATGGATTTTGTTTTTTTTTAACACGCTTTCTACACTCATAGCCCAGCACTAGGATTTTTTCCTGTGTCGTGGGTGCCATGGAAACACACAAGACGAATACACAAACAGACCCAGAACATTAACCTAAACTCATCATTCAGATACCTGTCTGGCCGAGAATCGAACCCGGGGCTCATTGCGCATCAGACTGATACGTTAACCGCTCCGCTACTCGTCGATGAAATCTATGTAATAGTTTCTATCTATTATTCAATTTTATTGTATGTGCCTTTTATGAGGATATACTGAAGTAATACAGATCCAATGGACGGCACGAATAACAGACATCTCATTCCTAATGGCCCTGGGTTCGGAATGTGACCAACCATTCCACCCTCGCATACTGATTACATATCCCAATAATATCAATAACGCATGTAATATTCAATTGAGCACGTTGGCCGCTCTTCAGGATCTCATGTTGAAAATAATTCCGCTGTCCTTGGCCAATAATGCCAAGTTCTTATCATGCGATACGCGCTATAGGTATATTGAGCAGGTGGTAGAATCAGTGTAGTTCGACCGGGGACTCACCACCGTATGCAGTGACCACTTACCATCAGGTGGACTGCATGCTCGCTTGCTACCCCAGTCAGATAAAAAAATGCGATATGCGTTATAATAACAGGTATATTTTATAGGTGGTAGAATCGGTGTAGTTAGACCGGGGAGATACCACCACTCTTATTTGAAGGTGGGAACCACCCTTATGGGAAGGCGTGGTTACCAGCTCTCTTCTATATGAAGCGACCATCTTAGTCCTCGGGAGTAGCAACGTGATCTGTGATTAATTTAGATAGATCCTACGTTCTATATGAAGTTGCTTGCAGCGGCCCGTGGGCTGCAGTGACCACTTACCGTCAGATGGGCTGCTGCAGGATAAAAAAATATAAAACACGCGTAACTTTTATTTTCATCAAATGTATGTTTAACTTATTTGCTCATTGAATCATTGTTATGCTCAATTGTATACAATGAAAATAAAAGTTAGAAAGCATAAACAAAACTTTGTTGCTGAAATTACCTATTCATATTTTCCGTGGAGATTTCATCTACTTGTTTTGTATGATGAATCACATCGAAACTCCCTTACCAGCCCAAAGCATTTAGAACCCACAGTTTGCTTAAGTAGTAGTTCTGTAGACGAATTTGAGCGACTCTAAAAAATACGTGACGTATAGATAGGTAATCTCTTTTTTTGGGAAGTGGGTTAAAAATAACAGAAATGTATTAACAAATAGGTTAATTGTCAATTGAAAATTATGCGATTTGTTGGCGTATTAACGTGATTTTGTAGGAAACGTTCTAGTGATTTAGAGACTAATTCATTTTAACTTATAATACACGTACATAAATGTTTCTCTTTACTTCAGAGCCTAAATCCCACATATTGGAGTAGTATCGTTAACTCTCAGTAGGTACAGTCAGCAGCATATAGTTAGTGGCGTTCAAAGTGTCCATATTGTTAGATACAATCAAAGTGTTCAATAATATCGGCACAACCTACGTGTTCTAATTGTTCGCAACATCTTAAACTTCCAAATGACAGAACATTCATAAATTCATAATGAACCACTTAAATTGTCACAATTTCAGCATCTGTTACGACACCAGCGGTAACCTAGCAACGAGACTGTTCGTAAATATAGGTACATTTTATAATATTATACCTTATGTTGCGGATATAAGGTTCCTGATCACTTACGGTATAGGACATGCTAACAATGACTCTTCTCTTCTCTCGTTTTTATATTAACAACTATCCTTTTCATATCTTGCAATGACGTCATTGACTGTCAAAGTCATAGAATCGGTCTAGGGGAACAAGAGGCATGATAAGACAAGACGAGAGGACGGACGAGTAAGACGGGTCATGCACACATACCGGAAACGAAACGCTTTTGCGAGATGTTGCTGCAGCCCATCAGAACCTGCTTTCAAACAATACTCAATGGACCATGACAGTTGATTTACAATCAAATTTAGTTTAAATGCATAATTGATGTAATATTTTTTTATCCTTAATAACTACAGAAACAAGCAAGAAATAGTATTGAATTGATGATTATGTTCTCCTTTATTTTACGTTTTCCTTGAAGTTGATGGGCAATTTTAACACTGCTTTAGTCTTACCGTTATTTCATATTTTCTTTTAACATAGTAATTGGGGCAAAATGCGTAAATGTCACGGGGCATAATGGCATACACCATTATATTGCATTCTAATAATTCCATCGACAGAGTTAGTATCTCATCCGTGCTCAATTGCGTCAAGTGTTGTTAATGTTCTGTATATGGAAATATACACATATATTGCACCTGAAATATTTACCACGTCAAGTTCTACAAACCTACCCTCGTCAAGAAAAAGAAGGCCTAAGTGGGTTCATAACACACTTGAAAAAGAACAAGTTCAATCGATTGAGTCTTCTTCCTGTTCTCTCCGGAAATCAACGTTTGCCAGTGACACTATCTGATGCTGATTCACCACAACAACATTGTTCACAATTATTTGACGTACAAAAAAGAAGTTCCTCAGAAATTCGTTTTCACATACGAGCTTAAAGTTATTCGATCGTTACTAGCAAGGATGTTCAAAGGGTTTCAAAGGATGTATATTAAAAAAAAAAATAAAGACTGATGTATATTTCACAAACAATATATTTTAGCTAAAATATAATAGTTTTTCTGTAACCTCTACGGTTTTCTCATTTTTAAACTGATGAAAAGTATGTTCATTAAATTTTAAAACCCTTAATGAGATAAACATATGTCAATATTATCATTGCTCGCACAGTAAGTGATCCTTACAACATATTCGCAACATAAAGTTTAATATTATAAAATGTACCTATATTTACAAACAGTCTCGTTGCTAGGTTACCACTGACGCCGGAACATTTGTGACAATTTGGGTGGTATTAACATTATGAGTTTATGAACGTCCTGACATTTGGGAGTTTAAGATGTTGTCAACAATTAGAACACGTAGGTTGTGCCGATATTATTGAACACTTTGATTGTATCTAACAATATGGACACTTTGAACGCCACTAACTATATGCTGCTGACTGTACCAGACCGGCGTTGCCGACGTAAAGTGACATGCGAAAAGCTAGCCACACTAACACGTATTCTCAATTTAAAGTGTCCGATACATAGTTCCGTACATATAGTAAGGCCGCCTACTAACGAAACGTATTTCCTGCGCGTTTATTGCATACGAAATTTCGACTTTCATTGTATTTGTTGTCTAAAAATCCCTGTTTGCCTCCGTTAAAAAAATCTAAGGCAATAGTGTATACGAATATTTTTTCGTGAAACAAAAAAAAAAACGTCTAAGGGGCCATTAAAGCACTATAGGGAAGGGGGGATGAGGTTTGCCTTGGTTTGTTTGATGGAGTAACGTAAGAATGGGGGGGGGGGGAGGTAAGAGTTTTGCTTATTTTGACAGGGCGATGGGAGGGTAAATAATTGTTATAAATCTGCCTACATGTCTAGTGCATGCGATAACGGAAGAGAAATATAGCAGAAAGTCGAAAGTTTAAACCTGCATGGAACGTACAAATGGACAAAGTTAGCTAGACTATAAACCATACATAACCAGTCTCGCCGAGGAGACACTGTACAGGTCTGACACGCGGTTCAGCGTTCGTTTCCCGGACAGGTCAGATATTTGAATTTCGAATCCAGATTTATTTTCTGGGTCTGAATGTTTGTGAATTCGTCTTTATGTTTATCCATTGCACAAACAAGCGAAAATGGCAGTATGTGACTATAAGCGTAGAAAACGTCATTATTTAACATTGAATGGACGGAAAGTATGCCTTCTCTGCAAACAGCCTAACGCTAGTAGTAGCAGACTGACAGAGTAGCCAAGTTTGCGCCAATGTTTACCACCAACAATAAATCACGCAGTTCACTTCCTCAGAACTTGGTGCTTTAAAGTACAGATTGCGATCTGTACGTGACGTCCTGAATGCACCAAAACTTTGTTTCGTACACAATCGAAAAGACGTGACAGTATATACGAAAGTAGTCTGTTAATTCTGTGATTAATTTATCTTTCTTAATATTATTTTCTTATAATTATCTAAAGTTCACATCATAAGTATATTTCAGTTGACAAGGTAATATACAAGAAGTTGATAAAATCGTGTAATAAAAAGGATAAAAAAGGATGATTACAATTTAAAAAAGAACCTACTGAGTTTTAGTCTCAGTGTCATACATACGTTAAATTAAGATACTATTTTGTACCGTTTTATTTACTTTTATGATTAATTCAAATTTAAAATATTAACGTACTATTAACTGAATTGAAAAGCAGTCATGTATGTCATGTTATGAAAAGAAGACCCGTGTCGAAAACTGTGACATGGGGTGATAGTAAAATAACAAAATAAGTGTTGTTACATAGTATCGTAATTGTGACAAAAAAAATATGATTAATACATAACGATTTCAACAGGTGGTAGAACCAGTGTAGTTCGACCGAGGAGGTACCACCTCCACTCTTATTTCTAGCGTGAAGCAGTTCTTGCGTTTTGATGGAAGTGTGTGGTGGCCGACTTACTTTTATATAAAGCGACCATTTTAGACCGCGGGACTATAAGTTAGCAACGCATCCGTGATTGACTTCAGACAGGACCCATGTTCTATGTGAAGTTGCAGATGTCCTTGAGCAGCAGTAACCACTTACTATCAGGTGGACTGCATTTGTCAGATGTGTTGCTACTATCGAGGACTAATATGGTCGCGTTACATATAAAAGTGAGCTGACAACATACATAACAAACGTTATCATTCTGTTCAAAACTGAACTCATCTGAAATAGCTCTTCCGTGAAATATTATACTACTAATTCGACCATCAACCATTAATACTACTTTAAAGTCATTTTAACTCCATGTAGGTTTTGCGTTCCAGCGTAACCGTTATCGTAACGACAAACGTTACATCAATACTTAACGCGCGTAAAGTAGTGTTACTTGAAAAATATATATGAATGTATAGACGCGCGCAGTATTCACTTATGACGTCATTACGTTACTATTTCCAGGGAAACATGTTTTCAGTTGACCGACTTTCATATCGTCGGCGATGCTGCAAAAATGTAGAAGGAAAATCGAAATTCTTTACAAAAGGTAGGGTGCTGATGAGATTGGAAATCTTGTAGGATGCATGTTTCGTAACTCGCTGCCTGTACCAATGAAGAAAATATTTTGATTTAAGGATTTGAGTAACGATTTTTGTGTTACAGAAATACACAGGATTAGTTGTCGCTTAAGGCTGCCCGAGCATTAGCTAATTTGGCTTGAGTGACAGTTGCGAAAATGACATTCTGTCGCTTAATTTAGTAACAATTAGCTTAAATCGCTGCAGGTTTATTTAATTTGTTGTTTGCGGTACGAGCGGTATATGTTATTCGTTTTGTTTACGCGTTTGTATAGTAACATAAACAACGTTGACGCCGAGAAATTTGACAGTAATTGTGGTGGATGGCTTTAGAACTACATATTCGCTAACCCGAGGGTCACCAAATTCGGTTAGCACTACGTACAAGTGTCAACTTTGAGCAAAGCTCAGCAAATTCACTACAATATCGAAATTTCTTGGCCTTATCTCCTGACACTAGTTTTTAACCGACTTCCCAAAGGAAAGAGGTTATCTATTCGTCACATATATATTTTTTATTTTAACGTTCCGTTTACGTAACTTTAAGTTCCAGTAAAACGATACTTAAACTAATGTTTCGTTGCCCTCGGATAAAGCTATCAATTGTTTAAGCGATAGCAGGTACCCAATTGGCGTTAAGCCTCATAGCAGCATGTTCCGCTCCTTTGATCTATGAAGGGTGTTGCATAATTGAGTTAAATAATCCCAACTTAGTTTTAAGAGTCACGCATCTGTTGGTTTAAGTTAACATCCCGTTTATATATTTTACCATATTACAAAATGATGTAGGCTACTTACATATTTTTTGGTAAAATACTATTACTATCACCGTAAGTATAGGTACTTATGTATCATCGGATATCGATAAATAGGAATAATATTTTGTTTATTGAATTTTGTAATCAAATAAAATGCTAACATTGAAGTGCTATGAAAAAAAATATAAAGAGTTTTATTTAGGACGCGATAGACATATTTTAACAATTTAATTCATCTCTCGCTAACCCATTTTTGTCCCACTGCTGGGCACGGGTCTTCTCTCAGAAAGATAGAGTTTAGGCCATAGCCCACCGCGCTGGCCAAGTGTGAGTTGGTGAACTTCACACACCTCCGAGAACTGTTTTTTTAAAGAACTCTCGGGTGTGTAGGTTTCGTCACGATGTTTTCCTTGTGATAATTAGTTTCTTTTCTAATACGCTCATAATTTTAAAAAAATCTGTGGTGCGTGCCTGGTTTTGAACCTCGGACCTCCCGATCGAGAATGCAAGTTTCAACCATTAGGCTATCACTGCTCTATTTAATTCATAACTATTCCGCAATACTTATGACTACATCGTAAATATTGATCCTTCGAGCTGGATATAAATAACTTATGGATAGAGAGTCCACAATTGCAGTCGAAAAAAAACAAGTTCTTTAATAGTTACAACATACTACATTATACAAACCATAAACAATACAAGCTATAAACAAAACACTTTATATTCGTGTTTTAAAGATTATATGTACATATATTACCTACTCTCAAACATATTCGAGAAATATAAAATCATATCTAACAGTACGGGCCGAGATTGATTCACATAATTGGCAACGTTGACACATTTCGTTTCGATACAGAAACCCTCTTCAAATATATGTCAAGGAGCCCATTGAATATATGAACAGTAATATATAGAATAATAGCATATACGCATGCTAAAAGGGTTTTTATATTTATGGACCTTTTTACAAGGTACAAACTGCGCCCCTTTGTGGGTGATTCCACTAGAACTGGGTGACAAAGGCTTCCATTTGAAAGCTGGAAAAAATCAAGAGAAATACGATGACGAATGTGTAGTTTTATACATTTTAGCTGGAAGCTATAATTATAATTATTGTCTAACGCAGGTGATAAAAGTAATAGATATTTATAAGTAACACTCTCGAACCAGTGTAGTTCGACCGGGGAAATACCACCGCCACACCTATTTCTAGCGTGAAGCATTTTTTGCATTTCGATGAAAGGGTACGGTTGCTGGCATACGTTTATATGAGGTGACCATCATAGTCCTCGGGAGGTGCAATGCATCTGTGATTGACTTCAGATTAAACCATATTCTGTATGAAGTTGATTACAGATGTCCATGGGCGGCAGTGACCACTTACCATCAGGTGAACTGAATGCTCGTTTGCTACTTCAGTCAGATAAAAAAAACTGTCTAGAACGATATGGTTTACAGATTTTAGAATGGGATGAAATTGAAATTGTTGAAAGAAAAACTAAATAACTTTCATCTGTTTATATAACACATCATGAAGTATAACAAAAGAAAAAAACACTAGCGTAATAATATAAGCAACCAACTGAAGTTCTAGATCTTTTTTCTTTCGAAAGCTATAATAACCATATTGTAGTTTACGGTGATAGTAATATGAATAAAATAAAGTATGTGTGTACTTATGTACACGCGTTAGAAGTTATACTTCTTTGGCATAACAAGATAAAAATCATTACAAATAACAGATAAAAATCGATAAAAAAATATCTTTCGCCTTATTCTACGTTTGTGGAAAAAAACTTCATACTTTACTATTTGTGTGACAACTCTTAAAATTTCACTCTCATAATTTTATTAAGCACCGAAAGAAGTAGGTACCTATAACTTTGAAAATCATTCATTTAATAATATATTTGGTAACTAGGTTATTCCTGCGGCTTTGCCCGCTTTGGTTACGTCCACTACGGTAATGAGTATCTATCCCGTGTATTATTCTAGGTCATAAACTACGCGTCTGCCGAATTACAGAGAAGTCTCATTGTTGGTATTTATGTAAAAGAGTACAAATATACGTACATCCCCACATACTTTCGCATTTATAATATAATAATACTAGCCTTTTCCTGTGACTTTGCTCGCGCTTAAACGCGAAGCCGCAGGTGAAACCTTGATTTTCAAAGTTTTTAACAAATAATCGTGTCTGCTCAAATAAATGCCGCCAATGTTCTTTGTTTTTTTCTATATGAATACCCTTAAGAATACTTACACAAAGTTTCATTATAATCGGTTGAGTATTTTGGCATGAAAGCTTTGTAAACAATCTAATAATAATAATAATAATAATAATAATAATCTAATAATCATTCACATTTATAATATTAACAGGGATGAGACTAAACATAAAACTATTTTTAAAGTATATAATATTTCCAACTAATACGTTAATATTTACGACTGTGGGGCTTTCCATCATCGTTTGCCGATGTTGTTTGCCGATCCATCGTTTATAAACGTCAGAAGTTGGGGCGCGGCTGCCCAGCCTAATATTGACGCAGTTTTCCGTATAAATGTGTTAACATAAAGCGATATATATTTTTAAAATTTAGTTTTTAATTACATTTTGTTCTTTGTTTTTGTGTGAGGAGAGTTGTTCTCTCTCGTGTTGATATTAAACCATAGTTACCGATTATTAGGGCCGGCACTCATATGACGGAGCGCAGCGCAGCGCATTTTTTGCTGTCAAACTATTATCGTCATTGTCCCTTTACAAATAATATCCAAAATTAAATAACAGCAATTTATTTCTGAGGAGCATGGAAGCGACCACATGCGAAAGGTAGCGCGGGAGCGCGACCGCGCGCGCAGGAGCGCGACCGCGCGCGCACGACGCGCTACTCCGCGAGCGTCCGCTTTCGGTCGCCGCTGGCCGCTGGGAAAAAAAAACGAATGACGACCGTTTGTCGAGTATATTCCAGCGCATGCTCGCGCATCCGCGCGCATTCTCCCAGTAATTAGCGCGAATTTCGGCTAGTGTGTGATTCGTTAAGAAAATTTCGCGGGCATGCGCTGCGCTGCGCTGCGCTGCGCTGCGCTGCGCTGCGCTGCGCTGCGCTGCGCTGCGCTGCGCTCCGTCATATGTGCGCCGGCCCTTACGTGTGTGTTTTTTTAAACAATAAAAACAAAATATTAATGTTCCCGCTAAAATAAATTAAACTAGTTGAATCCCGAAGCTTCGCCCGCGTTAATAAATCGATGTAACGTATGTCCCGTGGAATAAGATATTTTCCTACAGTAAAGCCTATATGTTAATCCAAAATGTAAGCTAACTCCCTACCAAAATTTATGAAAATCGCTTCAGCCGTTTAGACGTGAAGAAGTAACAAACATACACCCTCACAAACTTTCGGCTTTATAATATTAGTATGATATGATATACAGAGCACAAGCTTGTTAACCATAAGGAAATTCGTTTGGAAGTGAATTTATTATTTATTTATTTATTTTTATTTATTTATTTAATTTATTTATTATTTTTTAATTTATTAGGTACAATGAGAGATTTTCGGTTGGATTAAAAATATGGGTTCTTATTAAGTACATGCTGTGACTTAGGTAGTTACCGGTTGCATTTATCTCTAAGACTATATTGTAAGCGAGATTTAGAGTAATATTCTTTGGGTATTCACAAACCCCCCTTTCTCAAAATGAAAATACCTAATCCTAGTGTATTATTGCTTACTAAGCTTAGACAATTCGAACTTGGCCAGCGCGGTGGACTATGGCCTAAAACTCTCTCATTCTGAGAGAAGACCCGTGCCCAGCAGTGGGACAATAATGGGTTGTACCCCAAGGTTAGACAAACCCAATGTAAACAATTGAGGGACATCTTTCACGTAATTACAGGTCTTGTCAATTTCTGAAACCTTGTCTGAATTCAATTAAAATAACGATTATTTTATAGGTAGCCGAAAAGATTGAATTATTTAATCTTATTAACCGATGAATTATGAACAAAATTAATTAGTTTTGAGAATTTCGAAGTATAATTTTATTTTACAAATTTTTGATTGTTATGGACAATTAAGCGGTATTACAGGTATTTTATTCATATGTATATTATGGCTTTGATAGTAGAGTAGGTACCTATTAAACATTTATTTGACACGTGAGGAACGATCACCATCCTGGTTTAACACGCAGCGCGTTTCTGGTTTGATCCTCGCTCAGACAAAAATCTGAATGATTAATTTAGATTTCGTACCATGTTTAAGTCTTTGTGTATTTGTATGTGTCTTTGAGTTTATCCGTCTTGACCGTCATAAGAGAAAATTCTAGTGTGAAGCTATTACTGTCAAATGCGTGAACGCGCCAAATTAAAATTAAAAAACTTACTTTAATATATTTTCAACTTTTAACATTTTTAGAGTTTTATAGAACTCTGGCAAAACAAATATTGCCACAGTAAGAAAGAAAGAAAATATTTTCATTCTCGATACCTACACACAACACAAATACAACACAATAGGTACACTATTATTAAAGTTATTAGTTATTAAGTATGTACTTTAAATATTATGAAATTGTTTTGTTTAACCTACATAAAACTTCAATAGGCGGTGGCCAATATTTAATTCTACGCTAGTTATATATAAAATAGCTGCTGATTGAAAGAACAAAGGAATTAATTAGGATCAAGGCAAATTTTATTGAATTCAGAAAGTTTATAAGATTTGGGTAAAGATAAAGATATTTTGATAAAGATTAATTTAATAAGTATGATATTATTGTTAAAACAATACTGAAATTTGCTTTTAAGATATAATTACATATTAAAATATACTTCTATTATAAAATATCATGATAAATAGCACAACATATTGGAACTGTCAGTTAATTACTAGTTTTGAAAATGTTTAGATAAAGAAGTTTTTTTTTCAGTATTTGAATATATTTTACAAAGTATGATAAAAATATATTAACTATATGATTATATCACATTGATATTAGTAACAAAAAATATATTTTCGAAATATAGCCAACCTGCAAGAAATTTACATCGCTATTAAATACTCTAAAAAAAGCAGAATCGCTAGATAGTGAGGGGTGACAAATTGCTGTTGTTTTTTCTCGGGCGAGATCATTATTCCTGATTGCACCCGTTCCGGCTTCACAGCCAATGTGCCCGGAAATCTGGAAATCTTGTTTGCTGAGGGAAATATAATATGGCGCTTAGAATTTGTACGTGAAGACTGAGACTAGCGAGTGATCTTCATATTTTAATAAGCTTTTATTACTCAACTGTTTCAATATCGTAAAAAAAACTGAATAATTACTGTATTTATATTAGTCGCAAAAAATATATAATTTCAAAATATAGCCAACCTGCGAATAATAATTTCCATAGAATGACACATCGGTGTGTTAAAAAAAGCAATGTCGCTCTTGATAGTGAGGGGTGACAAATTGCTGTTGTTTTTTCTCGGGTGAGATCATAATTTCTGATTGCACCCGTTTCGGCATCACAGCCAATGTGCCCGATTCCGGAAATCTTGTTTGCTGAGGGAAATATATTGTGGCGCTTAGAATTTTGTACGTGAATACTGAGACTAGCGAGAGACCTTCATATTTTAAATGCTTTTATTATTCAACGGCTTCAAAATTGAAACGAACATTTTACAAAAATATCTTAAAAACAAACTGAACAATTACCGCATTTATATAAGCCTAATTTATTAATACTTATAGCCACAAAAATATATAATTTCAAAATATAGCCAAGCTGCAAGTAATTTTCATATGATGACACATCGCTGTGTTAAAAAAAGCAATGTCGCTCTAGATAGTGAGGGGTGACAAATTGCTGTTGTTTTTTCTCGGTTGAGATCATTATTCCTGATTGCATCCGTTCCGGCTTCACAGCCAATGTGCCCGAGTCCGGAAATCTTGTTTGCTGAGGGAAATATATGGCGCTTAGAATTTGTACGTGAAGACTGAGACTAGCGAGTGAACTTCATATTTTAAGATGCTTTTATTACTCGACTGCTTCAAAATTGAAATGCATTTTACAAAAATATCGTAATAAAAACTGAACAATTACCGCATTTATATTAACTTTACTTTTTATATTTATAACCACAAAAATTATATATTTTCAAAATATAGCCAACCTGCAAGTAATTTCCATAGAATGACACATTGCTGTGTTAAAAAAGCAATGTCGCTCTAGATAGTGAGGGGTGACAAATTGCTGTTGTTTTTTCTCGGGTGAGATCATAATTTCTGATTGCACCCGTTCCGGCTTCACAGCCAATGTGCCCGATTCCGGAAATCTTGTTTGCTGAGGGAAATATAATGTGGCGCTTAGAATTTTGTACGTGAACACTGAGACTAGCGAGAGAGCTTCGTATTTTAAAATGCTTTTGTTACTCAACTGCTTCTAAATTAAAATGCATTTTACAAAAATATCGTAAAAAAAACTGACTAATTACTGCTTTTATATTAGTCACAAAAAGTATATAATTTCAAAATATAGCCAAGCTGCAAGTAATTTTCGTACAATGATACATCGCTGCGTTATAAGAAGCAACGTTGCTCTAGATAGAGAGGGATGACAAATTGTTTTAGTTTTTTCGCTGCTGAGACTATTATCCCTGATTGCACCCGTTCCGGCTTCACAGTCAATGTGCCCGATGCCGGAAACCTTGTTTGCTTAGGGGAAATTAAAATTTTGTACGTGAAAACTAAGAGTGGCGAGTGTCCTCCATATTTTTATTCGACAGTTTCAAAAGGAAGGTCATGTTTTTCAAGTGCGTGCGTATATTACGCTAGTATAAAAAATACAATAAAATCTGCTTTAACTGCGTAATTGAGATATAGATATTTAAACATCCATCCATCAGCTTTTTGAGGTCCACGTGCGGGACATAGGCCTCCCATAAATAGCGCCTCTTCAACCGGCCTTGCGCTCTTTGACTCCAACGGTTTCTCGCTGTTTTCTTCAGGTTATCGCTCTACCTGGTGCAGGAACGTTCGTACTAACCTTTGGTCTAAACTTGGTTGTCACTTGAGGCACGTTCTTCTCCATGGGTTATTCGTTCTCCATGCTATGTGACTGGCTTATTGCCACTTGCAAATTTTTGGTCGGTTAGCTTCGATTGTTTTGCTTGATTTGATAGTTGCGAATCATGTCTTGTAGTGAAATTCTGCAAAGCAAGCCTTCAAATAGAGCCTACAGTGAACGACCACGTTTCGGCGCCATAGATCATCACTGGCAGCACATATTGCCCGAAAAAGTTCGACTTCAGGCGCTATTTATTGTTATTGGAACTATGATGGAATATATGATAATTTTATTCACTGATAAAACAAGTGGTAATACTTATATGGATACGTAGACAAATTACAAAATGAAAAAACGCGTAATTCCCCACTGTCACGATTGACACTCTATAGATGGTAAATTTTCAGGGTAACTGCGTCCAATGAATTTGAGCTCAGAGAATATGTAAACGGTGTAATAAAGAAAATAAAATAAGAACGGCCTTCCAGACATTATTTATATTTTTGGATATACCTTATAATGTTCTATACGACGCGCGTGGCGCAGCGGTTACCACACCGGTCTGACACGCAGCGGGTCTCGGGTTCGATTCCCGGCCAGACAGGTATTTGAATGATGAGTTTAGATTCGTGTTCTGGGTCTGGGTGTTTGTGTATTCGTCTTGTGTGTGTCCATGGCTAAAATCCTACTGTGGGGCTATGAGTGTACAAAGCGTTTTTATTCTATACATGTGTGCTTATAATCATTGCAGTTAAAACTAAATGAATCACTTTTAAAACTGAAAAGTATTCCTCGTCGTCTAACTTTTTATTGGTGCACGAGAAACTCCCGAAGAAAGTAAAAAAAGGAAAAACTTCATGACAGAAAACCGATTCAATATCAATTGGTACGAAGTTTTAATATTGCACAGAGCTAAATTAATGCAATTTAACAAAATACGATGTAAAAAATACGATGCAACAAATATAATAAATACACACGAATTGAAAACATACTTTTGAAATCCTATTTTTGAAATCTTTTCAATATTGTAAGTATTTGTGTTTTATTTGTATACCTATTCATCGCTGGAAATAACTAAATTTACTTTTCATCTTAGGCTTTGTCTTTTGTGGCTGAAATAAAGCTCTGTTGTTTTTTTTTGTTTTCATAAGTACTGTTTTCAATTCACATATACACAACAACTATTTTGACGGAGATTAAACATCGACTTAGCAAGAGGGAACTCAAGTACGCTGTTCTAAATACATTATTCATCACATTTACAATTCATATAAGCTTATATTATGACACCTTGCTTATAGAAAAGCACCTTAATAACACAATATTTAATTAATTTTCTACGTTAAATTACTTGGTTGCAACAATAAATACCGCACTCTTAGACGTCGAACTACTTGTTTAAATTTTTTTTAGCGCCGTGAAGAATTCCAGATTACATAATCTACATAGGTATACCTACCTTAGAACGTCTTCTATATAAAGCTTGTGTTTTCATTTACAGTTTAAAGGGTAAACGATGGTCATTACCGCCCATGCATATCTAAAAAGGTAAAGTAAGGTTCTTCGAACTTCTCATACAACATGCGTTCTATTTGAAGTCAATCACAGATGCGTTGCTACTCCGGAGGACTATGATGGTCGCCTCATATGAAAGTATTGCACATCTGTTTCTAATTCTTTATTTGATATTGAAAGAGAATAACTGCTACGTTCGGCTGTATATATATGTATTTATGTGTGAGTATATTCAACGATTACTGTGCGACCTTAAATCAATTGAAATGATACGCGGTTAATTTCAGTACTGGCTTCATTGTTATTGAAATTAGCAAATGATTCGCAGTTTTCTTGGAAATAGACATTACTGTTCAAATCCTAGAGTAACACAGCCGAACAAGAACACGCGACAAATTAATGTGATAATTAAACATTACACCAAGAGAAGGTAACGTAAATTTGACATAATATCTGGGATAATTTCGTATTATTTATGTGCAATATTGCGCTGCGGTAAGTTGGTAGTCCTTTATATTAATTCACGCTACAATACGTGAACTACCACAACCTGCGTTAATATGTAAATTATTGTGTATGTACGCATACATATATTTTTTAATTCATTTAAAATATTGTCATTCAATATATATTTACTATCAGTACCCGCGACTCTGTGTGCGCGAACCATACTCCATTCATTAGACTTATAAGACCTACTGCTGGACATCCCTATTTTGTCACCAGACATCAATATATTGAAACCCAAAGCCAAATACTAAGTTTAATTGAATTTTGATCAAATTGGGCGGAATTCCGAAAATAATATCAACTTTTCCAAAAACGATAAATATTTTTTTAAATTTATATATTAAATCCAAAAGACAAATACTGTTTCATTAAATAAGCAACAAAGTCAGCAGTTTTTTATACAAACCTGCCAACCCATTATAACCGTAGCCCTCTTACGCACTGGCGGTTAACCGCGAGCGCCGCAGACCGTGCGGCTAGCCGCTTTTCCAGTATGCAATTTTCAATATGAAACCGCCCCAAAATTTCAACCGTGGTGGTAAGCTCTCATAATAGTGGCTGTGCGGTGATATGTCAGTCAGTCAGATTTAGTTTTCAAACATGTGTCAAAAAAGGAAATTAATTTAACTCAAAGGCACTGAAGAGATTCGATGAAAAATACGCAAAATAATTTTCTACCCCGTTAGGCGATGAATTTCAATAAAATACAACGTACGAAACACGTCTTCAATCAATTCTGTTAAAGAATGTCAATCCGAAATTTGAAATAGATTGGACTGAGAAATCATGTTTGCCCCCGATTTCGCTCCCTTAGGGGAGAATACCTAAAAATATTTTCTTAGTGCTTACATAATTATGTCGTGAAAGACCCCTTTTTTTTTTGTTTTCGAGGGGGAAACCTTCAAAAGGTACCCGACGCCGTGGGAGTGACGCAGGGTTATGTGGGATTTTTACCGCACTAAAACCCCCCCGGTGGCCGTCCTCGGCGCTGAAAAGGAGGACTCCGGGATCTCGAAACGACTTCAAGCGGAATCCTCCGAGCGCGTTGCTCCATCGGGCTCCTCCCAGATGGGCGGCTGGGCCCACCGCTCCGTCTAGTCTTTACGACGGTATGCGACCACACATACCGCCGTCCTTCCCGGGATTGCCTGACCGAACGGTTCGAGCTCCCACTCTAGCCGTCTGCAACCCCGGAAGCACCTTTTAGCCCTATTCTGATCCCCGAACTACAGGGCGTAAAAGAAAGAAACCCCTGTACCAGTTTTAAAGTTTCTAGGTACAGTAGATTTGGCTGTGCTTCGATATGACAATAATTAGGTAAGCCAGTATTGCCTTTTATATATTAGAAGATTATTATATTACCTACTAGGTAGTACCTTACCTAAAAGTATTATTCAAGTAAAGCATTTGCTTATTATATCGATTACTTATTATTGACGAGTACGTTAAACTATACTTGCTTGGAGGTACGAGTACACTATAGTAACTCGAAGAAACTAATAGATTGTTTTTATATCCCTCACGGTCTCAAGGAACTCATCAAAATAGTATTGATCCTGTGTACACTTGTATTTTAAAATATAATTCGGTTTATCGGTTGCCCATTATCGTCCAACGAATGGTTTTCCTACTTTTGTTTTGCTAACTCAGTTAATGGGTTTCCCAAAACGTCATTCAAAAACCGTTTAAAACTACTCAAAACTCATCGTCCGCCGAAACGGACTTGTTTGTTCAGTCATCAATCAAAAAGCGACGATGTTTTGTTTTCAATTCCATTAAGTACTCCCTTTTCTATTTTTTCATTTTCTATGTTTTTTAAATGTATTTAGGTTTTTTTTTGGGTATGGTAGAAGAGTTGTACCTAGAAATTATGTAACTTTTTTATATGACTGAAGTAGCAAACGAGCATGCAGTCCACCTGATGGTAAGTTGTCACTGCCGCCCATAGACATTTATAATCAACTTCATATAAAACATGGGTTCTATCTGAAGTCAATCTCAGTTGCGTTGCTACTTCCAAGGACTATGATAGTCGCCTCATACGTAATCGAAACGTAAGAAAGGCTTCGCGCTAGAAATAGGTGTGGCGGTGGTACTTCCATGGTCAAACTACTCTGATTCCACCTTTATTTATCTATGTAACAAAAGTGAGTTGTATTTTGCGTTAGAAAGCTTTTTATAACTAAACCTAGCAATAAGGTACGCGGACTGATGGAAAATAGTCGTCGCCTATAAACATGACGTGAAACCTTACAGTCAAGCTGGCGAAGTGGCAACCCTAATTTACAATATTACGGTGCGACCGTTACGCGAAATGGCAACACCGTTGTTATAAAAAATTCGGGGAAACGTATACCAGTACGCAGTAATAGGGTAGAATACCCCATGGGATATTTTGTTTTGACCTCCATACGACAATACGTAGGTTAGATGTGAGGCGTTTTCATATGAACCTTGAGTAGAATTGACGATGTTTTTTTAGCTGATGTCGGATGGAGTTATATTTTTCGAGCGTAAGTATGTCTCTCGTCAACCCATTATTGTTCTACTGCTGGGAATGGGTCTTCTTTTAGAATGAGAGAGAGGCCATAGCCCACCGCTCTGGCCAAGTGCAAATTGGTGAATCTTTCCGGCACACTTTTATATGAGGTGACCATCATAGTCCTCGCGAGTAGCAACGCATCCGCGTTAGACTTGAGATAAAACCCATGTTTTATTTGAAGTTGTTTACAGATGTCCATAGGCGGCAGTGGCCATTTACCATCAGGTGTACTGATTGTTTGTTTGCCTCTTCAATTAGGTAAAAAATTAAAGATTTTTTAAATACTCATAGTACAAGACGACTATCTTAAGTATAAGTGTTTTACAAAAGCGATAATTAGCTTAAGATGGTCGAAGATGTTTAATATACAAGTATCCTTCGCACGCCGCTGACGCGAAGAGTTTGGCATAATGCTTTTACCTCGTTTCGCCCATGTTAAGCATTTATTTTATCTTATTAAATGAAATGAAATGTCTTTATTTTGCATAGGTCTACGGGGGCACTTACAAATTGTCAGTTACAATTTTTTTCCTTACACTACCACCGGATCGGAACACGACTTCCACTGAGAAGATCCGGCAAGAAACTCAGCGGGTTTACCTTTTTTTGTTTGTTTATATTATAATTGTTTTTTTTAATTTATTAACAATGATGCTTTTTACGTGGGCATAAATGCTAGCTCCAGTATCTTAACTTACAGTTTACTAAAGATAGGCCTCCTATTTGCCAAGATACGCTACACTTTGACACTTAACGAAATGTATGTGATTGCTTAGTCGCAAGCTGTTTTGTGTTCTATTTAAATAATCAGAAATTTATAATACACTTTACGTCAAAGTTAAATCTTAATCAATGCTTCATACACATTACATATGTGTAGTGTAATATGAAAAGCATTACTTTCCTTCTGATGTAAAAATTGAGATTCCTCAGAAAGCTTCGAACTTTGTTTTACTAAAATTTCTTACTAGGACAACCTACAAATGTAAAAACGAGCAGCCTAAAACAATAAAAACATTGTTTTAGTGAAGAAAATAACGTGCGAGCGTTACGTTTATTCTGGAAGCTTTTATACTGAACAGCTTATGTTAAAAAGCTCTTTCCTCATTGTGATTTAGATTTTACGTTTGTAAAAGCTATTGATATTTCTGCTTAGTGACAACAGTGTTAGCCGTTTCTGTGTACCACGTCCTAACTAGAAGATTTCAAGGATATTAAGTTTGAAGGATAAGTAAATCTTTCTATTTGATCATATCTTTCAAACCAGGTTTAAAGGTTAGGTGTAGAGGAACTTTGTCCCTGTAGTTCCGGGATCAGAATAGGGCTACGGTACCCTCTGCCTGTCGTAAGAGGCGATTAAAAGGGGCTTCTGGTGTTGCGGGCGGGGATTGTGGGAGCTCGACCGTCCGGCCAAGCGACCCCGGGAAGGACGGCGGCAGCGCACCGGGGGGGTTTTAGTGCGGTAAGAATCCCACATAACCCGCGTCGCTCCCACGACGTCGGGTACTTTTTGAAAGTTTCCCCCTCGAAAAAAAAAATACCATTGGCCACAAGACACTTGCTATTGCAAGTGTCTTGTGGCCAATCCGCACTTGGCCAACGCGGTGGACTATAGCCTTAACTCTCTCATTATGAGAGAAGACCCGTGCCCAGCAGTGGGACAATAATGGGTTGACGACATGTAGCCCTATTTTGGCCCCGGACTACAGGGACACTAATTTGGCCTCTATGATAAATATAACTATTTCGTGATAATTATCACTTATTATTATCACTTATTATGAGTACTGCTTATAAGCAGTACTCATCACATTTACGAATACATAAAGGGACAATTTATCATTGTTGTATTCATTTTATTACGGGAAGTTTAACAATTTCTATGATATAATAAATTCAATTATTTTGAAAATAAAATGGAGTATAGCGTAAATTACTAACATATCAATTATACCCCAGAGAGGCCATTACAATAGCATGAAATATTTTATGAAAGGTCGACGTGAACATTAAGAGCACCACAAGTCCCTTACAGAGAACACTTTTATTTGCGCCTATATGTAAAACAGAAGAAATATTCAGTTTCAACTATTTTTAACTACAACCAGTTTCAAGTTCGACTATTTGAAGTGGGATTTTGATGTGAAACAAGTGGACTACATGGTCATTTGATACATATAACCGATAAAAAATAGTTTTGTAGTCATTAAAGTCCGACGACATAGACCAATTAGTAACGGGTCGGTACTCCGTGTTATCTGACATGGTACTGATTTAAAAGTCGTCACTGCTTCTAATGGACACCTGGAAGGAATTTCATATAGAATTTATGGTCTATTTCACAGATGTGTTGCTACTCTCCAGGACTAAGATAGTCGCCTCAAATAATTGTGTGCCGGCAACTACACCCTTCCATTGCTTTACGCTAGAAATAGTTGTGGCGGTGGTACCACCCTGGTGCAACTACACTGTTTCTACTAGATCTACTCTTCATTGTAGAAACTTGAATTAACTGTCATTATTTAATGTATGTTAATTTGTTTATTAACTGTCATTATTTGATGTATTGATTATAGTCAGCTTAGTGCTAAGACTTTGAGTTTTAATCAGGACCGGGCAGGAGTGGCACTGCGTAGTAAAACGGAAACCGATGATTTAACGTTTAAACGTTTCTTGCTTTAACATTAAAAGCAACCCGCTGAAATAGACGTTACACGTTATACCCTAGCATTGTTAGTATGGTTGAAGTAGTAGCTTCATATATAAATGAAATTTTCAACTGCGCAACCCTTTTCTCATTATATTTCGCTGAAACTATGTCCTGTTTCAGCGAAATATAATGAGTTTGTTTGTTTTCGAGTTTGTTTTCGAGGGGGAAACTTTCAAAAAGTACCCGACGTCGTGGGAGCGACGCGTGTTATGTGGGATTCTTACCGCACTAAAACCCCCCCGGTGGCCGACCTCGACGCTGCGAAGAGGACTCCGGGAACTCCAGTTGACCGCCGCCGGTGTCCTCAGCGTGTGGCCTATCGGGCTCTTCTCTGGTGGGCGTGAACTGCTCACCGCACCTTCTGGTTTTTACGGCAACATGCAACCACACATGCCGCCGTCCTTCCCGGGGTCACTTGACCGGACGGTTCGAGCTCCCACTCTTCCCGCCTGCAACTCCGGAAGCCTCTTTTAGTCGCCTTTTACGACAGGCAGAGGGTACCGTAGTCCTATTCTGGTCCCGGAACTACAGGGACAGACGAAACTATGTCTTATATGAGCTTCGACTTCGGGACTGTGTACTAAGTACTGAGTATGTCCTAAACCGAAATGAATTGAAATTATTTTTTACTTTTTTGTGACCTGAAGTCGGTAGATATTTTTTGTAAAAAAAGTTTTTATTAAATCGTTGTAAATGCGTTCCTATGCGTTTGACGTCTTTATTATACCAACAACTAAATATTATAACGAAAGCAATATACGATAAATAAATATTAATGGTATTGTATTGCCGAAGTGCTTGAGAAATATCTCCTAGACGCAATATCTCAATGTTTTGCTGATATGATTCCTTTGTTCCGGACGATGGCAGTTTACAAGGCGGTATAAATTCTAATGTATCTGCGCTGTCGGCGACATAAATCACGTGCAATATTATTCCAAGAGTGCCTTGCAGTTTTATGTACGTATAAACAATACGTTTTTACACACAACCAATAAAGGCACCTTTATTATTATTTGCATTATTAAAGGGTACACGTGGTGAAGTCGGACCACATTAATATGTTATTTCCAATGATTTTCTACTCCTCGTTCTCTATTTTTCCTGTTTTATAGCGTTTTACTTTCATCCCCACCACACTTTTCCGCTTCGATATTGTTTTTATGTGATTGTATTTATATCATAATGAGGATAAGTTATAAGGGTTCTAAGTAATTTCGTCTTTACTTACTTAGGATATCATGAAGTAACGAAATAAAATGAAATGAAATGTCTTCATTTTGCATAGGCCTACGGGGGCACATACAAATTGTCAGTTACATATTTTTCCTTACACTACCACCTCGAATCGGAACACTGCCTCAACTAAAAAGATCAGGAAAGAAACTCAGTGGGTTTGACATATGTAATGCATATACGCCTGGTTTAAAAATAAAGAACAGCAAATATTGGAGAGGTTCCCGGGTTCGATTCCCGACCAGACAGGCACCTGAATGATAAGTTTAGATTCATATTCAGGGCCTGGGTGTTTGTGTATTCGTCTTGTGTGTGTCCATGGTATCCGCGACACAGGAGACAATCCTAGTGTGGGGCTATGAGCGTAGAAAGCGTGTTCGATTTTTTTAATAATTACACAATGTAATACAAGTAAATGTTCAGTATATTTTAGACATATTTTTACCTGAACCTTTCTAAATTGAACTTGCCGACCTTAATTTCCCCTGAGTCCCCTGACACTCCTTTTGAACGACATCTTGCGGGTCCCCTTTATAACCTGTAATGGGCTCTCTATTATTTGCCGAGTCATAGTTATAGGACATTTAGTAAATGATGAGTAAGTAAGTATGAAATGAAATGAAATGAAATGAAATGAAATGAAATGAAATGAAATGAAATGAAATGAAATGAAATGTCTTTATTTTGTATAGGCCTGCGGGGGCACTTACAAATTGTCAGTTACATTTTTTTTTCTTACACTACCACCGGATCGGAATACGACCTCAACTGAGAAGATCCGGCAAGAAACTCAGCGGGTTTGTCTTTTTTTCTTATTTATATTCATTTTTTTAATATTATTACAATCATGTTTTTTTTTTACATGGTAATGAACTATGACTTGATTCAATGAAGATTGTAATCTAAAGTAGCGGCATTTTTATTCCCCTTTCACTATCAACACTGCTATTTCCCTAAACAATCAAAGGTACAAAATTCTATTTTATTAATTCAATTATCAACGATCTCTCAGTTCTTATGCTGGTATGATGTCAACAACATTTAAACCCGTTCATCGCAAATGCAAGAACTGCTTTAAGTTACAAATTTAATTTAATTGATCCGGTGACCTTCGTTCCGCCTAAGAGTCAAAAATCTAAAATTATCCGTGTTCCTCCACAACATTATGCATGTATTATACATAAAAAACCTTCCTCTTGAATCACTCTGTTAAAAATAACTGCATTAAATCCATAACGTAGTTTTTAAGATCTAAGCATACATAGGGAGAGACAGCGAGAAGCGACTTTGTATTATACTATTTAGTGATTAATCGATTTGATTAACAGCTTTTATTAAAACTTTGTTTCTTATTAGATTGCGAGCATATTTTTATCCTGAGCATCATATTGATGTTGGAGCATCACAGAAGTGTGACTTGGCACAGGTTGTGACCATCACCAAATCATTTCAACAAGTAGGTACATGTAATATCGCTTGTGATCTTACGTGTATACGGACATACAAGAGTAAAAGCAAAATTCTGATATTTTACTTCGATCAACTTGTGAATTACAAATAATTCAAAGAACTAAATGGATTAGGTAAAATGTTTACCGAAACAAGTTATACCATGTATAAAAAGCCACTGATAGAGGCTTAAGTGTCTTAAGCTAAGAAGCTAGGGTTCAACTTCGGATACTTTGAAATTATGCTGGCATATTACAACTTTCTTATTCGAAGCAATTCAATTATTCGAGCAATGTGTGTTGCCAGTGATGACCTACGGCGCCGAAACGTGGTCCTTCACTGTAGGCCTCATTCGGAGACTCAGGGTCGCTCAGCGTGCTATGGAGAGGGTTATGCTCGGAATTTCGCTACGAGACATGATTCGCAACGATGAAATCCGTAGACGAACGAAGCTTACCGACATAGCTCTCAAAATTAGTAGGCTGAAGTGGCAATGGGCCGGCCACATCGCTCGCAGGACCGATAACCGATGGGGAAGGAAGGTCCTCGAGTGGCGACCACGTTTAGGCAAAAGGAGTACAGGTCGCCCCCCTACCAGATGGACCGATGACCTGAAGAAGACAGCGGGAAACCGTTGGATTCAGAGGGCACAGGACCGGTTGGAGTGGCGTCATTTAGGGGAGGCCTATTTTCAGCAGTGGACATCAAAAGGCTGATGGATGGATGGATGGATTACAACTTTCTTAAGACTTAAACAACGAAGAAGAACTATAAGATGTAATATGATAAATAACGTATTATTACCGGATTGCGTCTAAGTTGAGTAAAGTATATCGTATGTATTTATGTATGTTTGTAGGTAAGATGGCAACGATATTATTAATTACGATATTTATTTTATTTTAGCAAATTTAACTTTTAATATTAGCTCTTGGTTAAAAATCTGATTGTAATTCCATCTGTGGCATTATTAATCAAAGACAACAAAACGTACAAAAATGGTCCCATCTAAAATAATAAACTATGATATACCTAATTCTAAAAGTATAAAAATTTGATAATTTTACGCCCTGTCTATAATATACATATTTTTGTTTTATCAATACCATCTTACATTTATCCAAAAATATATTTATCGCTACATATTTGCACTAAAAATAAAACCGAACTACATCATATTCCGCTGACACAACTTTATAGGGAAGAAAACCATTTTAGAAAATTGAATAAGTAAATTTATTTTACAACATCGATCATCTGTGTGGTTTGATGTGAGGTATAAAAATGGACATTTACTTTTTACGACCAATGTCAGACTCAGGTAATATATTTCTACCAATCAAGAATTTTTATGTTCAGTTACTTTAGCTTACTTGTGTTATTTTGTAAAGTTCTCTTTGAAAAAAAGTAGTCTACTATTACGTTAAAAATGTTTATTAAAACTCGCAAAACTTTGGAAGTAGCTGTCACATTTGAAAAAATATTTTGTAATTTGTATGGCCATTTATTAAATTAGGATCCCAACGAGACCTTGGTTTTAAACATTGATAAAAAATAATTATTTATGTTTATAGAAAATAATTAAGTTAATTTACATGTAATTTTTGTTAAAAAATAGTAAATCTCTAGTTCATTAATACATATATTTACGCCTAGGTTGTTCCTGTCGCTTTGCCTACTTTAGTCATGCCTACCACAATAATGTGTACATAGTTCTTTGTTTTAGTTTAGGTCAACTTTATTTCACCTGACCTCTAGTCCGTAAGAGACTAACAAATAAATATTACTATACATTATCGATATATGTACAACCTTCATATATAAGTACTGTATAAGTTGCTTTATACTCTCTGTAATTAAAATAAATATTGATATATGGAACAAATATGTGATAGATCATTATGGTCCAATGAAATCAATTAAAAGGTATTTCAATAGGCAAGTACCTACAAAGAAACTGAACTTTTCAACATAACAAACAGAGCATTGCAGTGAAATATACAATTCAGTTTATTTATGTCGTGTGAAACGCAATAAACGAAGAGTGCATCACGTGTCGTGTCGTGATTCATAAAACTGCAAGGCACTCTTGGAATAATATTGCACGTGATTTATGTCGCCGACAGCGCAGATACATTAGAATTTATACCGCCTTGTAAACTGCCATCGTCCGGAACAAAGGAATCATATCAGCAAAACATTGAGATATTGCGTCTAGGAGATATTTCTCAAGCACTTCGGCAATACAATACCATTAATATTTATTTATCGTATATTGCTTTCGTTATAATATTTAGTTGTTGGTATAATAAAGACGTCAAACGCATAGGAACGCATTTACAACGATTTAATAAAAACTTTTTTTACAAAAAATATCTACCGACTTCAGGTCACAAAAAAGTAAAAAATAATTTCAATTCATTTCGGTTTAGGACATACTCAGTACTTAGTACACAGTCCCGAAGTCGAAGCTCATATAAGACATAGTTTCGTCTGTCCCTGTAGTTCCGGGACCAGAATAGGACTACGGTACCCTCTGCCTGTCGTAAAAGGCGACTAAAAGAGGCTTCCGGAGTTGCAGGCGGGAAGAGTGGGAGCTCGAACCGTCCGGTCAAGTGACCCCGGGAAGGACGGCGGCATGTGTGGTTGCATGTTGCGAAATGAATTGAAATTATTTTTTACTTTTTTGTGACCTGAAGTCGGTAGATATTTTTTGTAAAAAAAGTTTTTATTAAATCGTTGTAAATGCGTTCCTATGCGTTTGACGTCTTTATTATACCAACAACTAAATATTATAACGAAAGCAATATACGATAAATAAATATTAATGGTATTGTATCCCCGAAGTTCTTGAGAAATATCTCCTAGACGCAATATCTCAATGTTTTGCTGATATGATTCCTTTGTTCCGGACGATGGCAGTTTACAAGGCGGTATAAATTCTAATGTATCTGCGCTGTCGGCGACATAAATCACGTGCAATATTATTCCAAGAGTGCCTTGCAGTTTTATGAACCACGACACGACACGTGATGCACTCTTCGTTTATTGCGTTTCACACGACATAAATAAACTGAATTGTATATTTGACTGCAATGCTCTGTTTGTTATGTTGAAAAGTTCAGTTTCTTTGTAGGTACTTACCTATTGAAATACCTTTTAATTGATTTCATTGGACCATAATGATCTATCACATATTTTTTCCATATATCGATATTTATTTTAATTACAGAGAGTATAAAGCAACTTATACAGTACTTATATATACAGGTTGTACATATATCGATAATGTATAATAATATTTATTTGTTAGTCTCTTACGGACTAGAGGTCAGGTGAAATAAAATTGACCTAAATTAGTGTAAACCTAAATGTACACATTACTGTGGTAAGCATGACTGAAGTAGGCAAAGCGACAGGAACAACCTAGGCGTAGATATATGTATTAATGGACTAGAGATTTACAATTTTTTAACAAAAAATACATGTAAATTAACTTATATATTTTCTATCAACTTGATTAAATAATTATTTTTTATGAAAGTTCAAACCAAGGTCTCGTTAGGATCGTAGCAATTTAATAAATGGCCAGTCAAATTACAAAATATTTTTTCAAATGTGACAGCTACTTAAAAAGTTTTGCGAGTTTTAATAATCATTTTTTACATTTTTAACATAATAGTAGACTACTTTTTTCAAAGAGAACTTTACAATAATAACGTCGTCGTCGTCAACCCATTATTGTCCCACTGCTGGGCACGGGTCTTCTCTCAGAATAAGAGAGTTTAGGCCATAGTCCAGCGCGCTGGCCAAGTGTAAATTGGTGAACAACTCGCACTTGGCCAGCGACACTTGGTCACAATAATAACACAAGTAAGCTAAAGTAACTGAACATAAAAAAATTTGATTGGTAGAAATATATTACCTGAGTCTGACATTGGTCGTAAAAAGTAAATGTCCATTTTTATGCCTCACATCAAACCACACAGATGATCGATGTTGTAAAATAAATTTACTTATTCAATTTTCTAAAATGGTTTTCTTCCCTATAAAGTTGTGTCAGCGGAATATGATGTAGTTCGGTTTTATTTTTAGTGGGAATATGTACCGATAAATACATTTTTGGGTAAATGTAAGATCGTATGTCGATAAAACAAAAAGAAATTTTATAGGTAGACAGGGCGCAAAGTTATATTTTTTTTATACTTTTAGAAATATATTTTTTTGTACGTTTTGTTGTTATTGATTATAAATGCCACAGATGGAATTACAATCAGATTTTTAACCAAGAGCTAATATTGAAAGGTAAATTTGCTAAAATAAAATTAATATCGTAATTATAAAAATATCTTTGCCATCTTACCTACAAACATACATAAATACATACGATATACAGTACTCAACTTAGACGCAATCCGGTAATAATACGTTATTTACGAGTAACATACTAGTCGCCCGTCGCATCGGCCGAAATTCGACCGTAATTTAAATTAAAAATCAAATGTCATCTGACATTCTTGACGTTGTGTCTTTTCATAGTAAGACATTGAATGTTCTATTTCATTTACTAAGTACATATGTGTTTGTGACAAATGCAAGGCAGTGTGTGTAATGTGTTTTTAGTTGATTTTATGTATGAAAAATGCATTATTTGAAAAAAATATTAACATTCTGCACTCCTTCTCTACGTCCACTATAACCGTGCAAAATTTCATACTAATCCGTCCGCGGCATATTACTTAAAAATCCGTCACAAATTTTTGCTTCACGTATTAATATAATAATTACATCTTATAGTTCTTCTTCGCTGTTAAAGTCTTAAGAAAGTTGTAATATGCCAGCATACTTTCAAAGCCTAGCTTCTTAGCTTAAGACACTTAAGCCTCTTTCAGTGGCTTTTTATACATGGTATAACTTGTTTCGGTAAACATTTTATCCAATCCATTTAGTTCTTTGAATTATTTGTAATTCACAAGTTGATCGAAGTAAAATATCAGAATTTTGCTTTTACTCTTGTATGTCCGTATACACGTATCACAAACAATATTACATGTACTTGTTGAAATGATTTGGTGATGGTCACAACCTGTGCCAAGTCACAGTTCTGTGATGCTCCAATCAATATGATGCTCAGGATAAAAATATGCCCGCAATCAAATAAGAAACAATGTTTTAATAAAAGCTGTTAATCAAATCGTTTAATTACAACATACTATAAAACAAAGTCACTTCGCGCTGTCTGTCCCTATGTATGCTGATCTTTAAAACTTCGCTACGGATTTAATGCAGTTTATTTAAAAAGTGATTTAAGAGAAACCTTTTTATGTATAATACATGCATAATGTAGTGGAGAAACACTGATAATTATAGATTTTGGACTCTTAGGCGGAACGAAGTTCGCCGGGTTAGCTAGATTAAAATAATTTGTAGCTTGAAACAGTTCTTGCATTTTCGATGGACGGGTTTAAATGGTGTTAACATCATACCAGCATAAGAACTGAGAGATCGTTGATTATTGAAATAAAAAAATAGAATTTTGTACCTTTGATTGTTTAAGGAAATAGCAGTGTTGATAGTGAAAGGGGAATAAAAATGCCGCTACTTTAGATTACAATCTTCATTGAATCAAGTCATACTTACTTACTCATGATCTACTAAATGTCCTATAACTATGACTCGGCAAATAATAGAGAGCCCATTACAGGTTATAAAGGGGACCCGCAAGATGTCGTTCAAAAGGAGTGTCAGGGGACTCAGGGGAAATTAAGGTCGGCAAGTTCAATTTAGAAAGGCTCAGGTAAAAATATGTCTAAAATATACTGAACATTTACTTGTATTACATTGTATAATTATTATATTAATACGTGAAGCAAAAATTTGTGACGGATTTTTAAGTAATATGCCGCGGTCGGATTAGTATGAAATTTTGCACGGTTATAGTGGACGTAGAGAAGGAGTGCAGAATGTTAATATTTTTTTCAAATAATGCATTTTTCATACATAAAATCAACTAAAAACACATTACACACACTGCCTTGCATTTGTCACAAACACATATGTACTTAGTAAATGAAAATGAAAAGACACAACGTCAAGAATGTCAGATGACATTTGATTTTTAATTTAAATTACGGTCGAATTTCGGCCGATGCTACGGGTGAGTTATTAAAAAAATGGAAGTCGCTTTCTACACTCGTAGCCCCATACTAGGTTTTTCTCCTGTGTCGCGGGTGCCATGGACACACACAAGACGAATACACAAACACCCAGCCCCAGAACATGAATTTAAACTCATCATTCAGATGCCTGTCTGGCCGGGAATCGAACCCGGGAACCGCTCCAATATTTGCTGTTCTTTATTTTTAAACCAGGCGTATATGTATTACATATGTCAAACCCACTGAGTTTCTTTCCTGATCTTTTCAGTTGAGGTCGTGTTCCGATCAGGTGGTAGTGTAAGGAAAAAAATATGTACCTAACTGACAAGTTGTAAGTGCCCCCGTAAGCCTATGCAAAATGAAGACATTTCATTTCATTTTATTTCGTTACTATGTGAGTAAAGGCGAAATTACTTATAACCCTTATAACTTACCCTCTTTAAGATGCAATCAGATAAAAACAATATCGAAGCGAAAAAGTGTAGTGGGGATGAAAGTAAAACGGTATAAATCAGAAAATATGGAGAACGAAAAGTAAAAAGTCATTGGAAATAACATTTTAATCTGGTCCGACTTGACCACATGGTCAAGTACCCTTTAATAATTCAAAAAAAAAAATTAAGGTCCCTTTATTCATTCCGTGTAAAAACGATAATAATATATAAAAAACGGAGCCTTTAAATTTTCCTGTCTTAATTATCAATCAAATCAAGAATAGCTACTTTAAGTACCATTAAGTAAGTAACATTATGTTCAAATATTTTTTTCTCTCAATAGTGTATATGTTCATTCTGATGACTAAATTTATTTCGCTCCATCCGTTTTTACGTCAAGATGTATTTTTTTGTACTCGTATCAAACATACCAAACAGGAACAAAGTTTTACTCAGCAATCCGGCTCAAAGGACCAAAAACCGTATAAATGACATAAGTTTGCTACATCTTCGCTATTAATGTTCAGGATTTCATAGTGTCACTCACACTCGCTTCAGAACTATCTAATTAAGTTAATCTATCACTTGAGACGTCGTATCCGGCCCGCCTGCTATCACCTAACTTGTCGGCTTCAAACTTGTGCAATATCTCCAGGCTCTTATTAAACTTTCATATATTAAAAGCCTCTTTGATGTATTGTATAACCAGTATTTTTATATGTAAGTAATTTATATACTAATTTGAAATATTGAAGTAGCAAATAAGCTAATGGTTTACCTGGCGGTAACTGTACAATGATAAGCAGTGATAACCTAATGGTTGAAACTTTTCCTCTCAATCGAGAGATCTGTGGTTCAAACCCATGCACCACTGATTTATGTGCGTATTAGAAATTCATTATCACTGCTTTTCGGTGAAGGAAAATATCGTTAGGAAAAATACACACCCGAGAGTTCTTTAAAAAAAGTTCTCGGAGGTGTGTGAAGTCCACCAATTCGCACTTGGCTAGCACGGTGGACTATGGCCCAAAACTCTCTCATTAAGAGAGAAGACCCGTGTCCAACAGTGGGACAATAATGGGATGATGATATAAATGATAATAATAATACACGAGAATTGAAAACCTCCTCCTTTTTTGGATGTTGGTTAAAAAACTAAAACATAATATATAATAACAAAAATAACAAAATACCCGAAGTCAGTCACAAACGCATAGCTCTTCTATTTAACACAATTTCCTAATATAAAAATAAGCAAGCTACCTCACCAAAGAATCAATCAAGTTACGCAAAACTGATTTACGCTAAAAAGGTATGACGGTGGTGCCTTCTTCTTCTACGACCTTTTTACCCTACCGCGGGAACCCATGATTACACTTTACAATGGAAATTGGACATTCTCATCAAACAATAAAAATAATTACCATTTAACTGTTAAATGCTGAACAAAGACAATAAGTTATCAGTAATGTATCGAGTAATTTGTCAATATGACAAGGAGCCCAATTTGTGAATTTACAATATTAATTAAGGCGTCGTGCCCAACAATAACAAAGAGTTCATCCGAAATTAAATATTAAAAGCAATATATTTCAGAGGGCGGGCAGGCAGTCGCCGTAAATTATTAAAAAACTAGCCAAGATTGTGTTGTCATAAGCAGATGGTTCCGTACCTTTTAAAACTATATATTTAGTTTTATTTACTTAGTAGGATGTTTCATAAGATAAAATATACGTTTTTATCGGTCAATATCGGTAATAAACTGTCATATTCGTTACCTGCCAAAATTCAATAGCTTAACATATGTATTATAATGAGAGCGCAGGAACATAGTGTTACAGGACATTGTTATTAAAATACATCAATAGGTGTGACGGCATTGACCCCAGGCTGAAACCATGGAAGCTTCACATTTTTATACGTTTGTGTTAGAAATAGAGTAATGTCTTTCTAGCTTTGGTTTATCCATCCATCCATCCATGTATGTCCATTTCGTCGGCACGTGCTGTTGTCCAAACGACTTGACGGTTAGTAATATAAATGACATATCACTGAAATCGACTCAGATGTCAAAGTGGCTTAGGCCATATATTTTTTAAATATGGCATCTGCGACCAGACAAAAGGGGGGGGGGGGACATTTTTTATTATCATATCAACATTATATCGATATTACTTTTATTTTAAATTAAATTAATTATTGTATAAACATAAGGCTGAAACTCAAGGCAAGGCGAATTCCTGGTGTGGGGCTATTAGTGTAGAAAATAGCTCACAATTAGGTTTCCACCACATATAAATTTAGGAGTAGTACCACACATATATTTGTAAGGTTTTCTGAAGTTCCTTAAGTTCCATTCTACACAGTGAACCCTAAACCTGCCTGCTTTATTTGGAAGTACTGTTGGTTGTAGCGTGCTTTATTAAATTTTCATAAATGTCGACGCTTATCTAAGGACGTCATAAAGTGTAATTACCAGCCCCTTATGAAGACTCCCGACCTTGTTGGCTTTAGGACTATGCAAAGACAATTTTTCGAGTCTTTGCCTTTTACAAAGACGAAAAATCTTTAGTAAGGGTTCGTTGTAGATAATTAATCATCGGATAATATGAGAAAACATATGACGTTCTTCGTGAGAATGGTTCAATAAGTATATTATGTATGATAAAAATAATGAGTTTTATCCTAGGTTAAGCAGATATCAAAACTATACATCAATATGGACAGTTTTTTCTCTTCGATATTTGTGTCGCTAAAAATTATACAGAGTTTTTAGTGTTAAAATTTAAGGAAATAATTTTAACCTTATTTTTTATAAATTTTGCAAATAATTTGGCTATAAGAAAAAAGGAGGTATAATTTAAACCGGTAACCTACAGCGTTATAAAACACAATTTAATTTAATTTTTTTTAAGAAGTAATGTTAGACATACATATATTTCAAAACACTTTAACTTTGGGAAAAAGATAGACCTTTCAACTCTATGTATTCAATATTTCATTATTTAAATAATTGCTTACTTACAAAAGTATTCATATGTTATTATTGAAATGTAATACGATTATACCTACTTTTTTTAATAATGTTAAAAAAGTCTTTCCAAAACTAGTCATTGTTACTTTACATGTGGTTAGATTAGTAAAAGCTGTAATATTTATTATTATTTTATATCTATTTGTACAAAAGTTAAGGGATACTCTCTAATCGGCTTATCATCGGAGACCTTATACGTATTATTAAAACCAGAACCATAGAATTTGGACAACGGGTTCATTTTATCCTGAGAGACACCCGCAAGGGTTCATTTTATTGTGAGAGACACCCGTTAGGGTTCATTTTATTGTGCAGAGAAAGGGTTTTTTGCTATTTAACACCGAAGGAGTATAAAAGGAATTGAAGCCCTACCACATTTAGTTTGACCTGACGGCACTCTTGACCTTAATTTCTTCTGCCTTACTTAAATAATGCCTTTATTCCAAGAGTTGCTATATCCTAAACTTAGTTCTTAAGATTACCTATTTTGGATCGGATAGAGTTCTTGTTATGTTTAAAATTTATTTAAGATTTGCTGTGGCCTACTGTTTTATATGCGTTTTAAAATATAGTATGACAATAAACAATTCGGGTATCCCTTCAACATTTTTGAAATACCTACACCAGTAAATACCACGTAAAAATGTTACCAAAGTTATTTCTTCATTTAAATTGTATTACTTTTGAAGGAGAATGTATGGAATTAAATAAAAACTAAACATTACCTTAAGAAATAATCTATTTTTTATTACCTACTTCTACTAATTTCAGTGGTTTTGGTTGGATCAGATTTCAAACATACACAGAAACAAAAATTCTAAAAATCTATGGAAACGCCCATAGTTTAACTGCAGTCCTGCAAATGAATTATTTGTAAATACTGGGGATTTGTATATAAATATTTATGTGTAATTTTCATTTTTAGTGCGTGTAAAGAAAAGGAAGAAAAATGCAATGGATATTTACTAATGGATGAAATATTTTCTCGTTTGGTACAATTATTACAAAAATCTTAAAACCCTAACCATCATAATGATTTCTGCAATATTGTTCTATATTTATGATATTAAACTAAAGAAATAACACGCTAATTCCTAAAGAAATTTTAGGAATTAATTATGTTACAAGAATTAACCATTGTCACCCTTTGTTTCTTTAGCGTCTCAAAGGGTCCTTAATTAGATAAATTAAAATCTAAGACTCTTGTAATTGTTTTACCTGATCTTTGGAAGTACTTTTTGAAGTTATAGCTGGTAATAGGATAGTGCTATTAATTTTGGCATTACATGAAAGGGTTCGGGACCAGGCACTTATTCCGTTTAATATCTATTCAATTTATTTTTAACTTATAAGTTTTTAAGCTATGCAAGCTTTTATCGCGGGCTTTGAGCACAATCGAATCAAGAAATTCCGTAACGAAAATACCTAACACCCCCCACTACGCTTACCATGTAGCGCGGCCGAGCGTTCGCTTAAAGTGTATGTATATGATACGACAGTACGAAGCTCGCAAGGACCGTGACGAGCTGCTCGGAAATCGGACGAATATGTATGCAGCTGTTTATGAGAAAGTATATAGTATCAAATAAAAAACTTAAATTAATATCAAAGAAAAAAATACTGCATAAATAAATAAATAATTATAACTGCATAGGTTGATTAAAAAATGCTATGCAATAGTTTTATCGCGGCAGTCCCTGAGTGCCGCACGTTTTTTATAAGATTGGTAGTAGAAATAAATCATGTTGATTGTTGCTTTAAGTTTTTTATAAGATACCTGCTACCAACTTTTACAGATCATAATTTCTATTTGGAGTTAATAACTTAACAGAGGAAATGAGAATGGTTCATCCTAGAAATTTCTACCTCCACACTCATTCCTAGCGTCAAGCATTACTAACGTTTCGGCGAAATGGTATGGTTGCCGGCTCACTTTTATATGAAATCTACAAGAGAACAACGCATCATCGTCAACGTGAGGTAAAAGTGACCTTATATAAGATGGATGTTGACAATAACTTTTTACCTTCGAGTAAATGGTAATTGCCAGCTCTACATTATAAAAGTTCATCTAAGTTCAGCACGACAAACATTTTCTATATAACATTGAAGTAAATGAGCACGCAAACCATATGAAGTGGCGAAATACAATCCTTGTTTTGTATAATGTCAATGGCGTTCGTCCATTGACATTATACAAAACAAGGGTTCTATTAAAAGTAAATCAGAGATGCGTTGCTACTCCTGAAGACTAAGATAGTCGCCTCACATGCCGGCAACCACACTCTTTCACCGAAAAATAACTTCTAGAAATAGGTGTGACGATGGTACCTCTTCGGTCGACGTTCTATCACCTACAACTGACGTTCTACCACCTTAACTTATACAAAATATTCATAAAAATAATATGATGTAATATTTACGAGTAATTATCCATTAAAGACGCAATTAAGAGTCAACTCGTAATAAAACTCCAGTTCACCTGAGTCTGGAAGAGCTAAAAGCTTTTCAGTGTTACTGAACTATCCATAAAATATGCAGTCTCAAGCTTATTCATATGCATAAGATAGTGATCGTATTCTAATGACATCGTTGAGCGCTACTAAACGTAATTTTATGTCGGGGTTCAGAAATTGTACATTACTTATTGAAGGGACGAAATAGGTATTCGTTTATTTTTTTACACGCCGACACGCTTAGAATCGCCTAAGTGTGTAAGTTGTGATTTCTCAATAATTATTTCGTTTTGTCTTTTTATGCAGCATAAAATCGCTCTTATTTAAGTTATCATATCATACTACTATAAAGGCGAAAGTTTGTGAGTGTGTATGTTAGTTACTTCTTCACGTCTAAATGGCTGGAGCGATTTTCATAAAATTTGGTAGGAAGCTGCGGGGTTCAACTTGTTTTTTATAAAATTAAATGCAAATGAGCCTGATGGCAAGTGATCATTACCACCCACGGACGTAAGCAACCGGGGTTCTATCCGAAGTAAAACACAGATGAATTGCCATTCCTGTGGACTAAGTTAGGATATTCGCAAAAATTGTTTCACGCTGTAAGGTGAGTTGGGGTAATATCGGACATGGGGTAAAACAATAAAATTGAAACTGTAGGTTAATGTTTTTTATCAAATTGACAACGTCATACACCGACATCATTTTCATGGCTTGGTAGATGTACACATAAAAAGAAAATGGCTGACTTAAGTCTAAAATTTTAATCGTATGGCTTTACCCCATGTCCGATATTACCCCAACTCACCTTAATGAATGTTCATGCGGTATCTGTGCGGTTGGACCATACTCCTTTTACTATTCCACGACAATATGATTTATTATAAAAGATTCAGTTGCATTAAACCTTGCGCTCGCTTCCCCGTTTTGTATTCGTAGCGTTGAATATTTCGCACATTTCTCTCACAGCAACAAGTATAACATTTTGTACATTGGATTTATCAGACGGTTACCATGATAATTTTTTGACATAATTCAAAAAATAAAATTGAAATGAATTATAACATAACTGGGAAATGAATTGTAACTTAACTAATAAAGAATAGCATACAGAATAGTTAAATTTTTAACACGTTAAATTTTGGAATTTTATTTAGGTAATTGAAGAAGCAAACGTACTCTTTACTCTCTCTCTCTCTACTTCACCTAATTGATATTGCAATTGCAACAAACCAGATTTGGTTTGATTATATTAGAGTAACTGACCTGACCTAAACCGAGACCTTTTCTTCACAGGAGTTGGCGTTTGGTGACCCACAATCCCTATTAAATAACAGGCGGAGGCCAGACCTCTGGTAATATAGCTCGGGCCGCTCCCGTCCTTCCCACCAGTTAAAGCGAGAAACGCAGCAACGGGGATCAAAACCATCTCCCTCTTCCGATCAATAATCTCCTCTCGGCTGATTAAAATTCACCACCGAAACATAGCCGATAAGGCCAGTAGTCCTAACAGCAACGACACAATTAGAAAAATACCACGTCATGCTAATCGGAATACAATCCACAAAGCATACTTGTTATCTATATCTAAGTTTATTAAAAGACGTATTCTTACTGATCGACTGTCTGAGTGTGTAGCCAACTGACTGTAAGGCAAGATACTGGAGCTAACTTTTATTACCTATCTAAAAACAAGATAGCATATAAAAAAAATATACAAAGAAAAAAAACAAACCCACTGAGTTTCTTGCCGGATCTTTTCAGTTGAGGTCGTGTTCCGATTCGGCGGTAGTGTAAAAATAATATATGTAACTGACAATTAGTAAGCGCCCCCGTAGGCCTATGCAAAATAAAGACATTTCATTTCAATTTATACATATTGCTGGGCTTAAATATTACATTACATTACAACGTGAAATTTGGACAACATTTTATAAGATTTGATGAGGTATTTTCCGTCGAAGTTCAACATTAGCCGTGTGGCATTACAATTGATTAGTGCACTAACTACGAGCAGAATGCGATTAATCAAAGTACTTCAGCATAATGGATTTAGTTTCCCGACTCCCAAAACTACTTTAGAGAAACGTCTACACTGCTAGGATATTTACATAAGTTTTGCAACACCTACATGAAGTTGAAATGAGTTTAAAGTAAGTATTATTAATGGTTGATGGTCAAATTTGTAGTATAATACTTCACGAAAGAGGTATTTTAGATGAGTTCAGCTTCGAAGAGAATAACGTTTCTTATGTAATATGTCAGCCCTTATGTATATCTTAGTCCTCGGGAGTAGCAACAGATGAATCAAATGCAGATCAGCTGATGGTAAGTGGTCATAGTTAGACATTTGTAAACAGCTTCTTACAGAACGTGGATTCTGCGTCAATTACAAATACGTTGCTACTCCTGAGTTCTAAGATGGTCGCCTTATATGAAACAACCGCTCCACACGATAAAGGTGTGACAGTGGTACCTTCCCGGCCGAACTTTATACGTTCTCTCACATAACAAAGTTCGCAAGTACTGTACGTTGTACTTCAAAAGCTACCCGACGCCGTGGAAGCGATGCGGGATTATGTGGGATTTTTACCACTTCAAAACCCCCCTTTTTTTTGACTCCGGGGATCTCTAAGAGAACGCAACCGGAATCCTCTGAGCGCGTTGCCCCATCGGGCTCCACCCAGAATAGGCTGGGCCCACGGCCACCTCAGTCTTTACGACGGTATGCGACCAGACATACCGCCGTCCTACCCAGAATCGCCTGACCGAACGGTTCGAGCTCCCACTCTAGCCACCCGCAACCCCTGAAGCCCCTTACAGTCGCCTCTTACGTCAGGCAGGGGGTGCCGTCGCCCTATTCTGATCCCGGAACTACAGGGACTTAGTGCTTAACACTAGGCCACTATACATTATCTGGTCTTATCACGGAAAGCGTAAGCCTTTAGCGGATTTTGACCAAGTCTGCTTTAATTTGCTGGCCTTATAACATCAGACACAATTGTTTTCATAGCTCAACATTGTTGCTTGCACCGTAAATTGACGCTATAAGGAAATATTGTATAGCCCACGGGCAAGGTTCCCGTAAAGAATAATTCTTACTTAACTATTTTTACAGATTTATAAACTTTTCTAGCTTCAAGGAATTCAGATAGCACTATAAAATGTCGTGCACGTGTAAATGTTGCGGAAGCCCGGAGGTAAATTATACTGCATGCGGTAGAAAAGTGCTTTGCGATTTTCCATCCTTTTTGCGCTGAAAATAAAGGAAATGAGATTATTAACTGCACGTGAAGCACTTTAGATGCTAAAAATCTCAGATTAAAAAAGGTAGACAGCGTATTGCGAAACATTACATTGAAAAAGAAATTATACATTTGTCCATCTTTTAAATCCGCGTTCTATTTTGTAAAAGATATCGGATTTTATTTGCACCATGTGTGCCACATTGTCGGATTTTTATGTATATAATATTATAAAACTTAACAACTCTTCCGAGATTTTTCTTATTTTGCATTGTTAACGGTTATTTTTGTAAGTATATTACCAAAATCGGCGTAATTTATTTTCTTCCAACCTTACTTCATTTTATGAGTCTTCTTTAGTCTCTCTTAGATACTTTTTAGTCTGAGTTAATGTAATAAAGTCCGTAATGTAGGTATGGAAGGGGATTTTAACCTGTTATCGACTAGTACACTTACAATTTAGGGATTTGCATATTTTTTAGAATTTAGAGCAGGGTATTGATCCCATTTTTGATTACCTTGAACAGTTTGCATTTTTTTATTCAAAACCAATTTACATTTAATTAAGATTCTACACAATCACCTTCCATTTAACTATTGACGAATTTTTCATTAAATATAATTTGAATTTAGAAACTGTTCTATAAAACAGAGGGTTCTTTAATATATATTTTATATACATATTTTATATATTTTACTAGTTTTCATTTGATCGGGGAACTACTACCGCCACACCTATTTGTAGCGTTAAGCATTATGGCGTATTTGTAGCGGTAAGCAGGAGGCAGCATGGTTGCTCTTCTTCCATTAGGAATATATGCTCAGCAGAGCGCTATAATGAGGATTGATATTATACACATACAAACATCTTATTAACTTGTACTATTTTGTATTCAAAAAACACAAGTCGGAATACAAAACGATTGTAATATTTCTCTGATAACGGAATACGAAATTCTCATCCTGTTTACGTTCATTACGTATGCGAAATGCATGCGAAGATAATTTAAGAGCGACGGCCATAAATAAATAAGATGGTTATCTTGTATCCGGTCGCAAAATATTGCTTAGGTTTGTTATGACTTGAAATAAATAACACTTCATTTAAATTCTTCGCATTAGTGTGTGCTGCTTGTATTTTTATACAAATTGAAGTAACAAGCATACTGTCTGTCTGGTGAGGTGGTTATGTGTGGTCACAGCCGTTATGCTAATCATTGTAGTAGTTATGTACATAGTAGGTGTGTTGTGCGAGTCACTATTTGTTTTTGTTCTATTTATTCTTTTCCTTAAATTCACGTTTAACGGACTTTTATATTTATTTTAAGTCTTACGCAACCTTACATTTTCTTTCTAATGTTAGCGGTAAGAAATATTTCTACCATGACAATGATAAATTTATATTTATGAACACTCTCGACACGTGCGTAACCCGCGCGGTCACGGCTGGCAGGATTCTTACACGCCCCAATATTGCCCTAAAAGCCTCGCATCGTAATCTTTACCTGAAATTACGCCATAAATGGTAACGCTGCAAAAATATTGTGACACAAGTGACACTAATAAATTTGGATTTATTATACGAGCACCTTCATGGACTTCATTTGCGGTAAGTTGTTGGCATCATAGACGTAAGACTAAATGAATATGACTAAATTTATATCTGTTTGTGTCGTTAGTCTTTGCCTATACTGTTTATATCGATTGATATTCAGGTAAAACGGTGGAGTAGCTATATTGTTACAAGTGAAATGAAATGTGTTTATTTTGTATACGCCTACGGGGGCACTTACAAATTGTCAGTTACACGTTTTTTATTACTCTACCACCGGAGTGGAACACGATCTCAACTGAGAAGATCCGGCAAGAAACTCAGAGGGTTTGTCTTTTTTGTTATGTTGTATTTTTTTTGATATATTTTGACATAACATGAGTTTTCTAGCCAACTCTTTTCCTTAAGCAGAATAAGGTCTTTACCAAGCCAAAAAATTCTAAGTCCACTGACTTAGAACTTTTTGGCTTGGCAAACCAAAAAAAATTTTACCATAGTGATCTTTTTCTGGCATTATGTTTAAACAAGAAGGTAGCGTTGCAAATAAATTATTTCAGTTCAACCAGACAATAAAAAATGGCCCTATGACACTGATAAATTTCTATTTATGAAAACCCGCTAGCTGCTACACGCACATAATCCGCGGCCAGGTATGTCAGATTATATTTATAATTTAAATACCAGGTAAAATTGCATTTTTTATTTCTATAATGTCAATAACATTGGTATGAATGAATTCTGGAACTTCGTCATGAATTTCGTTTTGTGAGCATATAGAGTAGGTCTGAGAATCGGCGAACATCTATTTATTTTTCATACCCTTTAGTGATAGGGGTTGTCCACCCTTGACATTTTTTAAAATTTTATATGGCAAAACAACGTTTGCCGGGTCAGCTAGTTACAAAACTATATGCTATTTGTTAAATTACAAGCAATATGGTGAAGTTTTGAAATCCCTTTAAATGATGAGTGCAGATGAATTATTCAATTCTAACTTTACTTCACCGAATGGACGAATTGATTATCAAATCGATATTCAATATGGAGTGGTTTCTGCTTACTCTTTGTAAGCAATTCCTTTGTTATTCAATTGCGGAAGAGAAGTAAACATTTTAATGGTCTGTCCATCGTTTACAATAACCATATTGCATAAGGACACAGCATACGAATACGGATATAATAAAATTGCGACAGAAAATATATATGCTCTCCATAGATTACCATTTCCGTTCATACATTATTTGATCGAAGTAACAAGCATGTAGTTCTTCTTCCAGTAAGTTCCAATTGCGTCTCATGAACGTCTTTAACCAAAACTAGATAGCATTAAAATTTTACCTAGGATGGGACCGATGCGTTGCACTTCACCCTTAAGTAGGTACGTTTGCCTAATGAAGCATTGTTCGCATTGTTTGATATTATGTGCTTGGCAAGACGGTTATTAACTATTACGTGACCACAACAATTAGGCGCATGAAACAAAAGCAGTTCCGTACCCCGCACCTCGCTTCTGTCCCCGCGCATCCCCTAGTGATGTGCAGTCGTGTATCGTCTAGGTGTTTACGTTAGCCAGCACGTGTTTAATGTTATTTGGTTACAATGTTAGTTTAATGAGTGATTGTTGATTTTTTTAAATTATTATTAAATTAGTTGATAAGTCGTCAACAAGCCTCAAAATGGGTAGGAAAAAGACTATTCGTGGAGGAGAAAGGACTCTTACATTCAAAATATGCATTTTTTTAAATAAGAGAAGATGCATGGGCTCAGTATTCCTGTTTCCCAAGTCGAAAATTGTGTGGGCACTGTAACAGGCCTCAGTCTCTTACACAAATAAAAAAAGAAAGAAAATATTCCATGTCTGCGAATATATTAAACATATGAAAGTGTTTTAATATTTACACAAATATTGAACATATGGCGTATGTTTTAATAATGGTAAACCTACATACTCTTGGTATTTGGTAATAGAATATACATCGTATCGGGATGGGTAATCCCTAGTTCTAATGACGTTTCAACTGTCATGCGCCTAATTGTTTTGGTCGAGTAGTACTTGTAGCACGAAACAATTGAATCGAGATGTCAAAAATAGCAACAATACAAAATATCACATGAGTATACTTATAGGGTTCTTAAATCATAGCCATAACAGTGTTTCCAATGACACTGGACAGGAAATATAAAGACGATCACAGAAGGGTTTTAATACCGATCGATATTCAATTCGTTCATGGCGCAGAAGCTACAAAGGCAATGTCGTTAAGATCACCAACCGAAGGTATACATATATGTAGTTACAGAACGGTGTATATACATGTAGACAAAATGTAGGAGGCTTCTTTTATTATATCGTCTTTCATTATTGTATCAGAAACTAGCTGTGCTCTGCGATCTTTCCCGCATTTAAAATGTAAAATATTTTTTGAATACATTTTAAAGAATGTACATTTTAATATAAATGAAATTCATAATATATTTTTTGTTAAATCGAAGTAATAAACAGTATGTACGGCGTAGTATATGTGCATCGCTTGGAATACAAAAAATACTTTATCGGGTATATTTCTAATAGTGTTTTGCACTTCGGTACTATAACATACTTGTACGAAAGTTTTTAGGTTCTTCCATGATAGATATAATAATCAGTTGCAGTGGCAGTTCACGGGACATATCATATGACGTCATCGAAAGCGCAAGCTATTGGCCGCGTTTGAACGGTTCAAAATGCAATGTTTTCATTTTGAATTTGTAAGAATATTTGGACATTTTCAAGCCTATTTATATTTTTTTCCACATTATATAGACGTAAATTCATGTAAATTTCCTATTGCCGCTGTCATTGATAAATGTAAAGTTCTACCACCTTTACCAAAGGAAACGTAAATGTATCCAGTACACAAATGAATGAAACAATCTCATATACACGCCCAAGGGAATGACTGAGACCATAACACGACTTTGAGCACCACTAGAGTAGATTGCTCATGCAAAATTCAGACAATCACTGAAACAAAGCGAAGGTCACGCTCATTCTGAGTGATAGAAGACATGAAACAAGATTTTAAGTAGGACTCGGAAACGTCTCAGCGTCTTATGAATAATGCATGGCTGGTTTGGGCTCTTCAGTTCCCTGCTTGAGACGTTTTATACCAAGGTATGCCAGAACGTCGTGGAGCTTAGGAATTGTGAAGTAGTCAGTTGAGCATTGGATAAAATGTGAATACTTCAAACAACATATTTTATAACGTTGTTTTACTAGTCATTGATTATACAGTAAAGACATTTAATGTAGGTTTTCGCAATGGCTATTTTAAGTATTTGTGGCTAAAACATTCGTCAATGTAATCAGTACAAGTAAAAAAGTTCGCCGTCTTTTGTTTGCGCTACCTTTGAGGACTGTACCCTTAGTACGAACATTTAAAACAAGCAGTCGCACGATCGACGCAAATGTGCAGTCCGAAAACTTGTTTCGCATTTATCGTAGTACAGTTACTACTAGTTTAATAAGCTTTCTCAAAACAAGCGTTGTTTGCTCTGAATGGTGTCTTTAATTTTACACTTTTCAGAAAAAATATTTCTTATTAGTTATCAAGCAAGGATATTAGATCCTTGCTTGATAACAGAATAGAAAAAATCTTTTCCCTTTTAGTTTGTTAGATTAAATTCTATTTTGAGAACACTAAAAGATGTTTTATTACTAGCGTAACGACGATAAACCGACTGCATTTTATAAAATAGCACTAGCTATATACGCGGCAGGTTTTACTCGCGTTTATTTATAGGGATTTAATAAGCAAAGACTAAATTTTACATCTAGGTATGGACTGTAAATATATTCTTACATTAAATTCTGTAACATGATCAAACGCCACATTTTCTTTAGCTTGAACGAATTCTTGCGTTTCGATGGAAACGTGCGGTTGCTGGTACAATTTTGTAAGCGGCCACTATCTTAAAATCTATCTTAGTTATCTTTCTTATTTTGTTTTGTATATGCTGTAAATAGATATGTTTGTATTGTAAATATATAATTAAATATTACTTCTATTACAAGGTGAGCTTGATGATGGAAAAAATAGGAGTAGATATTTGAGTTTTAAGGAGAAAAAGATTTAAATTCGTATTAAATATGAAATGAATGAAGAAAAATCTAACTTAGTAGCAAGGGGTGCAAGGTGGTAAAACCAGTGTTGTTCGACTAGGGAAGTTCCACTTATTTCTAGAGCAAAGCAGTTCTGGCGTTTTGATAGAAGGGTATGGTTGCCGGCACACTTTTATATGAGGCGACCATCATAGTCCTCAGGAGTAGCAACGCATTTGTGATTGACTTGAGATGGAACCCATGTACTTTGTAAAGTTGTTTACAGATGTCTATGGGCGGCAGTGACCACGTACCTTCAGGTGGACGGCATGTTCGTTTTCTACTTGAATCTTATAAAAAATGGTGATATTATTTATTTTCAGGCTTCTAAACATTGTTTTGCAAATATAAGCTATGTATAAACACGCGGAACTTTCGTTATTATTATATGTAAAGATAGCTAGTTTTAGGTCACCTAGCTATTGTGCATATGCTTAATTCTTAGTATTTATTCTTAAGTTTTTACATAATGGCAATGCCATGGTCAAGGTTGATGATAATATAAAGTTATTTTGATACCAACATTTTACAACTTTGTTCGTATGATCTGTTATGTCTAGTAACGTTTATAAATACACAAACACTTGTAAAGCAAATATTCCATGTAAAGACTCCTACTTTTTTGTAGATTTGGTTGTGAAAAATAAGGCTTAATTGCTATTTCTAAATCTCCGCCTACGTTAATATCTTATCTTCTTCTTTATAAAAATGAATATTTGTTTGTATGTCCTCTATAGAATAGTAAACTATTCATTTGATCATGTGATGATTTTTAGAAAAGTTGTTATTCATGAGCTCGCGAAGGTTTCTGGTGTATTTTTTTTTGTAATGCCGTAGCAACGCGTGCAGGTTACGGCTAGTAGCAAGATGAAACATATGTAATGTCTAATCATAAGCTTGAAAACATAAATGTTCAAAGTTGATAAAACACTTAGTGGTTGGACTCTTAACGGTCCACCGCTACACTTATCTATAATAATAACAGACTTAAGCACTACTATATTCTGGTTTGAGGGTGTAGTACGGAAGACATACACGACTTTCCAACAAGTGAAGCCAAGAGGGATCACAGGGAGGGCACGCTCCGAGTGGGCTTGGCTCAGGGCCCGCTCTGGACGCATCCGAGGGGGCTACGGGGGCTGGTGTTTTCTGGTCTCTGAAGCCAGGATGGGTCGCGGAAGGAGAGGTGTATCAGTGTGTCGTTGCCGTGCACCCTGTCTCCCGCGATCGAACAGGGGCACCATCAGATGCGTTGGCGGTGGGGCCGCAAATGAAGAGGAGATAAGGTGTGCCGTCGCCGTCTTTCCTGTCCTCTGCGGCCCTTTGGTAGTTTTCGGCGATTTTGCTGCTGGGTGTGGAAGAGGGAGGGTGGTATCTGTAACGTGTAGAAAGCTTTTTGGGTGTCAGCTTGCCCATGCCCACGGTTCCTGGGTGGTGGTCTCGGGGTTGGTCCGTCGCCCTGCGGATAGGGGCTTTGGAGGTAAGGCGCGCCTTTGTGTTTTCAGGCGCGCCTTGCTTTTGGAGGGTAGCTTCATGCTCTAAGCAAGATGGCTGCGGGAGCGGCCAGGCACCGGCGGGTTCGCGGATGAATGCGAAAGCGTGCCTGTTTTCCCGCGGTACGGTGCATGGAGAAAACACAGTGGGGGTTTAGCCGGTAAGAGTCCGGGATAAACTAGCTGCCCCGGGCGGCTTGGTATCCATGAGGATTAAACACTTTAAAAAAGGCTTTCCAACTTAATCCATGGTGGGAGGCATCTGTGTCTAACTTCAGATTGAAATCCTTGGGCGGTAGTGGCCATTCATCACTACCCTTCTGTTCGTTTGCTACATCTATAAAATAAAAAAAAAACAAATGTTGCGTTATAATTGTATGAGTCGTTATAATTGGATCACTCATACAATTATATTATAGTTGATTGCATAATTATATAGTATTTATAGACTTTTCTATCTAGATAAATATTTCGTTCGAAATATTATAACGATCGAATATTCCCGCAGTAATTAGGAAAGCTTAGCTTCATTGTTTTGTTTCAGTCAGCATTTTTTGAAGTCAAACAGCCATTGTTCGATCCTCGCTAATTGGAGGCTGTATTTATCGGATTCGTATTGTTTCAGCGAAGCACCAGCCTTTGCCTCGAGTATTACAAGGCAGTAATTAAAATTTTTATGGCTTTTTTGTTCCTCTTTAAACTATTTATGTTTCGTAAATAATAGTATAATGGTAACAATTTTATTGACTAATGTCATAAATAGATGTAAAATCTATTACTTTTCTATTTTTACATGATTTATGAAAAAATTGCAGAATTGCAAATAATTAAAATGAAGGTACCTTTGCTGTATTTTGACCGTCTTCAATAATATTATGTGATTGGCTGTTATAAAACGTGTGATAAGAGTGAGAGACATCCATTTTTTGTAACATATTGAAGTAGCAAACGAGAATAGAGTCCACCGAATAGTTTGCGGGGATACCATACCGGTCTGACACGGGATGGGTCCCGGGTTCGATTCCCGTCAGACAGGTAATGAGTTTAGATTCATGTTCTGGGTCTGGGTGTTTGTTCGTCTTGTGTGTGTCCATGGTACCCACGACACAGGAGAAAATCCTAGTGTGGGGCTTATGAGTGTAGAAAGCGTGTTTGTTTGACTGCTAGAATTAATTGGCATCAGTTACCGCCTGTAAAACTTGATAACATTATTATTCCTTATAGTAAGACTGTTAGGAATTTAGGAATTTATATGGACCAAAATCTCTCCTGGACACCACAGATCACGGAAGTTAGTAGGAAGCTCTTTGCTGCAGTGGGATCTCTTCGACGGCTGAAAAATGTTTTACCCATTCCTACTAAAATTACGCTTGCGCAATCTCTCCTTCTGCCAATACTTGACTATGCTGATGTGTGTTATCCAGATATTACTGAGGAGCAATTAAATAAGCTTGAGCGCCTCCAAAACATGTGTATACGGTTCATATTCGGCTTACGAAAATATGACCATGTTTCAGAATTTCGTGCTAAGCTCAAGTGGCTCCCAATTCGTCTTCGCCGAAATGCTCACTTTCTGTCTCTTCTGTACTGTATACTATTTAATCCCTTATCCCCACCTTACCTCAAGGAACGTTTTCACTATCTCTACTTATCCCATGACAAATCCCTTCGCTCCACCCAAAACCTTGCTCTCTGTACTCCTTCCCACTCAACTTCATTTTACAAAAAATCCTATACTGTGTTAGCCATTCGTCTGTGGAACTCCCTTCCTGTATCCATTCGTAATGCTCAGTCCCTGTATTCCTTCAAAATCCTTGTCAAATCTCATTACCTTCAGCTTTAATCCTATTCATTGTTTTTCAGATTCTTTTCCTTAAGCTTCTTGCTATCTTTTGTCAATAATCATTTTATATATTTGTTGCTATCTTCCAATATTTCAACTACTTATACTTGCTTTTCTTTAACTTACTCCTTAGTTTATATTATATTTTGCACTAATCTCTATTTAATTTTGCACCCTACCTTTTTCTTTCTGTTCATATTCTTTTTAACTCCGAACCTTAAGGTTGTCTGGAAGAAATCGCTGTTTAGCGATAAGACCGCCTATTGTATCTTAAACTGTAATCAATATTGTAAATTTCCTGTTTTTTTTTGGGTACAATAAAGTATATTAATAATAATAAAAAGCGTGTAAAGCGTGTAAATAATCATAATAACGCATTTCGTGTACTAAGATTTTCTTGTATCGTTAGTACTACATATGGACATATGGATACATATGGACGACTTCACCTACACGCAGAACAGAAATTTCAATTCATCATGCAGATATCTGTCTAACTGGGGATCGAACCTGAAACCCACTTCGTTTCAGAGTATGGTGACTACATCACTACGCGCCTCACTAAAAATAAATCATATATCTTTAGACGTAACAAAATATCGCAAATCGTCAATCTGCCGTCAATAGAGACGCGAGAGATATTCCTTCGACAATACCGTATAAAGATCCGTTGAAATTTTACTTCAGCAAATTACTTAGGCGTCCCAGTTTCACGTCATACGGAAATTAAATTGGCTACCGTAAAAGAGAGATAACATTTTGATGCGACTGTGATATGACCGTGCCAGTAATATGCTTGCTATCGTAATGAGTGTGGAGTTTTGGGTTTGGGTGACCCACTAGTAAACTATTTAATATTTGCTCCGGGTCCCTTTAGAATTTAGAATTATGAATTATGTAGCAAAAAATCCTTTTTGTCTTTTGTGGAATCCAAAGCTCTGAAAAATCAAATAAATTTTCGTTAAACGTTTTACAAATATAATTTTCATCGAAATCTTTCAAAAACGCTACTAGACGGTTCGGTCGGGGAAAGTTTTGTAACTTTAAAACCACTAAGACTGAAAAAAAACTAAAAACTTTTTATAATCTATTTCATTTTTGGAGTCGGAATCTCTGGATTTATTATACTTATTTCTTACCGACTTTTGGATTACACTTATATTTTAAGCCTGATAATAAGATCTCCTAGTGTAAAGTAGTACGGAAGAACGTGTGGAAAGTACGAAAAATCTGTGATAGTATTTGAACCTGGACCTTTTGAAAATCATTTTCATAACATTATTTTACTATTACTTAACTGATCCATCCAAAGTAAAGTCTCCATACATACACATGTCGCACACAAACAGAGCTAATAATACGTTAGCACAATAATGTTTCTGCCGCATGTGTGCTCAAAGCTTGTTATTAACACATGAGTTCGGTTACACAATTGACGAGGGAGCTCAGTACTAATGTGAATTTAATAGTAACCGGAATCAAATATACATATTTGGACGCTTATGTTCGTTATTATCAATACACACGTTGCTATGATACGAATACAAAGGTCTGTTCGATCTAACCTAGTTTACTACATTTTTATATTCATTTTGTTGTTTACGAAACTATAAGGGAACTTGTTTTATAATTTCCCTTATATAGATTTTATTTAAAAGGTTGCAACTGTTTAAGCGATTATGCAATATCGATATAATGATATAACAACGTTTCCAGAGTGGAGCTTATCCAGCTTATTGTGAAGCTCCTTAAAAGCCTGTTAATCTGTGTAACTGAGGGGCGCTCCTCACTTATTTGCAGTAAATATGTTAGATGCGTCTGCGGAAGATCAGCGCTGGCCGTCTTCGGATGCCAAGATAATGCTGAGCATAATCCATTTCGTGATGCTTTGCACCCTCTTTTCTGTTTTTTCTTTTTGGTTATATTGTAATCTTGTATAATATACGAATGTGTGTGTGTAAGCAGATCGAACAAACGATTATCTTATCTTTACCATAAAAATAAAATAAAATAAAAATACCATTTATTTCTACTACAACTTAAACTTTACTTGTTATAGCTTTTATTTACTATTAACTAACTATTAACTAGATGTTATCTTTATCATAACTAGATTTTAAATAAAATACAGGTTCTGGTTAATGAAAATTAAATATCAAATGCAGCAGTCCACTTTTATAATATGAAAGTAGCACCCGAATATGCAGTCCGCTTAATGGCCATTGCCACCCGAGTTTATCACAAATGTGTTGCAACCCCTACTTACTAAGTTGGAACGCCTTAGATAATTATGACTTCCTTTCCACCTTTTACATCTTAGAAGCGTTTTGTGTTTTAGTAGGCAGAAACACTGGTAATTGGTCACTACACGTGCAATACGTGAAATGATGTTGTTATTGAAATATCCCCGGAGCGCTACGATAGGGCAAGAGTGTGACAGTCAATGTTAGTCTTTTTTCTTTTAATTTAATTATACGCATGGACAAACCTTTTACATATAAATTGACATTAATTGTTCCTATAATTAACATGATTCACATCGCAACGGTACTTCATATGAAATGAAATGAAATGTCTTTATTTTGTATAGGCCTACGGGGGCACTTACAAATTGTCAGTTACATTTTCTTTTCTTACACTACCACCGGATCGGAATACGACCTCAACTGAGAAGATCCGGCAAAAAACTCAGCGGGTTTGTCTTTTTTCTTATTTATATCCATTTTTTTTATACACACGGTTTATATACAAGGTAAATACGAGTACAATTGCGTGCGGTTTCGTGAGGTGGTACCCTCAACACAATCGTCTTCAGCATCTTAAACCAAAATGCTTACCAAAATAATGAACGGTTGAACAAAGCTCTTAAACACGTAAGAAAATTAAATAATTAACAAGCTTCTGATTTCTTAATAATTTAACACTAAGGTATAAAGTTAAAGCAATTATTCGTGCAAAGTTCGAAACAATTTAGCCTTTGAATAAAGCTTAAAAGCACAGAGTTACGACGCCTTAGGGAAATTTACCGGTTGCCGTTGTGGAGGGAAATACGTATAACCTTTTTAAATCACTTGGTTTAATAGCAATGAGCTTGCAACAAACGAGCTTGCAATCCTCCGCATACTAAGTGGTCACAGGCGCGCATGGTACTTTAAACAATACGTATAGAGTATGTAGGTATGTTTAGATTATTTAAATGCGTTAAAATGCATTTGTAACGTCAGTAGGACTTTATTCGTCCCTGTAGCCTCGGGGTCAGAATAGGGCTACGGTATCCCCTGCCTGTCGTAAGAGGCGACTAAAAGGGGCTTCCGGGGTTGCAGACGGCTAGAGTGGGAGCTCGAACCGTTCGGTCAGGCAATCCTGGGAAAGACTAGACGGAGCAGATGGGGCAGCGCGCTCGGAGGATTCCGGTTGAAGTCGTTTCGAGATCCCGGAGTCCTCCTTTTTAGCGCCGAGGACGGCCACCGGGGGGGTTTTAGTGCAGTAAAAATCCCACATAACCCTGCGTCGCTCCCACGGCGTCGGGTACCTTTTAAAGGTTAAAATGCATTTGTACCGTAAGTAGGACTTTATTACGTTCCTCAAAACGATCATAACGTAAACGTCCATGTAAAGCAATCTTTGAAGGTGGTAGAACCAATGTAGATCGAACAGGGAAGTACCACCGCCGCGCCTATTTCTAGCGTGAAGCATTTCTTGCATTTCGATGGAAGTGTGTGGTTGCCGTTACACTTTTATATGAGGCGACCATCATAGATTTCGGGAGCAACGCATCTGTGGTTGACTTTAGATAGAACCCATGTTCTGTATGAAGTTGATTACATAAGTCCATGGGCGGTAGTTACCACTTACCATCAGATGGACTGAATGCTCGTTTGCTATTTCAGTCAGATATAAAAAAGTAAGAAAAGTTAAGACAACGTTAACAAATTTTTAATATATATTTTTCAGTTTTATAATGTAAAAAAGAATAGATATTATTAAATAAAGAGGAAGAATCCCATACACATACGCTCTAGTGAAAACTCTAAGAAAACCAATGTCCTTTAAAACCGTAAAGAAACAATTCCAATAGAAAATAAGTCTTTGTCTTGTCACGTTTAGGAACGTTGCATTTGCAAGTGTGTCTTTGTTCCGGATTCGAGACCAAATATTTATTTTGTGCGATAGACGAAATATTTGTTTTCGCATGCAACTCTCTCGGGGTAAGTATTTCCACGAACGCTGTTTGATTTTAAAGTGGCTGCCAATATGTCAATAAAGTTGGGAATGTATGCTGGTATTTTACGTTACGCAATTTCACGGCTAACTATACTATTATCAGTGTTATAATCCTTAAACCCAGGACTTTTATTAAAAAATTGAAGTCGCAATTACTTTTGCCTAGCAACAGAAGTGTTGATGTATGTAGTGTAATTATATGGTAAATCATCTTAGTCGTAGAAATAAGTGAACATATTCTAGTAAGATTGTAGTTTAACCTAAGGTCTATTTGTATTCGACCACCAATTCGTACTTGGCCAGCGTGGTGGACTATGGCCTAAAACTCTCTCATTCTGAGAGAAGACCCCTGCCCAGAAGTGGGAAGGTAAAGGGTTGTACCCTACTCGTATTACAAGTTTCTTGCTACCCCTGGGAACTACTTTGGAATACTTTAAGTAAGTATATTTTCCTTCATACCCTTCTAACATTCCAACCAGAACAAAAATAAGTTTAATTATTTGAACAATTGAATTATTCTTGCCAATTTCAATATCATTCCAGCCGCGCGGCATTTGTTACATTTAAATTATGAATAAATTACGATACGGAATTCTATACAATTTGTATTTCAATTGTTCTGGTGCTAGGAAAGCGGTAACATAACAATACTTCCTGTCATCATTCTATTTTTTTAAAATGTCAAAATGAGAAACATTTTATATAATTACCTATTACGTGACCACAACAATTAGGCGCATAAAACAAAAGCGGTTCCGTGCCCCGCACCTCGCTTCTGTCCCCGCGCATCCCCTAGTGACGTGCAGTCATGTATCATCTAGGTCTTTACGTTATCCAGCACGTGATTAATGTTATTTTATTATAATGTTAGTTAAATTGTGGATATTTTAAAGTTATTATTAAATTAGTTGATTATTCGTCAATAAACCTCAAAATGGGTAGGAAAAAGACTTATTTGTGGAGGACAAAGGATTCTTACATTTCAAATATGCATTTTTTTTAAGAGAAGATGTATGGGCTCAGTATTCTTGTCTCCTTAGTCGAAAGTCGAGTGTGTGCTGCAACATGCATCAGTCTCTTACACAAAAAAGAAAGAAAATATTCCATGTCTGCAAATATATTAAACCCATGAAAGTGATCTAATAAATACACGACTATCGAACATACACCACTATCGCGTATATTTTAATAATGATATACCTACATACTCTTGGTATTTAGTAATGGAATATACTTCGTATCGAGATGGGATAACCCTAGTTCTAATGAAGTTTCAACTGTCATGCGCCTAATTGTTTTGGTTGAGTAGTACAAACCTACTTTTTTATCAGATAGAAGCAAACGGACATGCAGCCACATGAATGGTTAGTGGTCACTGTGACACCCATGGACGTATAAGCAACTTCATACAGAACAATGGTTCTATCTCAAATCAATCACAGACGCAAAGCTACTGCCGAAGTCAAAGATCCACCTTGCAACCGAAACGCAAGAACTGTTTTACTTTAGAAATTAGTGGTGGTACACGGTCAGACTACACTGGTTGTACTACCTGGCAAACTTTCATTGCTTTCGAAAAACTTTTCCTTTTGCACAAGGTGTTTTGTTACTTAGTGTTATTTGTTATATCTATAAATAACGTCATATTATTAAGGTTTCCTACATATATTCCATTTCCTCAAAACTTGAGTACATTAGAAAGGTTTCCGCTCGAAACAAAACAAAATCAACACAAACCTGTGTATTTTTTATTTTGTACTTGCTGATTTCAAGAAATATGACGAAAAATCTTGCCAATATTAGTTCGGGAAATTATCTTTTCTTTATCGCCAGGATTTTAAGTTACTAGGTAGGTACATTTGTGACTTCCATTTACTTAAAAGTTGTGATGGATATTTTAAATTTCTTGCTTGTTCGACTGTACAATATCTCTTACTAATCTATTTATTCGGATAACTCATTTTTATGTTAAAATATTCATCCAAAATAGTTAAAAAAGTTATCATTTTCCGCTCAAGTTTGTTCACGGGGAGTTGAATGAAAAAGTGTGGGCAAATTGCTGCAAAATTGTTCAGTACATAAAAAGCTTGTTACGGCGCCTCGAAGTTTGCTGGTAATCTTTAGGGGAATTTTATTTTTTATTGAAATAACTTTCTTGCAAGGTGGTGCGGTTGTACAGAAAAACTTTAGGGTTCCTGGCAGTGGCGGGTGTTGATCACTTCGGGATGTAGGTATAATTAATAACCTATTGTTAATGGTTTAGAAAATGGAAGCTGTCATAGCTCGCCTATGTTAGTGCCTTATAAGGCAACTAGTATTGAAAACTTAAAAATCTACCACTAATTGATGATTATTAGCTTTCGTTTCACACAGTATATATACTCGTATACCTATTAGAAAAATATTTTGTTTGAAAGCAGTTGTGCTAAATTGTAAAGGTACTGATATTTTCTATTTTGTACGGAACACTAAAATGCAATCTGTGTTTACTATAATACAACCAAGCTTATTCTTGCGTGAAAATTTGGTTGGTAACGCAAGTAGTGAGTAAATGTCATTTTCCAGTAGATAAGACACGTATTTTATCTAACTTTGTTCAGAAGAGTAAATAAAATGCTTACAAAACTTTTCGTTTACATACAATGAGAAGTCTATGAGTACTTTTGGAAGAAAAATATTTTCTCCGTTTGAAGGAGTTGCTACCCTTGAGTTGTTTGGAGTGCCTCGATAAGTATTTCTCCCTTACTATACCCATAAATTCATAACATAGCTGCTCTAAACACTGCTGTAGGTGGCCGAAAAAGTTATTACTACCCCTACAACTTTTAAGTATTATACCTTTCGAATTCTATATATTGTCGCTTAAGTTCTAACACCGCGAAGCTCAAAAAATGCTCATATTGAGTTAATGAAATAATGGTATCTCAAAATATTATAGGAACATGTTACATTTTCATAAAAAATGTTATTTTAATATATTAATATTTTAAACGAAATATATTATTTGGTAGTTGTAGAATTCAAAATAATTATTTGAGGTAGTTTATTTGCACTCCTGAAAAGTTGCTAATTTTGAGATCAGCGGTGTTAGAACTTAAGCGATATTATGTACTTATAACATATTATAAGCATGTAGAATCGATATAGTGAAATTTTCTTTAGATACGCCTTATTCACAACAGAAAATAAACATCTAGGTATTCTAGGTGTTTTATTTATATTTCGTCACATTCTAGATATTTAGTCCAAATCGTATTATTTACGTCTTTTTACCATAAATCCAAATTATTCGATACATTTTTGGTAAGCCGAAACATATTCCTTTTACAAAACAATCAAATACAAAGAACGGAGCGCTGGCAGTAAAATAAATGACTTTTTAAAAAGAAAGAAAACGAAGGATATTGTATCCTTTTCCACAAAAAACAGAACGGCCGCATTTATTAAAAGTAGATTTTAGTTCTGTAAGTTTGTAACAGTCTTTGAATATCTTGTTCGTAGAAATACGTGATGCTTATTTGAATTATATAAACGTTGTAAAACTTTTCTAAGTATAGGCGTAGTTATTTTGTCACTGTAATAATAACTATTATTACAGTAACAAAGTAACTACCCTTGAATGTAAGACACTAATAACTTAAACAAGTCATATTTTTAAGTTTCGAAAACAAAAAGCCGACTACTGAAACATTATTGATTGCGTTAGGTTCCAGTAGATACGACCCTGTAGTTCCAGGATCAGAATAGGGCGACGGTATCCTCTTGCTATCGTAAAAGGCGACTAGAAGGGGCTTCCAGAATCGTAGATGGCTTGAGTGGGAGCTCGAAGCATTCGGTCAGGCGACCCCGGGAAGGACGGCGATACAGGCGTGGCGATGGGGCCAACTGCTCACCTGGGAAGAGCCCGATGGGGCAACGCGTTCAAAGGACTCCGGTTGCGTTCCTATGTAGATCGCGGAGTCCTCTTTGTAGCGCTGAGAACGGCTACTGGTGGGGTTTTAGAGCCGTATTTTAAAATAAAATAGTCTATATCACCGACAACTATATGCCGACACCGACGATTGCAAATATATGTTATCGGTTTCAATCACCTAAGCCGTTTGGGATATAGCACGTTCCAAATACGATACCCTTCTGATGCGGACAGATACAAATATGCCCTATACGTCGTTTTATCTTAGATAGGGTAGTTCAGTTTGGTTGCGGTGATAGTCTGTTCTGGCGAAAAGTGGGATCGCGTGGTCGACTTTTGTGACCACCTAGTGCACGCAAAGGAAAATGCCGAATGAGCCAGGAAAAGCGCAGAAACGCGCGTTGCCAATGTATGTAGTTCCAGCACCAGAATTGGGCTACGGTATCCCCTGCTTGTCGTAAGAGGCGACTAACAGAGGGCCTCTGGGATTGCGGGCGGCAAGAGTGGGAAGTCAAACAGTCGAGCCAAGCAACCGCGGGAAGGATGGAGGCATGTGTTGTTGCATGCCGTTGTAAAATACAGAATCTGCGATAGGTGTCTTTGCGCACCGTGGAAGAGCCCGAATGAGGCATCACGTTTAGAGGACTCAGTTTGTGTTCCATTGGAGATCCCAGAATTCTCCATGGAGCGCTGAGGAGGGCCACCGGATTGGTCTTAGAGCGGTAAAAAATATTAAAATAGATAACAAAATTAAAATGTTTCTTTTCACGTTATTTATCGTTGCTGTACTATGTGTGATACAATTAAAAATAATGAGTCTATGACAAAAAGGCAATGCGTTTTAATAAAAATCCCACACAACTCGGCGTCCCTCTCACGGCGTCCGATGACTTTGCAAGTTTACCTTACGAAAAAAAAAGTATTAGTTATATTGGTGTACCTAAATACTAATTTAGAACTCTTATTTACATGAAACGGGAAACCGTTGGATCCAGAGGGCACATGCCCGGTTGGAGTTGCGCCATTTAGGGGAGGCCTATGTTCAGCAGTGGACATCAAAAGGCTGATGGATGGATGGATGGATTTACATGCATACATCATACACTAACACCTACATATCTTATGTATACAAATATATACAAATATATAAAGACTTAAAATGTAAGATTGGTAAAATATAATTTTTAATAATTATTTTTTTCGTGGATAAAAGAAAATATTCGCAGAAGACATTAATCACAGTTATGTCATTAATCTTCATTAGAAATAGAGGTGATTTTATTAAATTGTAGTCAGCTAAGACCACTTCATTATATTCTCGAGAAAAGTTATTTTATTTGCAAAAAACTTACTTTCTAACCATGTTCACGCAACGACTTTATCTGGGTTTTTAGAGACTAATTGAATAAAAGTGATGTAAATCCCGGTAAAACATCTTTACCACATGCTTAATGCTTTTTTTTACAAACCCGCTAAGAAAAATACTCTTTACATCTCTTAAGTATTATTTATCGACCCAATAGGAGGTGTGCAACCTCACGCTTAAAACACACGCTTTCTACACTCATGGCCGCACACTAGGATACCGTGGTCGTGGGTACCATGGACACACACAAGACTATTACACAAACGCCCAGACCTAGAACAATAAACTAAATTCATCATTCAGATATCTGTCTGGCCGGGAATCAAACCCGGGACCCATTGCGCGTCAGACGGGTCTGGTAACTGCTACGCCACGCGGGTCATCGCACAGTTTGTTCTCTTAATTTTTAACAAGTGCAAGTACATTTTTAAGTCTTTAGTACTCACCTACGGTACGTATAAGATATTCCTATGTTATTGTTTTTGCTACTACACGCATAGGTTTAAACTATGCAGTATCAATAAATGTTATATTTATATTGTAGATTTTTAAGTACCTAATATTATCGCAGATTTGATATATTTGAACATAACGGGTACTCACGATATGCGTTTTTTTTAATTATTTTTTAAATTCTATATCGTTCTATACGACCTAGATCGTTGTCATGGTCAAGTCAAAACATTTGAGAAACACATCGGGAGTACCCGATACTTAGATTTTATTAATTTTAATTAATTAAGACATTAGTTTTTACGGTGCTGTCGTAAATTTTAGAGTTTTATTAAGTAGACACCATTAAGTATAGTCGGGGTTATTATTGAATTCCTTTTAGCATTCTATCCTAAAGTTGTCAAAGAGTGTGAGCAAGAATTTGCAAATTGCAAAGTACTAAGTTTTTGACAAGCCTGGAAATTAATTTAGACACGAACATCGAAAGTTTTATGACTTAGTAATATGTCGATTGCTCAGCACCCGAGGTAATTGATATTCGTGATTTATCTCTTCTTACAACTTATATCTATGTAGAGATGATAAAATCGTTTATTTATCAAGAAATTATTACGAAAACAAGAAACCCCACCACTAAAACAAATTAACTAAAGCAGTCGAGTTGTTTTTTTGTAATAATTTATTTTATTTAAGGTATTTATGAGTGTTCGATAAAATAGTAACAAAAAAGTATTATAATACACTATATATTTTTAGAATAGTCCAATTACTATGTATTCTCTTGTCAACCCATTATTGTTCCACTGCTGACCACTGCTGACCACTGCTGATTACTCTCACTCTGACGCAGATGGATAAAAAATTAGAATCGATAGATATTTACCCATTACTGCGATTTTTCGATTACTGCGTTCGTTACTACAAGGATAGCAATATAGGAATTGTTATTCATAACACCAAACCACTGTTCGTAACATTACTACTTCTCTACATCTTTATATTTTAATATTCAATTACTCTTAGTTCGCTGGGAGTCAGACAAGTAGCTCAAGTCAGTGCCGCTGATTGGAGGATCCGTTACTCGCAGACATGGCTTCGTTAGCCTTAACGAATGTCACATTGTATAACTCGGATAAACAAGTTAATGATAATGTTGCCACGGTAATGATGAAGAAATACTCTTGTACACGAAATATCGGGTACCTAACAAATTCTGAGTCTATGGACATTTTCCTGTCACGCACAAGACTTGTTCGAACACGTGATTTTTTTTCCAGTACTCGACTTGTGTGCGATTATGCATGCATGCCACAGTTGCAGGAGTTACTTAAAATTGATTTATTGTATATTGTATATAGATAAAATTTATCCTATATAGGTTATTATTGTAAACTTCTTATGCATGTGACACGCATGACAGGAAAGTCATTACTGAAACGATAGGTCTTAAGGGTCATATATGCGTATCAGATCCGCGTCAGAGAATAAGCCCGCATGACTGGAATATTGCCACAGTTGCAGGACTTACTTAAAATTTACTTATTGTATCTTCATATTGACTGTATGTAGATAAAATTAATTCTATATAGGTAATTATTGTAAACTTCTACGTTCTTATGTGATTGCATCAAATTTTGTATTCCATTTTGAACCATCCTGCAAATATCGTAGAAATCACTTAGAGACAAGTTTATTATAGTACTTTGTGCGTGTAGGTTTTTTATAATATGTAGTGGAACCGTACAACGTTTTGTATTCTGATTTCACTATGACCTTTAAACTTACTAAATCGAAATTGCTACTCTACTCTAACAACAACTTGCAGAAATAAACGCCAAAAATAACTGATATATACGAGTATCTGAGAAAAATATGATCCGCCCGAGAAAGGTAATATTTTTCACTTTGTTCGTTTCTTAAAGTAAGATCCCCAGGCAAACAGGAATTATGTAATGAAAAAAAAAACATATCCATTCCAGCACAGGAAGGCATAACTCGTGTTCTCAATTATTTGTAGTGATCCAATAGATCTTTTCACTCCAATAATGGTTGCAGTTTTTTTTTGAAGTGAAACTTCTTTATCGGGGTTGGAAAAAAATAGTGTAACATTTTTACGTTACGTTACGTTACGCGCCATATTTTTTATTCCGTTATGCGCCATCTTTTTCTTATGCCTACCACGCGTGATATTAGATAGACTATTATAGATTAGATTATTAGATAAAGTTTAATAAAAGGCTTTTATTAAACTTTATCTAATTTAACTTTATTTAACCAATTTCTGTAAAGTTGCATATAGTAAATTATTTTTTGAAAAATAACGTCATAAAGAAGTTTCACTTCTTACGAGTGTACGCTAGTACACGCACACATTTTTTTATACATAACGTATGACGATTGATTACGGTGTCTCTATAGAGAGACACCATAATCAATTTTCAAAGGTAATACTACTACTTTGACTATAGTCAAAGGTAATAAGATGTTACAGATCAAGAGGAATAATAATAAGGAATTCAGGCAATTATACTAACATAAACGGAGCTTACTGCTTACAACTTGTGCAACTATAGGTAATTATAACTAGGAGTTGGTTAATCAGAACTTTAGACTACAATGTCCAATTAAATTGTTTCTTGGGGTACGTCTTATGAAATTGTCATTCGAAAATATTTTATCTTATTTATATTTGCACATGAATAAATAACTACGGTCCATTTAGGGAGAGAATCCATAACACATTATTTCCATATAAATATCAGTTTACAATTTAATAATTTACGCTAATGGGGCCAAGAGAGATACATAAAAAAGTTGTTTTTACTGGACTTTTATAACCCATAACACAAAACGATCAAGATTACGACCGATCACGATTAGTCGCACAAATAAAATCGCATTAATATTGAATGTATCCGTATTTTCCTCGCCGTAAAGTTAAGAACTTTACACAATAAATTATTCAGTAGGCGTTGCAAGGAAAACTCCCGCACCATAGATTTATTATGCCGTGGGAAAGCCAGCTATAAAAGCCTTCTAAAAGTTTCAGTTCAAAAGTAATGTAAAACAAGAGTACGTTTACGAAGAGTCTACTAACGCTGGTGGGTTAAAGTCGAAATAACCAGCTGAATTTATCTATGCGTTTACTGGTTAAAATCCAGTCGGATTGGAATTACATTTTGGTTTTTAGTAAAGTTTAAGTACAAAAGTTGTACAATAGTAAGTACTCTAGTAGTACAAAAGTAATGCTGCTTAAATATTCAACAACTTTCACTTTATTTCATAAAGAAAGTTACAATTATTTTTTTTATAAATTGTCGTAAGTATATACATACAACAGATTTTTCGCAGAGATAAAGTTTTATGCCTTGTCAAAACCTATTAAACTTGTTTTATGTTAAAATTACAATCGGACAATCAAATAAAACAACCAAAACAAATGGGTGGTCTCAAAAACAAATGGGTAAAAATCCTACGATTCCCTTCTACCGTTTAAAATTTTAATCATAATAAAAACTAACAATTTACCTAAGACCGTCTTAAGCTCACGTAAATTGTTATTTCGTAACATTATTAGCGATGTATCGTACCACAACACAATTTACACATCACTACATATTAAACCCTATCATTGTTTTATTGAATCAGTTTACGACAACTCTTTAATGTTTGTGGATTCATTTAAATTCAAAATTCTTCATTTTTGTGGCCAATTTACCATATTGTCGCGTATCTACATCTGCCTGGTACTATTCTTGTGTATAGAATTAGGTCATAGCTATAAACTCGGTAAAACGGAGAGCACCACAATTATTGTTTATCGGCTGTAGCGGCACTGCGCCGGAGCAATTACGCGAATAAATCCGCCCGATACTTCAAGCTTTAATTAAGTTCGCTGTAATTATTCCCTCATGATATTTCTACGGTACATTTACTAAGCGTTTCAGATTCAACGATAAATTGCTAAACTATGATTATATTGAGCGTTTATGTAGATTTATATATCTACGGTTTTGATTGTTTCTGGCTATTATAATGAAAGCGTTCTTAGTTCTGAGTTTTTTTGTTTCATATTTCTCTATTCTGACAGATCTGTGCGTAGCTTTTTTTGCTATTGTAAGGAACGACTAAACCACTTTGACAGTATTTTCCCCGAAATACATTCCACAAACTAAACGGGATTTCTTACATGCAGATTATGCATGATTTTGCATATAATTCAAATGGTACTGTCCTCGTGCATAAAATAAGGTCAAAGCTATAAACTCGGCAAAACGAAACGAAAAACACCACAATTATTGTTTATCGGCTGTAGCTACACTGCGCCGGAGCAATTACGCGAATAAAGCCGCCCGATACTTCAAGCTTTAATTAAGTTCGCTGTAATTTTTCCCTCATGATATTTCTACGGTACATTTACTAAGCGTTTCAGTTTTAACGATAAAATGTTTAAGTAAGATTATATTTAGTGTTTACGTAGATTTATATATCTACGGTTTTTATTGTTTCTGGCTATTATAATGAAAGCGTTCTTAGTTCTGAGTTCTTTTTTGTATGATATTTCTCTGTTCTGAGTGATCTGTGCGTAACTTTTTTGCTATTCTATTGAACGACTAAACCATTTTGGCAATATTTTCTCGAAATACATTCCACAAACTTAACGGGATTTCTTACATGCAGAATATGCATGATTTTGTATGTAATTCAAATGGTACTGTTCTCGTGCATAAAATAAAGTCAAAGCTATAAACTCGGCAAAACGAAACGAAGAACACCACACTTATTGTTTATCGGCTGTAGCTGTACTGCACCGGACCAATTACGCGAATAAAGCCGCCCGATACTTCAAGCTTTAATTAAGTTCGCTGTAATTTTTCCCTCATGATATTTCTACGGTACATTTACTAAGCGTTTCAGTTTTAACGATAAATTGCTAAACTATGATTATATTGAGCATTTATGTAGATTTATATATCTACGGTTTTGAATGTTTCGGGCTTTTATATGTAATATTTCGTGGTTTTAATCGTTTCTGGCTTTTAAAATGGAAGCGTTCTTAGTTCTGAGTTCTTTTTTGTTTGGTATTTCTCTATTCTGACAGATCTGTGCGTAACTTTTTTTGCTATTCTAAGGAACGACTAAACCATATTGACCGTGTTTTCCCGGAATACATTCCACAAACTTAACGGTATTTCTTGCATGCAGAATATGCATGATTTTGCATATAATTCAAATCGTACTGTTCTCGGACATAAAATAAGGTCAAAGCTATAAACTCGGCAAAACGAAGAACACCACAATTATTGTTTATCGGCTGTAGCTGTACTGCACCGGAGCAATTACGCAAATAAAGCCGCCCGATACTTCAAGCTTTAATTAAGTTCGCTGTAATTTTTCCCTCATGATATTTCTACGGTACATTTACTAAGCGTTTCAGTTTAACGATAAAATGCTGAAATAATATTATATTTAGCGTTTACGTAGATTTATATTTAGGCGTTTTGGATTGTGACTTGCTTTTATAATGGAAACGTTCTTAGTTCTGAGTTCTTTTTTATATTTGTCTACTCTGAACGATCTGTGCGTAGCTTTTTTACTATTCTAGGGAACGGTAATTTTTAAACAGTATTTTCTAAAAAAAGACAAACTTAACGGAATTTAGACGAAGAAAATGCGTGGTTTTTACATATAATTTAGTCTGATTGCCGGCTCATTTGAGGACATCGTAGTTCTCGGGAGTAACAAAGCACCTTTAAATAGAATCTTTGTTCTATGTGAAGTTGTGTAGATATCCGTCAGGTAAACTGCATATTCATCGTAACTCACAGCGATTGCCGGCACACTTTTACATGAGGCGACCATCATAGTCCTCGGAAGTAGCAACGCATCTGTGAATGACTTCAGATGGAACCCATGTTCTATATGAAGTTGCTTATAGATGTTCATGGGCGGCAGTGACCACTTACCATCAGGTGGACTGCATGCTCGTTTGTTATTTCGATCAGATTAAAAAAAAAGTTCTGTACAAATGTCCATGGGTAACAGTAACCATTTACCCAGGTAAACTGCATATTAACTCGTAACTCCATAAAATTACCCACAGAAACAGCACACGAATCATGGCTGGATGTACTTACATGATATAACAAAACAATTTCTATTCTCGAAGATATTTGACCTGAATTTGCTATTTGTAACTAAATATGGAATTTCCCTAGTAATGGAATATACCATTTCATTCTTAGTCTACAGGTTCGGTCTCGTATTTCAAAGACTGTAAATACGACTGTGCGCGGTTGGTGGCGAACATAATGGCTGTTTTGAGATATGCCTCTAGTTCTTCGGATTATATACGATTTCATAAATGAAATTTATGTTTATCTAGCTTTTACAGCAGCTTCGGTTGTGTGTGCCTTATAACTTAGCTCTCAAATATTGTTTTGATATTTACGCAAATGTGTATGTGCAATAACAATATTATTTGAATTTTTATGGATACTTCAATATTTACTTGTTTAATTTTTAAGGACGAATTTAGAAATATTTGTAGGTAAGTGGAAATACATACTCGTACATCATTGCTTTAAAATTTTTTTGAATACTAAGGAGTTTTTTCATAACTATTACCTATAACTTATCAGTTTATATCCTGAATCTATCAAAGTGTTCTACTTAAGATGAACCCTCGCCCGCATGTGGGCCAATTCTAGACACGTCGATAGACATTCGTATGAAAACACCACATCTTTTAAATATAAAAAAAAATTGCTCTAGTTGATTTTACGTCTTTTTGTATGTTTGTATTACGTATTGTACGACTATTCACGACATTCTTTTAAAAATACATTATATACCTACATATTAAGTGAATCGTAGTATATTAAGTGAATCGATTCCGCTATAAAATTAGTTGGAAATCATTGAAATCGTTAGTGTAGCAATTACTTTTTCTGTTATTAATATCCATCTTCTCTATTCAAAGTAGTAATCAAACACTTAACTTCACACCAATTTGAATGATATTAGATACCGAAACAATGCGTAGCTGTTACGTCCTTATCAAAAAGACTTTAAGTTAGAACATGATCTGATTCTAAGTACATTAGTATCGGTTGAAATTCATAAATAACCATTCGTAGATAATAATATGCAAGGACAATTTCGCGAAATGTCAGAGAAAATTGTCTCGTAATACTATGCATGTTTTACGTGAACAAAGACGATATTCCGCCCACGTCCGCATGAATCTCTCAACTTCATGCATATTCTACAGCCCATGTAACAACGATGAGTCGAACAGATTGTAAGTCGATTTTTAATATGAGCTGATAGAAAAGATAAGCGATGAGCTTAGAGATTAGAGATTATTTTTCTGCTTTATAGTTTAACGCTGCTGTATTATAGATACAGAGGAGTGATGGCCTAATGGTTGAAACTTGCCCTCTCGATCGAGAGGTCCGAGGGTCAAACCCAGGCACGCAACACGGATTTATGTGCGTAGTAGAAATTATCGCTACTTTTTCGTGAAGGGAAACATCGTGACGAAACCTACACACCTGACAGTTCTTTAAAAAAATGTTCTCGGAGGTGTGTGAAGTCCACCAATTCGCACTTGACCAGCGCGGTAGATTGTAGCCTAAACTCTCATCCTGAGAGAAGACCTGTGCCCAGCAGTGGGACAATAATGGGTTGACGAGAGTATTATGGATAGTAAATTGCAACTTGTGGTGTTAGCTTTACATCAGGCTTATCAGTGTAGTCTTAACAGCGATAAAACGGTTTGCGTTGCTCGAATTCAATCCCCTGGGGAATTCTATATTCAAGCAAGTTCTCAGAATCGAACTAATGGGTAGGTCATATTATTCGTAGGCAAGCCTATCGTTGAGGTAAGAGTTCTCAAATGGAACTATGTCTGGGCAACATAATTGTTGTCCTCCCCAAACGGGTCGACTAAGGACCTAAAAGGCTGGTAACCGCTGGATTCCGATGGCGCAGAACCGATCGGAGTAGCTCAGGTTAGGAGAGTTATATAGATAGATGAGCTTAGGATAGGATAGGTAATGCTGATATCCTGCACTATTTATAATTGGTTGCAAGTATTCAACTCACCTATTGTGATATTCCCTGCCGATTAGTTTCCATTGTTACTACTTTTAAACTTAATATTACTCTTATTTTAAGGAAATTATAAATACCACTTCCGTGGTTTGTTTTATTAATTTACTTAAACTGATACATACTTTACTTAAACTGATAAACTTATTCTCATGGTATTCACCATATTTATATACCATCGTGAAGTAAGTTGTGGATACATAGGTACTTTGCGTAATAGTAATACTTATATTAATATTCGTATATAAACTGTTTTATTTTTAATATTCTGCTACTAGGTAGCATCACTGTTAGCCATAATGAGCAGATATTTCCTTTTTAAAGTTAAAAATCAAACAAAAGCATTGTAAATATTAGATTGATGACGGTTATCCTCTTTTCTTTCATAATAAAAACCTTCATTCCCAAATAGGACACATTCATGATTTTTGTTATAATACAAAAATATCTTAATTTGCTTTTTAAGCTTTAGCGATATGTAGGATTGCCAGTTTTTTGGTTAATATATAATTGTTCAATATGTAACATTTTGAACTGGTAATATACTTAGTTTTGGTATAAATATTGTTACAAAGAAAAGCGTCATTTTTTATTGTATTATTATTGACCCGAAAAAAAAAGAAAACACAGTGCACAATCGTATAAAAATGTCTGATTCCTGATTCAAAAATAATATTTTTCTCTATCTCCTATTAGTCTACCTATCATTGAATAATTTCTTAGCTCTATTTTGTTATTTTTTCACGTAAACTTAGATACTTATTGCACTTAACCAATGCTATATTTAGCACTTAATATTAGGTTGTCCGGAAGAAATCTCTGTTTAGCGATAAAACAGCCTTTTGTAATGGTTTTTGAGTTAGTATGTTTCGTGTTACCTATCTATTATTTCTGGGTACAACAAAGAGTATTCATTATACTATACAAAGAGTATTCAGTATACTAGTCACTCATCGCACGGTCGAAATTCGACAATAATTTAAATAAAAAAACTAAACTAAACTTCATAGTGTCCAAATAAATTTTATGAATCAAGTTATTAAAAGAGGATTATTAACTAAGCTGCATTTTAAAAAAATGTGGGTATTTTGATAAAGACATCAGACATTTTTGACGTTATGTGTTTTCATAGTAAGACATTGAATGTTCTATTTCGTTTATTATGTATGTGTTTGTGCCAAATGCAAGGTAGTGTAGTGTAATGTTTTTAGTTGATTTTATGTGTTTTATGCATTATTTGAGAAAAAATATACATAAACTATAACGGTGCGTAATTTCGTATTCCTTCCCCTGCGGCAAGTATCTTAAAAACGAATCACAAGTTTTTGCTTCACGTATTAATATATAGATTATTTTTTGTAACAATATTTATAACCAAACTAGTTATAACAACGTTTTCTATTCGTAGTACAACATATCGGAAGTATGCCTCGAAGTTCGTATGAGCTCGTGCCGGCATTTAATATAGTAATCAGGTTAGGAGCGAGCGTTTGTAAACAAATTAAAACCAATAACCGTGTACTCTAATACTATTATAACTTAGTTTCAAACCGAAACAATGTAGGGTAAAGGTTTTATCAGTGATTACGCTTTTGTATTGGTCTTATAAATATATCTTTGCATGTTTATACCACTAATAATACAAGGTATCCCACAGTAGGGATTCGGTTATAGTATATTAATACGTCATTAATTAATTTATACTAGTCACCCAGCAACGGTCGAAATTCGACCATAATTCAACTCAAAAACTAAACTTGATATCGTCCAAAGTAGCACGAATATTACTCAAATTTAATTAAATTGTACTTACTAAAGTTATTTGAAATCAACCCGTTAAAGGTAAAAAGAGGTGTATATAACTAAGCTGTATTCAAAAGCGACAGCGGGTATTTTGACAGACATCTGATGGCTTTGACGTTACGACGTTGTTTTCATAGTAAGACATTGATGTTTTATTTGGTTTAATAGATATATATATGTGGTACTCATTTGGTACTCCTTCTCTACATCAACTAATAACCGTGCGTAATTTTATACTCCTCCGTCCGTGACAAATATTTTAAAAATGGATCCCACATTTTGCTTCATGTTTTAATATATATGTTTTATCTTAATCCTCGGGACTAGCAACGCATTTGTGATTGACTTCAGATAGAACCCCATGTTCATTATGAAGTTGCATACATATATATTTTTTTGAGAATAAATTCTTTAAACCTATACATATGTCCATGGGCGGCACCGACCACTTACCATCAGGTGGACTGCATGCTCGTTTGCTACTTTAATCTTATGAAAAAAAATGGTGTAGCGGTGGTGCCTCCCCACTCGCAACATAATTATTTTAAAATTAACTCCTTTCAAGTACAGTATTGTCTGTACAATATGATTATTGAATTAATATTTACTACATGTAAATTGTGTTAATGATGTTTTCCGTATACTACGTAGTTACTTTACTATTTTAACCTTATCTTATCAAATTAGTTTATTTTCTAACAGATTAAACTGTATACACTATGTCCTCAACGTCTTAAATTAATTTATGGTTGGTATGGTAGCAACAATGGCATGTAAATTATAATAATATACAAAACACTTAATAGTTATTCCGAAATTGATTAGTGTGTTAAAATTAATATGTATTTGGTAATTATTAGCCCTACCCGTAAAACAGCTAGTACGCAATTTCTAATTTGGGCATTTTATTCGTTAATAAAATAATCATTAACTAGATGTAGGATAACATACATATTCGTGGTGGTTCAACATAGTCCTCAGGAATAGCAACGCATCAGCCAGGTAGGTATAACTTCGTTCCTGTAGTTCAGGGATCAGAATAGGGCTATGGCATCCCCTGCCTGTCGCAAGAGGTGACTAAAAGGGGCTTCCACGGTTGCGGGCGACTAGATTGGGAGCTCGATCTATTCGGTCAGGTGATCCCGGGAAGGACGGCGGTATGTGTGGCCGTATACCGTCGTAAAGACTAGACGGGGTGGTAGGTCCAGCGGCCCATCTGGGAGGAGCCCGATGGGGCAACGCGCTCAGTGAATTCCAGTTGCATTCCTTTGGAGATCCCGGAGTCCTCGGAGCGCCGGGAACGGCCACCATTAGTGCGGTAAATATCCCACATGACCCTGCGTCGCTCCCACGGGTTCGGGCACCTTTTTAATGTTTCCCTCTCGAGGACAAAATAAAAGATGGGTATTACTTAAGATATTACACCTATCTTTTAGATATGAGATAATAAGCGGAGGCTCTCTTCCTACTTAAGATTTAATGAAATTCGGATGTTTGATATCCCCTACGCTTCGAACTGAAACATCGTAGAGTGCGCAACAGGCATCCTCTGTTACTAAGCCTTTGTGCTCAGTGGTATTTTACGGCCAAGAGATATAAACCTGTCAGGGTAAGTAAACGTAATGACATTAGTATTTCCGCACTGACATTGACAAATGAGTGGTTGTCCAAACTTTGCAAAGCCAGCACATTTTGAGTCAAGTGCAAAGTCATTTGCAAAACAAAGGCGAGCAAATCCCGCCTGCGAACTCCGAAAGTATGGGACTAGGTGTGATCCATATAATAAAAATAAACATTCTACGTGTCTATATATCGCAAACGTAACAATTGAGAATAAGCAATAATATAAATTTCTATAATTTTTAGAATTTTTGTCTGTTTATTTATCCGTGTCACACCAAACCTGTTGAATTTAATCAGAAGATTTTTAAGTCCATTTCATGTGGTAATATTTGGTTTTTACTTAAGACACATCTACTCTGTCAAAAGTTATTATAATTTACAGCTATGTTACATTAGTACGTTTGACAACGTGTACCAAACCGTGGGCCAATCTAATTTGAAATATTTTTCGTAGAATAACGATGTTTATTTTCAGTCGTAAATGGGATTAAGTCGAAACTGAGAACAAATAAACTGTTTCATAGTATGCAAGAAGCAAGTGATGTACCAGATCAACACCAGGTAAGATCAAAGTAGTAGGTATATGAAGATGGACACAGACGCGTTGCTAACCCCGAGGACTATGTAGGAAAGGCTCCAACAAGCCTCAAACCTTCATTTTGACCAGAACAAAACAGAGCAACGCATAACACTGCTATTATTAGGTTAAGAGTGGCGATGATGCTTCCAGAGGGGAATTACAACCAAGCCCATTTTAGCCTATTTAAGCCCAAGCCCAGCTATATTTAATAAATCAATTTATCTCACCCCTGCTTAATAATCGGACCCTCGTATTTGTTATTCAAGATGAAATTTTAAAACATGTTAGTGATGAAAACTTTAGGATCCAGATATTTAAAATATTATGGAGAAAGAAAGACAAAGACATGCATAAAAATAAATATACAAATTATCTGAGTCAAAGGCGGATGTATAACAATAGAATAGTGGTCATCGTCACCTACACACGCATTGGTACGCTAGAGGTACATCAGCTAATACGTTGTCGAATTGAATAATTCAACACCTTTTTATAGAACCAAATACATGACGTCATCTCCGCGAAATGATGTACTGCTAAAGAGCAGTGATAGCCTAATGGTTCAAACTTGCCCTCTCAATCGGGAGGTCCAAGGTTCATACCCAGGCACGCCACTGACTTATGTGCGTATTAGAAATTAATTATCAATGCTTTTCGGTAAAGGAAAAAAATCTTGGAGGTGTGTTAAGTCCACCAATTTGCACTTGCAGCAGTGGGACAATAATGGGTTGTACCCACTATCATGTGAATTTTCTTTTTACCATTAAAAACTTGCCGATAAAGCGGGCGAGTTACCTGATGAAAAGCGGTTACCATCGTCTATCGACATTTGCAATACCTGAGAATGCGGCAATGTTCGATAAATCAGCTTTGAAGATCTATTTTTAAGTGTTATATGTTTTGAACTTATCATAAAGGAAAATATATATTCATAATAAATGTTCCTCCAATTTAATTTCATAATACCAAACGATACAAATTATAACTACGGCACATTGTTCAGTAATTAATGAATTGAAATGCACCAGCCTCTTAGCGGCTTTATTTGAACTGAACGGGATTTATCCCATCCATCCATCCATCAGCCTTTTGATGTCCACTGCTGAACATAGGCCTCTCCTAAATGGCGCCACTCCAGTCCTGTGCCCTCTGAATCCAACGGTTTCCCGCTGTCTTCTTCAGGTCATCGGTCCACCTGGTAGGGGGGCGACCTGTACTCCTTTTGCCTAAACGTGGTCGCCACTCGAGGACCTTTCTTAACTGGATTTATGCAATACGGGTAACGTAATTCATTGTAACTCTAGTAATTAACGAAAAAATCATAGTTAAGTTCACCTCGAAGGTTTATGATTCTATTTTATCTAACTGAAATAGCAAACGAGCATGCAGTCTACCTGATAGTAAATGGTCACTGCCGCCCATGTACGTCTGTAATCAACTTCATACAGAACATGGGTTCCATCTGAAGTCAGTCACGGATGCGTTGCTACTACCGAGGATTATGATGATCATCTTATGTGAAAGTGTGATCTTGTTATTGTTATAGTTAGAAAAATGACTAGTGGTTGATACGACATTATTATTATTGCTGAATATGTCTAATCCACTGAAATTAAATGTTTCTAAGATGTGTACAAATATAATTATTTTATTTAAATTTATTGTATTTAAAATATACCTGCTTCAACAAATTAACTAATTGAAATTTTGCATGTGTTTTCAGTAATTTTGAACCTTAAATAGAATAATATTATATTTTATTTCAACAAAAATCATAAGATCGAACTATAATTACCATATCAAATTTTTTTTCAGAAAAATATTCAAATACCCGACATTTGATTTTATGTATTACAACAGGCTAATCGTGCATTTAATTGCATTATCGTAACTGAAACAGTATTTCAGGTGCGTTACAGAAACGGAGTAGCAGGGCGGGCGGCCGCGGGCGGCAACCTCCCGCACCTTACCGCAGTGTACCTTCGCTCGTCCCGCGTGACATACGTGTCGTCGCGACGCGTCCACGCCACGAAACCTTTCATCAATTTATGAATTAAATCCTCTGTGAAAATTAACGTAGATCGATTTGTGTGTTTGATTATCTGTTCTGTTGTGTGTGAATTGTGTGTTGTGTTGTGAGCGACGCCGCTTGTTGACGATGTGATTGGTTAAGGTAAGTTCGATGTTACACGCTTATTGTTTTCGTGAAATTGCTTATTTTGATCGTATTGTATTATATTTTATATGAATTTGATGATTTTATTCAGTTATAATAGGTTTTTATTCAGCCATAATAGTAACAAGCTGTACAATTTATGTTTCATAATGTTTTTGCGCGTTTTATATGCTATTTATAACAATTGAAGGTCTCAGAAGTAGATCTTAGTCTACCATGCTGTCCAGGAACGAGTAGGTAGACTTTACATGTCTTCGAGAGCTCTCAAGCTTATTAATTGGCTTTCGGACAATGTTCGTACACCGAAAGATTTTCTCCTTTCCATGTTTACATGTTTTATCTTACATTCAATTGGACGAGAACACGAGATACTTACTAAATAGGTACCGAACATTTCTAAATTAGTCATTATCAGCTTAAGTTAAAGATTTATCAAAAACAAAAAAAAAAATACAAAAATGGAGTCCTATCTACATCGTGGCTAATGGACTTTTCGTCTATTATTATTATTTTAAATTCAAAAGACAAAAGTTTATTTCTAACCTCCTAAAAATTTGCGTCTTATAAAAATGCGTTTGAAAATTTAACCTTGTAACGATTCAATCCAAACAGCTATATGTGTGCCACTCAAACATTTGCATATCAGATTTTCGTATGTAAAGCACTTATCAAATATTTAATTACTAATTAGATAACAGACGACATTTATAATCCTCTAATTCATAGCACGCACACATTTTAGGGCATCATTAAAATAGTTTATGTGCTGCCATCCATTTTATTGATCTTTTTATCTTTATCACATTTATCAAATATTTTATCAACCAATACAAAACGGCCAGTCATTTTACTATCCTAACTACCAATTGGAGTAATCCTATTTTACGTCATAAAATATACGGATATGCGTAAAGGAATACGAATATTAAAATTTCTATATCGTAAAGAATTAAAATAAAAAATGTAGGTGAAATAATATGTCCCGTCTTTCACGTTACGTATACATTTTCTAGTCTAATGTATACAGGAATATGATAGGAGAGTCCTATATCCATTTGTGGACCTTAAGGGGATGACACCTGAATGAATTTTAACTGAAGTAGCAAACGAGCATGCAGTCCCCCTGATGGTAAGCTGTCACTCCCGCCCATGGACGTCTGTAATCGACTTCATACAGAACATGGGTTCCGTCTGAAGTCTATCACAGATGCGTTGCCTACTCCCGAGGACTATGATGATCGCCTCATGTGAAAGTGTGACGGCAACTACACCCTTTCATCGAAACACAAGAAATGCTTCACGCTAGAAATAGGTATAGCGGTGGTACTTCCCCGGTCGAACTACACTGATTCTACCACCTTCAATAATATAATATATTTATTGTTAGTTAGGGTATTAAAGAAAAAAAATAGAAACAGAATCTAGATGATGGGGAGAAGCGTTTTTACATGTAACAATAACACTCACTGCGATCATCAATATGTACGCCAGGCGTGCCGATTGTTGCCAGCAACCCTTATTAGGCAAGTTTTATGTCCAGTTAACGGTAGAAAGGTATATAAGATATTTTGGCTTAAAATTGTATATTTGGTAGGTTTAAACATTTTTTTTTTCATTATAAGACTGAAGTAGCAAACTAGCATGCAGGCCACCTGATGGTAAGTGGTCACTGGCGCCCATGGACATCTGTAAGCAACTTCATACAGAACATGGGGTTCTATCTGAAGTCTATCACAGATGCGTCGCTCCCGAGGACTAAGATGGTCGCCTCATATAAAAGTGTGCCGACAACTGCACCCTTCCATCGAAACGCAAAAACTGCTTCACGCTAGGAATAGGGATGGCAGTGGTACTTCCCCGGGCAAACTACACTGGTTCTACCACCTAATTTTATAATACTGAAGCAACTTACGGTTCACTTGATGGCAAATGTCAATGCGGCCTATGGACGTCTGTTAGTAGCTCAATAAGATTTCAGAAGGCTAAGTTGATTGACTAATATAAATAGTACAATGTAAGTCGACAACTACACCTTTCCACTGCTTCGCGGTAGAAATGGGTGTGGCAGTTGTGCCTTCCTCCGAACCGTACCTGTTGTACCACTTTGAAAAATATGTTTCCATGTGCCATACACCCATAAACCGGAAATGAAATAAAATGAAATGTCTTTATTTTGTATAGGCCAACGGGGCACTTACAAATTGTCAGTTACATTTTATTTTCTTACACTACCACCGGATCGGAAAACGACTTCAACTGAGAAGATCCGGCAAGAAACTCAGCGGGTTTGTCTTTTTTCTTATTTATATCCATTTTTTTTTTATAATTACAATCATGTTTTTTTACATGGTAATGAAAGTGATAATAATGAAAATGAAAGTGGCAATAATGAGCCACTGGTGAGTATGATGGTGTGTTTGAATGAATACTTTAGGAGAGCATGTAAAGATAAACGAGTTTTTGCGAATTTTACTGTGGCAAAACCATTGCCACAATCATTTACAAGCAGTACACGGAGACAAAGGTTATGGTACATAGGACGATTTACGGCTCACAGTGTTGTTATTAGGTCTATTTGCGGTTTCTCTGACTAATATACAACACACAATTTAAACCGATATTTCTACATAGATGAAATAATAAATATAATGAAAACTGCACAGCAGCATGTATATTTTTCTGAATCATCCCCAAAGGGAGCTAAAGAAGACAAATTCGTGTAATTAGTGATTTGGTAATTAATATAAATCGATCACAGTAAAGGAAAAAATCACGAGGGAAAGGTTTTTTTACGGAAGTCCTTTAAATAAGTTCTCACAGGTGTGTAAAGACTATGAATGAACATAGCTAATGCTGTGGACAAGCATGGATAGGTTGAACTTTTCTTAATCTGAAAGAAAACCAGTCTAACCATAAGACAGTAATGGGCTAAGAGTACCATTATAAGCTCAGGAAGGATTCATTAGGAATAGTACCTTTAAAAACCATAATTTATTTGCTGACAACACTGCCATTTGGCAGAAAACCTAAAAAGTTCTGTAACAAAATGAAACCAAAAAGTATGGTAGTTACACCAAAAATATACCTATTTGGGTAACATTGTCTACGTCCTTGAACATACCTATACTGGGTTAGCGTAAACATTCTATTTCACTTTGTCTGGAAGTTGACCTAAATTCGGCTGAGCGATTTAACTGCTTATTCAGAGTCAGTCGTGATTAAGGCAATTAAACTAAGTTCGTACCTTTGTTTAACTGTAAAGAGCCGTCATGTTTATCTCATTACGGCGCGCCGCAACTTTAAACACAATTGACGAACTATTTGAGCGAGGAACGTCTTTGTTCGGAAACTCGTTTGAGGGTCTCAAGTTAAGGCGGGTTCTGAAATGTGAAATGTAATATAACGTGTTATATATATCCCGAACATTACATTACAATGTAATTTGAAGTTTTGTTCAATTTCGTCGCCGCCACACCCATTTATAAAAGCGGTGTCAAGCATTGTCGCGTTCTGGATTGAGTGGTGTTGTAAGGAGGAGTTACTTCACTTACTTCTCAAAAGCATTCCAATTTAATTGTCAAGGGTGGATATCCATCTGTCTCCAACTTCAGGTAGGTCTATAATCTTAAGAGGATTGGTACAAATAGGAGAGGATGAGATATTATAATAAAGTAAACGATAAGATTGTTGCTTTTATCTTAGTAATATCACTACATAGTATAATACAAAGTCGCTTTCCGCTGTCTGTCCCTATGTAGGTATGCATCGATCGGTAAAACTACATTACGGATTTTAATGCGTTTTTTTGTAGATAGAGTGATACAGTAGTTTTGTAGATAGAGTGATATAATGTATGTATAATATAGTGGAGAAACACTGATAATTTTGATGGATGGATGGAGGCGGAACGAAATTCGCCGGGTCAACTGTGTAATGTAAATATATAAAAAAATATTGACCTGGATATGACATGGAATACATTTTACCGGCGTAAACGTGATCTTGACAGATCTGCAGGTATAAGCTGTTATATAAATAAACACTCAAAGAACAATTACGTTTGTTTTATTAGCGTTCAGATTTCAGCCGTCGTCAAGACTTATTTGTATGTACAAGTTTTTCTTGCTATACCGCGTTATACGTAATATTTTATTAAACTTTCAAGGTGGTAGAACCAGTGTAATTCGACCGGGGAAGTACCACCGCCACACCTATTTCTAGTGTGAAGCATTTCTTGCGTTACGATAGAAGGGTGTGGTAGCCGGCACACTTTCACGTGAGGCGACCATCATAGTCCTCGGGAGCAGCAACGTGACTGTGGTTGACTTCAGATGGAACCCATCTGGAGTCAATCACAGTCATGTATGAAGTTGATTACAGATAGTTATGGGTGGCAGTGACTACGTACGATCAGGAGGACAGCATGCTCGTTTGCTACTGCAGTTAGGTAAGAAAAATAATTGGAGTACATTTACCAACAATTTTACTATAAGCGGATTCTGTATATCTATATTGTGTAACCTATTTTATATAAGGAAAATATAGATACGGATCTTCCGACTTTGAAAGGCTAGAAACGAATCGTCAGCTCATGAATACTTAAAAAATAAACGCAGCTAAAATTATTTACTATTAATTTACTTATCCTTATATTATAATGTTACGCGCGTTTGCCCTTGGTCGGTACGCAGCTTTAAGTTCGATAAAGACAGTGACATCAGGTCATGATGTCATCATAGGGACTAAAGAATTCGACGTAGGTATATTAACGGAGCTCTCATTAATTCCAGTGATGTGATTAAAATATTTATGATTCAGATTAAAAAACATAGACTCGAACTAATTATTCAAGCATATAAAATTAATTACGAATTACGCATACAATACCGATCCTGTCAATTGATTTCTGTAAAAACTAGAATATCTGATGAGTAGTACATTGTTCTATGCTCTTAAAACGGTTCAAAAGTACCAACCCGTGTCAGTAAATGTAATAAATATGATTCAAAATTATTATAGAACAATGTTGCTTTTAAAAATTAATTAAATGACGACCCGCGTGGCAGAGCGGGTACCATACCGGTCTGACGCGCAAAGTGTTCCGGGTTCGATTCCCGGTCAGACAGGTATCTGACTGATGAGTTTGGATTCATGTGTTGGGTCTGGGTGTTTGTGTATTCGTCTTGTGTGTGTCTATGGTACCCACGACACAGGAGAAAATCCTAGTGTGGGGCTATAAGTGTAGAAGGCGTATTAGTAGTAATTTGAATAGTAGTTAATATTGTCCCCTTTTGTTTTTTTTTTATTTTGAGGCGAAACTCTAAAAATTTGGCAATGATGCCGGATTTTGTGAGATTTTTTTTGTTTAAACCTCGCTTGTACCCGTCCTTGGCGCTGCAAAGAGGACTCCGGGATCTCCAAAGGATTGTAAGTCCCCTGAGCGTGTTGCCCCATTAAGCTCCATCCATGATTTGAGCTCTATCAGCCCTAAACCCCGAAACCATTCTTTAAGACGCAGGGGATACCGTAATCCCATTCTTTTCTCGGAACTATAAGGACATGATGATATGGCTACTAGTTCCTGGTTTTATAATTTCGAAAATTAGAATTGAACTTTTAATCTTTTTAAATTCGTTTTATTTTGTTTCTTTTCCAGTCTTATTTAAATAATTGCATAGTATTTGAATTATTTAGAAAGCCCTATCAACAAAATCATTTGCAAATATGTATAGTATTAAAGAGTTATCAGGAAATAAACAATATTATTCTTCACCTCAAATCCAAAACAATTCTAATATTGGGTACTATAATTTCCCAGCGTTAAATTGAAACCTCATAGTAACAGGTGTCACAGACGTCTGTTATTATCATAATCTATTTTAATAAAACAATCATGAACCATAAAGATAAGCCTTCACTTGGTATGGAAAACTACAGTAGGATATCTTTTTTCACAATTTCAACAAATTATCTTGTCAATTATTTGTCACCCAATTATTGTGTATCTGACACAGGTCATCTTCACTACATGGTATAAAACAAAGTCGCTGCCCGCTGTCTGTCCCTATGTATGCTTAGATCTTTAAAACTACGATACGGATTTTAATGCAGTTTTTTTTTAAATAGATAGAGTGAAACAAAAGGAAGTATAATACCTACATGTGACATAACACTGATAATTTTAGATTTTTGAATTTTAGGCGGAATGAAGCTCGCCAGGTCAACCAGTCTTCGTCAACCCATTACTGTCCCACTGCTGGGCACGGGTCTTCTCTCGGAATGAGAGAGCTTAGGCCATACTCCACCGCGCTGGCCAAGTGCGAATTGGTGGACTTCACACACCTCCGAGAACTTTTTTTTTTTTAAAGAACTCTCGGGTGTGTAGGTTTCCTCACGATGTTTTCCTTCACCGAAAATCAGTGATAATTAACGTATAATACGCACATAAATCAGTGGTGCATGCCTGGGTTTGAACCTCGGACCTCCCGATCGAGAGGGCAAGTTTTAACCATTAGGCTATCACTGCTCGAAAATTAGCATATAGTAATGGACTTTTTGACAATGTTTGTGGCAATAGATATTCGGTAATATGAACTCGACGCATAGTCGTGCGCTAACAAATATGGCAACTTAATAAGTACCTACCAAGTGAAGACCCACCATACCACAAGTGAGGTACTTATTTTTGTTATGCAAGAAAATTCTGTTTGCTTACGCCGTTGACGCTACATTTATCGTTATTCAAACATATGGAGTGTGATAAATCTTGTCGTGCAGAACAAATGCGAGGAATTGTATGTTCGAATACTAAATGTAGATACGCATTGGAATATATTTGTTACGCTCGCGCACTAAGTTTATGTTGAGGATTTCTTGGATGGACGGATATATTAAATAACCTTCATATATAATATTCAGTTTTTAATTTAACTCAGATAGACCTTCAGTTTATAAAATTGAAAAATTGACATACCTATGTTAAACTTAATAATTATTTTATGTGTGTGTTTTGCATAATCCTTTTGCAAATAAATGTATCAAGGGAAACGCTTTCTACGCTCATAGCCCCACAGTAGGATTTTCTCCTATGTCGTGGGTGCTATGGACACACACAAAGTCGAATACAGAAACACCCAGACCCAGAATAAGAATCTAAACTCACCATTCAGATACCTGTCTGGCCGGGAATCGAACCCGGGACCCACTGCGTGTCAGGCCGGCATGGTAACCGCCGCGCCACGCGGGTCGTCGGGGAAACCGAATTCACAATGAATTTTCTGTCTAAATATGAACAGATATAAAAATAAGTAAGGTGACATTGACATATATTTACATGTATACATTATTTATGTTTTAGTCGATTGCAGTGTCCTTAATTCTACTGACCGACTTACTCCAAGTAAATTTGCAATCACAGCAATATTTAAATAAAAATACTTCATTAATTTTATTAAAAAATCCGTAATTCAAAAGTAATATATTGATGTCCGTATTGATAAGATGATAGCCTAATAGGAGTGATAGCCTAATGGTTGAAACTTGCCCTCTTGATCGGGACGTCCGAGGTTCAAACCCAAGCACGCACCACTGATTCATGTGCGTATTATAAAATTATTATCACTGCTTTTCGGTGAAGGAAAACATCGTGAGGAAACCTACACACCCGAGAGTTCTTTAAAAAAAAAAAGTTCTCGGAGGTGTGTGAAATCCACCAATTCGCACTTGGCCAGCGCGGTGGACTATGGCCTAAAACTCTCTCATACTGAGAGAAGACCCGTGCCCAGCAGTGGGACAATAATGGGTTGACGACAGATTGATAAGATCAATACGGTCGTCAACCAGTATCCACAGACATCGACCGAAACGTGCGAACTGCTTTACGGTGGAAAAAGGTGTGGCAGGTGTAATTCTACATCAAATCAGTTCAACCCTCCTGTAACACACCATTACGAAAATCATCCATCTATTTATTCGTAGTCTATTTCGAGGTTTAGAATAATAAATGTATGTCGTAGTCACGGTGTTATCATTAAAGACCTGTGCTATTGTCTAGATTTTAGGTCTTAGTCTAATGTGCTGGCCATGCAAAATAACAGATTTTGCACACTGTTAAAATATTTTATTCGAAAATCCCTGTGGGATTCACGACCTTCCCCTTCATCGTTAAGTATTGAGAACTATGTCATTAATTTCTAACAGAAATTACTTTAAAAATCAGATCTGGATGCTTGAATTTTACTGCATCGACGACCCGCGTGGTGGAGCGGTTACCATACCGGTCTGACGCGCAATGGGTCCCGTGTTCGATCCCCGGCCAGACAGGTACTGATTGATGAGTTTAGATTCATGTTATGGGCCTGGGTGTTTGTGTATTCATCTAGTGTGTTCCCATGGTACCCACGACACAGGGATACATCCTAGTGTGGGGCTATGAGTGTAGAAAGTGTGTAGAAAGCGTATTTGAACTTCAGATTTTTTTTTTTGTTTTCGAGGGGGAAACCTTCAAAAGGTACCTGACGCCGTGGGAGCGACGCAGGGTTATGTGGGATTTTTACCGCACTAAAACCCCCCCGGTGGCCGTCCTCGGCGCTGAAAAGGAAGACTCCGGGATCTCGAAACGACTTCAACCGGAATCCTCCGAGCGCGCTGCCCCATCGGGCACCTCCCAGATGGGCGGCTGGGTCCACCGCTCCGTCTAGTCTTTACGACGGTATGCGACCACACATACCGTCGTCCTTCCCGGGATTGCTTGACCGAACGGTTCGAGCTCCCACTCTAGCCATCTGCAACCCCGGAAGCCCCTTTTAGTCGCCTCTTACGATAGGCAGGGTATCCCCTGCCTACGGCTACGGTATCACCGTAGCCCTATTCTGACCCCGAGGCTACAGGGACGTGAACTTCAGATTTAGAGACCTTTAATTACAAAGTTTACATTGCTTGTTATATCTTAGTCGCTTTCTGCAACATCCGCGGGATAAGAGGAAATTATGCTTTTCAAATCAGACACGTGGCAATGTGTGAAGCTATTCGTGATTTACAATGATATTAATTGCTTCCATTGACTGATATATATCCAAGTTTTGTTTATAATCATTTTCCTTCGTTATATAAACACATGTTAGTGCACACGAACCACCTATGAAATCCGTGTTAAACCTAAAATTAGCAATATCCACTCTATGATTCGAATAGAACTGTTAAGAGCTAATGCGAATGCAGTTTCAGGTGCTCTCGTCCAGGTATAATAATTTTAGGATTATAAGTGATTTAGGTTTAGTTGTTTACTGAGCGGTGATGGCCTAATGGTTGAAACTTGCCCTCTCGATCGGGAGGTCCGAGGTTCAAACCCAAGCACGCACCACTGATTTTTCTAAAATTATGTGCGTCTTAGAAATAATTTATCACTGCTTTTCGGCGAAGGAAAACATCGTGAGGAAACCCACACACCCGAGAGTTCTTTAAAAAAAAAGTTCTCGGAGGTGTTTGAAGTCCACCAATTCTCACTTGGCCAGCGGGGGTTCAGCCCAGCCCAGCCCAGCTCATCTCTCATTCTGAGAGATGGGCTGGTCAACCCACACAAGTAGTTTAGAGAGGCACATAATATTTTGTAGGTATAAGCCGACTATTTTATATACCCTATTTTTTCCATTGCAAATTTATTTGTCTGACAGTTTTTCATGTTAAAACTAAATTTGAAGGTTATATATAATTTTCTCAAAAGTGGTAGGGTCCTTCCATTATAATGGCTCTTCCGTCATACTTCAGTTTAAAGGAGAAAAAGGAAGGTAACCTATATATAAGACATATATCCGTTACATGTTGTCCACTCGGATTTTGTTATAATCTAATGCAAATGACAGTAGCCATATTGGCCACCCGGATGCCATTCTGATTCAATCAATGCTTAGTCGCCTCTTACGACAGGCAGGGTATGCTGTAGCCCTATTCTAATTCCGGAACTACAGGGACGATTGTTGTGGATCCTATGATCAGAACCTAATCAAACTAAGTACCATTGAAATACATCTTTTCTAAAAAAACATCCAATTCGAAATATTGAGTTATTTGTCCATTTATCGCGCACATACTTAATGTAAGACTTTTATGTTTTTCTTATGGATGCCATTGTCAGGATTGAACTAAAAAATATCGGGAACCCACGACACGCTTTATCTTTCAAATAAATCATCCAAATCGATTCACCCAATCCGGAGTAATCCGGTAATAAATTAAAATAAAATATAGATGAATTGAGAACCTCTTCCTTTTTGGAAGTCGGTTTAAACGATTTTTATTTAGGTGTCCTCAAAATTGACGGACTTTCACACAAACATATATTCCCTACTTGGCTTAATTCGATGGGGGGGGGGGGGGGGGGAGGGTGTAGTATCAGAAAATACGTTCTTAGCTGATGTCTCCGTTATCTAAGAAACTCCTAGTTCAATAGATGAGTGAGTGAGCATAAAATTTATAGAACACAGAACAAATACTGCGTAGTTTTAAAATGGACATTACTTTTTTGTTTATAAAACTATTTATATAAAATATATAATAAACTTTAAGTGAAGTTTGCCACAATACATCAGTGAAAATTTTATTCAAATTAGATAAGCCGTTTCTGACATTAGCGTGCACAAACGCGCAGAAAGATAGACAAACAGAAAATAGTTCGAAGAAACATTATTTCTATACCGTAATAATTTTAATTCCTCCGAAAACCATTTTTATCAATATAATCATTCTTACACCATTAATAACTCTCATGAAAGTTATCATGATTATTTACTAAAACTTTACATAAAATATACCAACATATTCTAATATTACGTTACTGTGTAAATCGAATCAATTTCCTATTTGCCTGTCGAAGTCTCAATATTCATAGTTATGCATGTAGTTAATTGCACAAAGGAGCGGCGGTTGATGGAGCAGTCTCCGGGAATTGCACCTAACGGTGAAGTACACAAACATAATTTAAGCAAGATTGCTTCCTTGATAAAAGCCGGTTTACTACTACTCAATACGTAATACATATGCCTCTCGGTACTGTCAAGAACGGACCCGTATGTCCTCCAGTATTAGCAAGAAGAATAAAATTAAACAAAACGAAATTTTTGTCCGCAAATGGAGGATTTATTTATCCCCCCCCCCCCCTCCCACTGCCCCACGTGCAAAATATTGATAGAAAATATGTTCGAGACGAGCCGCTTCACTCAGCGTCGCGTTTCAATTATTCCGAGTTAAAGTAACATACTTACTGCTAAGCTATCATACGCCCTGTAGTTCCGGGATCAGAATAGGGCTACGGCATCCCCTGCCTGTGTAAGAGGCGACTAAAAGGGGCTTCCGGGGTTGCAGACGGCTAGAGAGGGAGCTCGAACCGTTCGGTCAGGCAATCCCGGGAAGGACGGCGGTATGTGTGGTCGCATACCGTCGTAAAGACTAGACGGAGCGGTGGGCCCAGCCGCCCATCTGGGAGGAGCCTGATGGGGCAACGCGCTCGGAGGATTCCGGTTGAAGTCGTTTCGAGATCCCGGAGTCCTCCTTTTCAGCGCCGAGGACGGCCACCGGGGGGGTTTTAGTGCGGTAAAAATCCCACATAACCCTGCGTCGCTCCCACGGCGTCGGGTACCTTTTGAAGGTTTCCCCCTCGAAAACAAAAAAAAAAAAAAGCTATCATGAGGTTTTATTAAAACCCGACATAAAATATTCTAATATAAGGTTACTATGTAAATCGAATTAATTTCCTATTTGCCGGTCGGCGTCTCAATATTATAGTCGTGCATGTAGTTAATTGCACAAAGGAGCGTGCGGTTGATAGAGCGGTCTCCGGGAATTGCATCTGACGTTGAAGTACACAAACATAATATAAGTAATATTGTTTCAGCAATATAATTATAGTGTATATGTACTGCTTTTTGCAATGTAATTTAGCTGGTTATTACCATAAACGTTCCAAACATTTACTATATTTAAATAATATATATTTAAATATACTTTAAATATTGAATCAGATTTGTTCGCGTTGGTATTCTTAAAGTATTAGTCCAATTATTTGAACGAGGTTTAAGGAAACGATATTTTATATCGGGTGGTTTATTAGCTTCACATGATTCGGGTTACGTTGGAAATCAGCTTTTTTAGTTTTATAATAAATAAGTAGTAATCAATCCCAAAAAAGATCAGTATATTACATCTAAGGTTAACTAGAATTGCATTGTTACTTTAAAATACTAAGTTGAAACGCCAGTCATGATGATGGCGGCCGGAGGTCGCAGAGAAACGCAAAACCATGCTTAATAATTAATTTAGAATAAAAATTACAACTACATTTTAACTTGAAACTAAAGGGGGAGACCGAGTCGATGTGCGATCTCGGAATGTCTTGTATTCTCTCGATATGTGGGAACGTTCGAGGTGCTGCGTCAGCTCCTCGGGTTGCTGGTTGGTACGCGATGAACTAGTGCTGTGCATCAACATTAGGGTTGTGCAACACGCCTAAAATATTGTCTTCGTTAATATGCACAAAAAGAACACACACCGGCACCGACACGCTTTCACATGAGGCGACCATCATAGTCCTCGGGAGTAGCAACGCATCTGTGATTGACTTCAGATGGAACCCATGTTCTGTATGAAGTTGATTACAGATGTCCATGGGTGGCAGTGGCTACTTACATCCAGTGGACTGCATTCTCGTTTAGTCAGATAAAAAAAAAAGAAAAAAGTGCTCAATCTTGCCGTTATTGTACATAAATGTTTTGGTATTGCCTTTGGAATTGAATCGCAAAGGCTTCTTCCACCTTCATACTTTAAATAAGATTGGTGTTGGAACTGAGGTAGCACATAGAGGTGTTGTCGTCTTGATTTTTCCACTCTTTTCAAACCACAACATAGCAGCATAATATTTTTTTAAAGGCAGAATTGAGTACTTATATAAAAAATATTTCGTCACACCAGAATCGAACACACTGTGTAACACTAGAATCGAAAAATATACCAAAAAGGTACTATTTAACTGTCTTTATAATACTTGTGTTTTTCCACATCCGACTATAATGTAGGTTTAGTTTTTTGTTTTCTCTTCTCTTAAGGCAACTGGGGCAAACAAACAAGTATAATGTTCAGAATACACCAATGTATTATTTCGCCTCTTACAGCACAATGGCTGTAGTAAACATTTTTTACGTTACTTTTTAGTGACTATTTTTTTAGCATGAGGGCCACAAAATCTTCGTTACAACTGTTCGGCCACGAAACACTCTTAGTGTTGCAAGCATTAGCGTGCTAATTTTGATAAATGTCGGTAGAATTTGCAGTGAAATTTCATGGCCCTGTAAGATCAGCCAAATTTGTTTCTAACACCCGACGCTCACGCTTACAACGCACATTGACGCTTGAAGCGAAAAAGTGTGAAAAGCTCGCCGAAGCGAATTTCACAGGTTTTATAAGTTCACGAAATTACAAATTATAGCAGTGTATACCGAAATTCGCTCGAAATTAGAAATGTCAGTGAAGTGTATATTTCGTGGCTCTCGGGTAAAAAAGATGCTAGTGAAATTTTGTCGGATTACTGCAATGCATTGCATGTGTGGCGAACCTCCGATATACGTCTGTGGCGCCACATTTCGATAACATATCTTTTTTTTTGTTTTCGAGTGGGAAACTTTCAAAAAGTACCCGACGTCGTGGGAGCGATGTGGGATAGCCCTATTCTGGTCTCGGAACTACAGGGACTCGATAACATAACTACCTACGGGTAATTTTTAAAATATACGGGTTAGTAGCAAACTCATTTCGGAAGTTTTAAACCGCATTAGACCTTCGATAAGGTTTAACGACTGCTTTTCAATGATAACCGGGACTTACAATTTAACGGCCCGAGGGACGGAAGTGCTTATATCTAGCCACGGGTTATATCTACAGAATTGCCGCCCAACTATTTGCTTTTTTCGCATCTTTCCTTGAATAATTGTAAATAATAACTTAACATAGTTTCAATTTTTTTATTTCATGAAATTAGTAAAGAGAAATAAATAACACCTAGAGGTAAGTGGTAAAATTCAGATAGAGCAGTGATAGCCTAATGGTTGAAACTTGCCTTCTCGATTGGGAGGTCCGAGGATCAAACCAGACACTCACCACTGATTTATGTTAGAAATTAATTATCGAGAAATTAATTAATTATGTTAGAAAAAAATTAATTAACTGCTTTTCGGTGAAGGAAACCGTCGTGAGGAAATAAACACACCCGAGAGTTCTTAAAAAAAGTTCTCGGAGGTGTGTGAAATGCACCAATTCACACTTAGCCATTACGGTGGACTATGGCCTAAACTCTCTCATTCTGAGAGAAGACCCGTGCCCAACCGTGGGCCAATAATGGGTTGATGAGAAGATGTCTGAAAATAAATTCATATAGAATAAGGATTTTTTCTGAGGACAATAACAGATGCGTTGCTCATGAGAAGCATAAGCCTAACAAAATCGCCTTTTTTGTATTAGCCGTTCACACCCTTCCCACGAAATGCAAGAAATGCATCTTCTTCCACCAACCACGTCTGCTATCTTGTTTATCATTTGCACCACTTTTTTACTGCTATCTATTTATTGGCCAAGTCGGAAGAGACGTCTTCTTATACTTCAGTGTACTAAAAAGTGTATTTGCATATACTGTAATAGAAAATAATTATTTCACATCATTGTAATTTCATTTTCTGATATCTATTCGTTCTGAAATTAAATTGCTATCTTAAATGCTTATCTGACTTAGGTAAGGAGAATTCCAAACAGAATTATAATATTCCGTTCATCCAGCAGCAAATAGATGCCCAACGAAAAACGAATCTGCAGAAATGCGATTATATGGAGCGCTGATCTTCTAAACGTAAAATTTAATGGTTTGAGAGATGATTTATTGAGCTTTATCCGCCTCCACAATTTTTATGTCGCTGTAATTTGGTATTTAATTATAGATATACCGGATAAAATTGAATGAGGAAGTAAATTTTGTTAAATCACTAGTAAATTATGATTAAACTAGCTGTACCCGCGGCTTTGCCCGCGTGCAAATCAACGTGTCACAAAGTTTTTCCCGCGCAAATATCGACACCGTGGGAATTCTATGATAAAAGTAGTAACATTAAAATCGGTTTAGCCGCTCAAGGATTACCTGGTCAAACACAGAGTGAAAAAACGAATTTAAAATGTGTATTTGTGGGTAGGAACGTATTGTTATGTATTTTTTTTTTATTAGACGAATTCTAATATTGTAAACCGCTTTTTTGAACCAATTTACATTCTTAGCGTTCTAATTCACAATATCAGGATACTTTTTTTCAATCAACTCCTCCACATTTGAACCAAAACGTATCGACAAAAAGATTGATTTGAACTTTTCCGAATTGAAAAATACTATTTGAAGTAATTTTGGTGGATTCAAATTTCTAAGTAAGATTATAGGTAACAAAGCACTATTATCTACTTGAAGTAAATCATTAGAAAATTGGAATGTCACTGAACAGCGACATATATTCTAAGTTCATATTTTATTTCATGTGGCCAAAGATAAGATCTTTTAAGAGGTGCATCGGGCTATTTGTGTGCGTAAATCCCGCATTGTTCTTTGTAAAGCAGAAGACATAATCAAAACACTTTTATAATTCATACGAATAGGGCGCACCCGCTCGCAGGGCGCTGCCGCACCATGCTCGCTTATTTTTTATGTTTTCTTTTATGTTCGAACCCAACCTAACCCATCCTGTTTAAAAAGCTACAGCTAAATCCAACTCTTAACAATAACATGACAATACTCCTGCATTTTCAGGATTTAGGTATTCAAAGTGACACTTTTCATCATAATGTTCTCTCAGGAACGGGTTGTAATGTATTGTAATCAATAAGTACCAAACTCATACGGCTCATAAGTTCGTTGTGTACTTAGATTATCAGGGTTGATGAATTGAAGTTTAATTTATTAATCACATTTCAGTTTTATGAGCTGTCATTAAACTTATAATATATACTAAAAACAACCGTAAGCATAATGTGACTACCTTTTATAATTTAGGCTTGCACTATCCCGCATCATCGCAAGGTAAAAAAAAATATCCCGTGTCTTTGCTTAGTATTCTTATTACTTATACGTAAGCACTTGCGAGCCAACTTCTATAGCTTGGGCTTGCAGTACCCTGCATCATCAGGGCTGAGGAGCTTAAGGTCTAAATTGTCATCATGTGTCTTTGCTCAGTAATTATATTACATACCCGAAAGCATTAAATGGCCAACTCCTATGGCTTAGGCTTGCAGTACCCTGCATCATCAGGCTTGAGGAGTTGAAGATCGAAATTTTCATCTTGTATCTTTGCTTAGTAATTATATTACATACCCGAAAGCACAAAATAGCTAACTTCTATGGCTTAGGCTTGAAGCACCCCTGCATCATCAGGGTTGAGGAGATGATGGTCAAAATTTTCATCTTGTGTCTTTGCTTAGTAATTATATTACATACCCGAAAGTATTAAATGGCCAACTCCTATGGCTTAGGCTTGCAGTACCCTGCATCATCAGGCTTGAGCAGTTGATAATCGAAGTTTTCTTTTGTATCTTTGTTTAGTAATTATATTACATACCCGAAAGCACTAAATAGCTAACTTCTATGGCTTAGGCTTGAAGTACCCCTGCATCATCAGGGTTGAGGAGTTAAAGGTCAAAATTTTCATCATGTGTCTTTGCTTAGTAATTATATTACACACCTGAAAGCACTAAATGCCCATCTCGTATAGTTTAGGCTAGCAGTATCCTGCATCATCAGGGGTGAGGAGTTGAAGGTCGAAATTTTCATTTTGTGTCTTTGCTTAGTAATAATATTACATACCCGAAAGCACTAAATAGCTAACTTCTATGGCTTAGGCTTGAAGTACCCCTGCATCAAGGTCAAAATTTTTACCGTGTATCTTTGCTTGGTATTTTTATTACATAACCGTAAATACCAAATAGCCAACTCTTACAGTTCAGTCTTGAAATACCCTTACATCATCAGGGTCGAGGAGTTGAAGATCAAATTTTTGTCCCATGAATTTGTTTAACAATCTTATTATATATCCATAAAAACAAATTGACTTACTTCTACGGTTCAGGCTAGCAGTACCCCTGCATGATCAGGATTGAAGAGTTGAAGGTCAATTTTTTTAGGAAATATCTGCTTAGTAATCTCATTCTACATTCAACCCAATTGGACTCCTACAGCTTAGGTTTGGCCGAGTATCGCTAATTCGTTAATTTGCTTCAAAGAAATGGATCCTATGATCAGAACCGTATCAAACTCATCAAAACGTATCAAACCCTTGAAGTACATTCTTTCAAATAAAAGAAAAATCATCATAATCAGTTGGCGGGAAATTAAGTTATTCATCTTATTATCGCGCACATCGTTAATGCAAATATCAGACTTATGCGCTTTTCTTATGGATGCCACTGTCAAAAGTGAACTAAATCATCCAAATCCGTTCACCCAGTGCCGAGAAATCGAGTAACAAATATAAAATTTAAAAAAAAATAAAATAAAATACAGACGAATTGATAACCTCCTCCTTTTTGGAAGTCGGTTTAAAACTATGTTTTAACATAAAAATTAAAGCGAAATACTAAATTTTATTGAGATACATAATTGACGGACTTTCATACAAACTTACATCTCCTATTTGGGTTAAATTGGGGGGGGGGGGGTCAGAAAATTCATTCTTAACTGACGTCTACGTCATAAAATGAACCCCTAGTAAAAATCATATTCGTATCTTTAGCAGTTTAGACTCTACGATGTTAATTCAATAGATGAGTGAGAGAGCATCCATTCGTTTTTATATAAATATATATAGATATAGAGATATAGATTTGTATAGTATCAAATAACATAGGTACACACATAACCAATAAAAAATACATAACAAAGGAATACATTTTACAGACCATAACATGTTTAGTTTCAACCAATTCAACTATTCAGTTACTTATCATATTAACACTTATCGAACACAGAATACATATTGCGTAGTTTTAAATTGACATAACTTTTTTATTTATAAACCGATTTACATAAAATAAACACTAAATGTTAAGTGAAGTTTCCCACAACACATCGCTGAGCCGTTTCTGAGATTAGCGTTTTCAAACACACAGACAAACAGACAAACAGACAAACAGACAAACAGACAAACAGATAAACAGACAAACAGACAAACAGACAAACAGAAAAGATTTCTAAAAAATATTATTTTGGGTTCTATATCGTATTAAAGACCTCTAGAAATGGTTTTCACCTAAATTTATTCCATGTACAGACAGCGACCTCTTACAGATTTATTATAGTATAGATTAGATTTTTTTCTTTAATATGTAATGAAGTCGATTTTCTATCAAATGTGTACGCTAATGTATTTTTTTTCGATTTTAACACATGAGTTTCTTTTATGTTATGTTGTAAAAATCCGTGGTTATGAAACGTACTATCAATTCATTGAAGTCTTACTGATGGGATTTTGGACGTTTCAATATAATTAGGACCTAATTACGTTACAGCTTTTATACATAGGTATTTATAAAATTTTATAATTCAGAATCGTTTGGCATTTAGGTTGGATATGACGATTCTTAACTTGTATGATAGTCGGTAACAGAATTAAACATTTCTTTAATAAAAACTAGAAGACAAATTACTTGAAAATTATAAGCTGAAAAGAAAACAATAACAGAAATTATTAATATATTAGGGTAAGCATTAAATTTAACAAGATTCTGCACGCTAAGAGATATAATATTGATAGATTATCTGCAACATTTTTTTTGCCTATGGTTTAGTATACGTTTACATTTATTATTAACAAAACACATACGATACGTATGCACAACTGCAATACAAAATATAATAAAAATACAACAATCTAATCCTAAAATTGAATACAAGACAAGTAGCATAAAATATCAGCAGCATAATTTTCATTATTCGTGCATTTAAAATTTACTCCGAAACATTTAAAAATACACCTTAGTAAAGATTCTCGAATTGCTTATTATCTAAACGGAAAACAGATGTCCAAACGTTTCCCGCGTGCCAAGAAAAGCGGAACTCAAAAATTATCTCACGTGAAATAACTACGAATACGCAATAAAAATCTTAAAATATTAACTGATAAATCGTTTTAATATCCACTAAAACTGAGCTCCTCCTTTGATGTTTCAAATATAATACTAAGGATAAGCGTTTTGCAGACGATGTGTGAATTGATATAACGATTAACATCCGTAGACCTACGAATATTATTAGTCCGAGTAAAGTGGCAGAAGATTATGTATTTGAAGCAAAAACGTTTATAAAATGCTATGCAAAACCGGCACTCGTTCATTATTATTCGATACTTAGTGTGAAACGGTCATCCCACTCCAAGCTGAATCTTTTGATTGTAATTTTCTTTTGCTATTTTTTTTTGTAGAATAATTTTGCTGTTTTTTGTGAATTCTCTTTTTTTATATTTACGCTTCTGATAAATAATAGTATATTTATATTGTATCTTCGACGAGGGAGGTACCACCGCCACACATATTTCTAGCGTGTATTTGGTTTGTCCGTTTCGTTGGATAGGTGTGTTTGGTGGTTGCCAGCACACTTATATGAGGGAACCATCTTAGCCCTCACGAGTAGTTGCGCGAATATTTTCTTATTCTGTGTGAAGTTGCTTATAGATGTCCATGGGCAGCAGTGAGCACTATCAGGTGGACTGCAAGCTATTGCATTTTTACAAAAAATGAGACGGAGCCAGATGATTAGCTTATAGTACGTTGACACTACCACCCACAAAAGTCTGTAGCCAATCATTTAGATATTTTAATTAAGATTTTATTATTCAGGATCGATTAATAGTTTGAGTTTTTGAATTCGTTTCGCCATCGCCCAGGCTTTACTGGGGTAGAACGCTCTTAGGCATATCTATCCATCACTGCTGGACATAGGCCTCCCCTAAATGGCGCCACTCCAACCGGTCCTATGCTCTCTGAATCCAACGATTTCCCGCTGTCTTCTTCAGGTCATCGGCCCACCTGGTGGGGGGTGACCTGTGCTCCTTTTGCCTAAACGTGGTCGCCACTCGAGAACCTTCCTTACTTATCGGTTATCGGTCGTACGAGCGATGTGTCCGGCCCATTGCCATTAGGCATAGACTATGTTGTACCTAAAGCCGATCACAGATGCGTTGCCGCCTCTGTAAACTAAGATAGTCATCTCATATGTAAGTCATTCATCTTACAACCAGTCCAGTTAAGTTGAACTTAACCATCAAACAATAAAATCACGATAACAAAATTAAACCAATAAAAAAACCCTTATAAAAATATTTATTCTTATGGACCTTATAGATTCTTATGGACCTTAATCCAAGCGAAGCGAGTTCTCTTTCGTATAAAACTGCATATTTTAGTGGTTTCACTACTGGTTTAGTTACATAACATATACGTCACATGTCCATCGCGTGGAGCGAATGCAGAATTGATAGCCGACTATGTCATCTGTATATGCTCGTATAATGTCATCTGCAGACTGTCATCAATGCAAACCAACAATAATTCACCCGCCGCACAATAACGATGTCTATATGTCTAACGTCTATAACTCGATTAACTTTATTGCTAAATTGGAAATCACGCAGTATATTTCTAAAATACATAATGAGAAAGTAATATACCAAACGAGTAGAACGAAATTTTAATTCCTAATTACGTACTGTATAGTCTAGAGCAGGGAATCTTAAAGTGGTGTCCACGGACCCCTTGGGAGTCCGTCACGTATGCGACAGGGGTCCGCGCTAGCGAACGACACGCTAGCGATTTCAATTGTACGAATTGCTTTGTAATTGTCACGATTTTTTTTCTTAAAACCTTCTTTGACAGGGGTCTGTGTAGCTTTAAATTTCTAAAAAGGGGTCCGAGAGTACAAAAAAAATTAAGAAACCCTGACCTAAAGAATTAATAGGAGATGATATCGGGCTAAAAGTCAATATTAATGTATGTTCGCCCCTTTCAAAACTGTTGGCTTTAAGAAATTTGTTATTTTAACCGTGTATTTTTACCGTGCGATATATCACAGCTTGTCAAATTATTGTGCTCATTATTTATTTTGGCCAAAAATATTGTAGGTATACTTATACTAGAATTTGGCGTATAAACACCGCACATTTTTTACGACTTTTTCAAATTAATATTCCCTAAGATTAATTTACTTGCAGAAATCCCTATTTAATTAACTTTTATGTAGCTACCCGATTATATTAATATTACAATCAAAAAATTAGATAGCCGCCATTTATTTTATAACTCATATTACAGTTGCTTTAAAATTATTCCAAGTCTTTCCTTGAATTAAAATTTTACGCATTGCTTTTTGAAGTAAAAGCGCTAAGGTAGACATTTTTTTGATAATCAAAAAGTGAACGGCTGTGAAATCCGGATTATCCGTTGGATAATCCTAAACAAATAAGCGAGCGTTGAAATTGGAAGAGTCGCTTTATCGGCAGTCCTTTACAAAGATTTTCATACAAGATTGTATAAGTGACTGCGGTCCTTATTCATAAGTGGCCACTGACTACGATTCACGTAAAAGATTGGAATATAAATTCGTCTTAAAATGAGGAAAGTCTAAGGTAACGCTCCGCTTCTAATTGTGGCCATTATTGAATTATAATGAACCGAAAATAATGAGATTTCGGAAATTAATTTTATATAATGAGAAAGTAAATATCTTTATTCCTTAATGATTCGCCAAAATACCTTTAATAACAAAAATATACTCAACTTTATCGTATTTCTTCCGAGAAACTTGAAAAAAATCCACGTTCACTTAGCCATTTCGAATAAACTAATCAAATTTCCCTTAAGACGAAACAGCAGTTGGTTTAATATTTTGTAAAAGCAAAACAAAATTGAAAGAAATATTGGATTTCCCTTCGTCTGCACGTGTTGATACGAACTAATGCTTGCTAAATGGCGGGACTAATCTTATCTAAGGGCCGGGTTTGGAAGGGAATCCGATTATCCGTGATACAATTTGCATTTGAATGCCCTTGTATTGCGTAGATTCAAATCAAGGGTACTGCTTAGCGTGGGGGCATATGAGCCGTTCGTTGGATGGCGTACTCTAGAATATAATTATGCCGTGCCGTAGAGGCATAAACCGTCGAAGGGATTGATCAAACTCTGCGCTTGTTTGGTTGATAAGGTAAATTCATTTATGGGCTCCGTAGATGTAACTCACGATCGCTATATTGTGACTATAGCGACCTCTTCGCAAAGGACATTTATCAGGGTATATTTACCAGGTGGTAGAGTAGAACCATTGTAGTTGAACCGAGAAAGTACCACCAAATGTCTAGCGTGAAGCCGTGCTTATATTTCGGAGGAAGGTTGTCGTTTTCGGCTCACTTTTATATGAAATGACGCCGGCTTTAAAATGGTGAGTGTTCCGAGGAAGTCTCTAACTTGGTGCCTACGTCACCTTTCCTCCACCGCACCATTCGCCGAAGGATGAAGTTCCATCCACATCAACTGGACCCGTGGCGGTCCTCCACGATTCGGTTTGCCCGCTCGATTTTGTTACGGACGTGCAAGATGTGGAATGAGCTTCCTCCTGAGGTATTCCCGGAGCGTTATGACATGGGGCTCTTCAAAAAAGGTGCGAAAAGAGCTCTCCTTCAAAGCCGGCGATGCATTGGCGATCCTTGTGGTATTGCAAATATCTATAGGCGACGGTGACTACTTTGCATCAGATAGCTTGTCTGCCTTATCGCCAGGTTCAAGTATAAAAAAAACATAAGGCGACTATATTAGTCCTCGTAAGTAGCAACGTAACTTTTGACTTTAGATAGAACGCCCGTTATATATAGCCCATTAAAGATGTCCATGGACGGCAGTGACCACTTACACAGGTGCACTGTATACCCGTTTACTGTTTCAATGTGATAGAAAATCGCTATCCTGAATAGGAACTATGCATGACAAAACAATTAACGAAGTGTAGTAATAAATAGGGTAATACTAACAAATTATTAAATCATATTGCAGTGCAGCTTCGCCCGCGTTAATAAAAATCGATGTATCGATTGTCCCATGGGAGTAAGATATTTTCCCACAGTAAAAAGTAGCCTATGTGTTAATCCAGAGTGTCAGTTACTCATCACAACACTACAACTCCCTATCAAATTATATGAAAATCGCCCCAGCCGTTTACAGGTTAAAATGTAACAAACATACACACTCACAAACGTTCGCCTTTATTATATTACTATGATAATATAATATTAATATGAAGTATGATATGATTACTATATTTTCTAGATCATAAGAATCAAATCTTTTATTTCATATTTAATATTCTTTAATTTCAGTTACTTGTGAAAAATTCGAAATATAATAAGTTATAGGTACAGAAATGATTTATACAGAAATGTTAAAAAGATTAAATAAAGCAAAATAGATTTACTATTTAGGTATGTTTACACAGACATAAAGCTTCTGTCGATTTTAATATAGGACAGGAATGTTAGTGAACTAGATAAAGAAGATATTATTATAACATACAAAGAATTATGTTTTTATTTTGATGTTTTATTTCACGCTAACATATTAGAGTGCTTAGTTTCCTGCTTTTATTATTTGTTTATTAATTCCAATATTACAATATTATAAATAAAGACTAAATATTATACCAATAAGTTAAATTAGTACCAAATTAGTTAAATAAAGTTGAATTAAGTGCTTCAGGCTGACTGATCACCAGGTAATTGCGTACTAAAGAGATAAATATTTTAGTTTATTTTTACTTTTAGCTAATAGCTCTAGTATCGTCGTCAACCCATTATTGTCCCACTGCTGGGCACGGGTCTTCTCTTAGAATGAGAGAGTTTAGGCCATAGTCCACCGCGCTGGCCAAGTGCGAATTGGTGGACTATATCTCTAGTATACTAGATCTAGTATACTAGGATTTAAATAGTTATTTAGAAAAATAGTTATAGTCTTAAAGTCATACAAATCGCGGATTATTCAGTGCGTAAAATTCGTTACTCACATTGAAATGAACGGGGCACTTACAAATTAATAGTTATATTTTTTTTTACACTACCACCGGATTGGAACACGACCTCAACTGAGAAGATTCGGCAAGAAACTCAGCGGATTTGTCTTTTTTGTTATGTTGTACTATCAGTTCTAGCACTAAATCAAATGTACCAATGAATATAATGATCAACTTTACTTTTCTGTGTGATAATGAAAGTAAGGTATATTGTCTTTAGATAGCTCTAACAGGGATTGGCAGTTTACCTGACGTCGGGACAGGCACCCAGTTCTGTTCGCAGCGTGTTATCCTTAACCAGTATATCCAATTATACTTAACAGTCACTTGTCCAATATGGTACATTATCTTATTACCGCCACCTTATATAGTATTCATTAAATCACTAACAGATTGAACGCATTTCTAATACAAAAATAGCAAACGCATTTCTAGATATGATGCATATGTATTAAGTTGTAATTCTTATGTTACTGGAAAATCTGGAACTACGGTAAATTCTAAGAGTTACCAGTTTGACATAACATTTAAATTTCTAAATCAAACTTTAGCACCTCCGTTTGGTAAACCTCAGGGTTTTCTTCGAATATGAAATGAAATAAAATGTCTATATTTTGTATAGGCCTAAGGGGGCACTTTCAAATTGTCAGTTACATTTTTTTCTTACACATCTTTTATTCTTAGAAGATGTGGCAAGAAACTCAGCGGGTTTGTCTTTTTTGTTATTTTATATCTATTTTTTTAATATATTTACAATAATGTTTTTTACATGTTGATAAAAGTTAGCTCCAGTGTCTTGTCGGGTATACGGTAAAAGTCCAAAAATAGACATGTGTTGATGCATTGAAAACTCGTTCGTTACAAATGTACCTATATCAGCTAGTAGGCAGGCTAAAAGTATTATAGAAAACAAGGTATAAAACAATTGTCTTACAAACTATGCCGATCAAAAAGTCTAACATCCGTATTCAAAAACAATACATTCATAAATAATGAAACAATACTATGCAAAGAGCGATACTATCCTGTGCGTTCAGCGCGTTTCGGACAGCGGAGTCTTAAGTTAACGGTTTCGGTTTTACTCTTTGGTTACGGAACCCTAATAAACGATGCTATGCGTTCCATAAAATAGCTCGACATCTACATTACCTATGCGTTGATTTAGACAAACGCATAGCATTGGATTTCGCTTATGTATTGTTTGTGAAATAGTTTCAATCATCCTATGCGTTAGCGAACACTATGAGGCATCGTAGTGTTGTTTGTGAATTTTGTAAGAGTCTCGCATACGAATTCTTAATTCTAAACAAATGAATAATTCACGTATCTAGTCTAGTCGTCTTTAGGTACATTAGCTAGAATACATGTCTTTCAACCATTATTTGAATAGGAATATCATTCTCCTAATCTGATTAATTAATTATTCACAACACTTAATAATGCTAATGAATTAATAATAAACCCACGTTCTATTCTAAACGTTTTAGGACCAAGAATACTTGTATACATATTTTAATTGAAAGTATTCTATAATATTAAAGTATGTTTTACCTGTCTGTGCCAGAAAGAGGGTAATATTTTTCGAAATACATGGTGTATGTACGTACCTATGTGTATCTTGAAGATGGTAGAACAAGTGTAGTTTGTCCGGGGAAGTACCGCCACACCTATTTCTAGCGTGAAGCATTTCTTGCGTTTCGATGGAAAGGTGTGGTTGACGGCACACTTTTATATGCGGCGACCATAGTACTCCTCGAGAGTAGCATCTGTGATTGACTTCAGATAGAACCTAGCGGCGGCCAGCGCGGCATTGACCACTTTCCATCGGGTGGTCTACATGTTCGTTTGCTACTTCAATCACATAAATATTAAAAAAAAAAAACGAAATTTTGCTGGTAAAATTTCTGTTATTTGTTAAATTTCTGATAAATAATTACACAAGCCCTGGAGCGTCAATGAGTCCTTAAAATTACGTATTTCTACATACAAAGCTTGCAAAAATACATTTATTTAAACGCGAAATCCTCTAAAAGCGTAAACGTTTAATTTCGTAGATTAAACCAATTAGAAGCTTGCATTAAAATTTTAATCAACCTAATTTCACCCTACAACGTGCCGTAATACGTGCAAAGCGAAATATATAACAATGAACATTCATGTTGAGGTTTAGGTGCTTTCCTTCCTTACGACCACGATTTACGAGTAACCAACGACTACGATACGATAAAGTTTTAAAAATGACTCACCAAATGTAAGGGTAAATATTTTATCTCACAAGTCAATGTTTGAATGCAAGTGGAATGTAAAATGGCTACTGGCAAGATTAGAAAGATGATAAGAGTTAATATTTTGTTCTTGGAATGTTAACTATAGGCAAGCTTCGTAATATAGACTACATTTCTGAGTACTAAGTTTAGAATAGCAATGTGTGCTATTCATCATCATCATCATCATCATCATCAGCCTTTATCATTCCACTGCTGGACATAGGCCTCCCCCATGCTGTGCCACAATGCTCGGTCATCAGCTACTCTCATCCAAGCACTGCCTCCAACCCTCTTAAGGTCATCAGTCCAGCGAGCCGGAGGGCGTCCCACACTACGTCTGCCGGATCGTGGTCTCCATTCGAGAACTCGTCTGCCCCACCGGCCATCGGTTCTGCGACATATGTGGCCAGCCCACTGCCACTTCAGCTTGCTAATTCGTACGGCTATGTCGGTTACCTTGGTTCTTTGCCGGATCTCCGTATTACGGATTTTATCCCGCAAAGAAACGCCAGGCATAGCTCGTTCCATCGCTCGCTGAGCTATTCTGAACTTGTGGACTAGTCCCAATGTCAGAGTCCACGTTTCGGCCGCGTAGGTCATGACTGGCAAGACGCACTGATTGAAGACCCTAGTCTTTAGGCATTGAGGCAATGGTGACGAGAAGACTTGACGAAATTTCTGAAACGCTGCCCAGCCCAACTGTATACGTCTATCGACTTCCCTATTGAAGTTGTTTTTGCCGAGTCTTATGACTTGACCCAGGTAGATGTATTCATCCACAACTTCAATAGTCGACGCTTCGATGACCACCGGTCTTGGCATGACATGCTCGTTAAACATGACTTTTGTCTTGTCGAGATTCATACCAAGACCAACACGACGGGATGCATCGTTCAAGCTGTGCAGCATCTCTTCGATATCCTGCAGAGACTCCGCCAAGATGACGATGTCATCAGCAAATCGGAGATGAGAAATGTACTCGCCATTGATGTTGATGCCTCGTCCCAGTTTAGCGTTTTAAAAACGTCCTCCAACGCGTTCGTAAACAGTTTCGGCGATATTATATCGCCCTGCCGCACACCTCGACGCAGTTGGATAGGGCTTGTCTGTTGGTTTCGAATCTGGACGGTCATCGTGGCAGCTTTATAGAGACATTTCAACACCTCTATGTAACGCCAATCTATACGGCATCTCTGCAGTGAATCCAGAACAGCCCAGATTTCGATGGAGTCGAAAGCTTTTTCGTAATCCACAAACGCCAGACAAAGAGGCAGATTATACTCATGAGTTTTCTGTATAATCTGCCGTACTGTATAGATGTGGTCTACGGTACTGTAGCCTTTTCGAAAACCTGCCTGTTCCGGAGGCTGGAAGTCGTCAAGTCTCTGGGCGAGACGATTCGTAATTACCCTCGAAAACAGCTTGTAAACGTGACTCAGGAGTGCGATAGGCCTATAGTTCTTCAAAAGGGTTTTGTCTCCCTTTTTAAAGAACAGCACTGTCGCACTCCTGCTCCACGCTTCCGGTGTTGTACCATTATGAAGGACGGAGTTAAACAGCCTCTGTAACTCGTAAAGTAGTGGTAATCCTCCAGCTCTTAGAAGTTCTGTTGTCACTCCGTCTTCACCCGGGGCTTTGTTGGTTTTAAGCTGTCCCAGAGCAATTCTGATCTCGCCCAGGTCTACATCTGGGAGGTCTTCGGTGAAGTGTCGTGTCAATTCAGCTCTTTGATCATCCACGTGAGTCGAAGGCCTAGGTGCACGTGCGGAATACAGATCTGTATAGAATTCTGCAGTTGTTGCGAGAATTTCTGGAGTAGAAGAGACGAGTGTGCCATGTTGTGTGCGGAGTGTATTCAGATGGCTTTTTCCCAGCGGTTTCGATAAGGTCTTAAACCCCTTATTTCGCTCGATCACTTCCCGAATCTTGAGAGTGTTCGAGTGACGTAAGTCTCTTCTTATCATTCTTTTGATGACTTTGCTGGAAATCTGCCAATCTGATTCGGCCTGTGTCATTTCTCGTCTTTTCCTCATAGCTTCCAGAGTTTCGTTTGAGAGTTTGGACTCTCTAGTGTTTCGACGTTGCCCAAAGTGCTTCCGACCCACGTTACGGACGATTTCAACCAAATTTTCCAGTTCCTCGTCAACATTAGCCGTGGTTTCCAAAGAATCAAATCGATTTTTCAGTTCTAATTGGAACCTGTCTGGGTCGACTTTGATTTCGAATGTATTTGGTCTGATTGTTGACTTCACCAACCGGCGTCGTTCGATCTTGTAATCAATGTCCAGAGTGCCTCTTAAGAGACGGTGATCACTGCCAGTATTGAATCTATTGATCACTGAGACATCTCGGAACATGCGCCTTTTATCCGTCAGGATGAAGTCAATTTCGTTTCGTGTCACATTGTCGGGGCTTCGCCAGGTCCACTTCCTTTGGGGCTTTTTCTTAAAGAATGAGTTCATTAAGAAAAGCCCCTGGGCTTCCAGGAAGTTGACCAGCATTTGCCCCCTGTGATTTCTACATCCGAAACCATACGGTCCAATAACCGATTCGTCGAATTCTTGTACTCCCACTTTGGCATTGAAGTCACCCATAATAACGGTGAAGTGTGTCTTACAAGTTTTGTTGATAGCCGTCGTAATATCTTCGTATGTAGCTTCAACCTCTTCGTCAGAGTGTGTTGAAGTTGGCGCGTACACCTGTATAATCTTTAGGCTGTATCTGTTAGTTAGCTTAATTACGAGATATGCTACCCTGTTTGACACACTGCTGACCTCCACTACGTTATTGATGAGGACTTTGTTGACGAGAAATCCCACGCCACCTTGGGATAGTTGGTCACCCTCTCGAAAATAGAGGAGATTTCCAGAGTCTAAGGTTACTGTGTCCTCGCCCTCTCTTCGGACTTGTGTGCTATTCAGGAACGGTTAATGATAATTAATGAGTATTACAATAATAATGAACGAGCGAACTTAAATTAATTTATAAATGTAGTTATTTATAGCGATATACATGATATTTTGAGAACTATAATAAACCTAAAATATGTATAAACGATTTGTGGACTTAAGACGTATTTCTTTATATCATTTGGACTATATCTGTACTAAATAATTTGTGCTATATAAATTGATCAAGCTAAAATCAAGTTAAAGTCGTGTATAAAAATCGTTGAGCTATTTAATTAAGTCGTGAAATGTAAAGAACGATCGCTCAATGATACGCAGCATTAGAATTAGACTGGGTTGTATTCAAAAAGTCTCACGGCCGAGGGTGGCGTAAATAAATAATAGGGTGGAGCGACGCGGTACATTAATTATGTACTAGGATACTGGAGTACCGAGATCGGGACTATTTTACCTTTTAACCTGTAATCAATATTTTACTTTCGTGAAACGCTAAGTGGCCTGTTCCTTTCAAGTTTTACGGTTTCCCGAACCTTTCAGATTTTGGTACTTTTGGTACAAACGCCAGTTCATTTAAAGGAAATGGAATCCAGACATGCTATATCGATGTTAAGTAGTTTTTTAGTTGTTAGTTAGGTGGTAAGAGAGAGTTATTAAGTGCTTGGATGTTAAGCGTGGCAAAATTTAAAGGAGCATTTTATCCATTTCTATCGCCGTCAAGCCTTTATTGTCCTATAGGTTTTCTCAGAATAAGAGTTTTAAGAGAGAGTGCGAATTTGTAGTGTAGAATTTCACACATCTTTGGGAACATATTTTTACAAAACTCTTTTATTTGTACGTGTCCTCAAAATATTTTTTGGACCATAAAGCTGTGATAGATTAGATTAGAGCAATGATAGCCTAATGGTTGAAACTTTCCCTCTTGATCGGGAGGTCCGAGGTTGAAACCCAGGGATGCACCACTGATTTTTCTAAATTATTGCGAGCTCCCAGTCTAGCCGCCCGCAAGCCCGATAGCCCCCCTTTTAGTCGCCTCTTACCACAGAGAGGGGGTACCGTAGCCTTATTCCCGGAACTACAGAGACGTCATTGATCTTTCACATTTTGCTCCGTGTTTTATAATCATTCAAATATTAATATCATACAACTTCGTTATATACGGCGGCGGCGCACGGCGCGTACTGCCGGTCAATCAATTGACTACGCAATATGTTATACTCGTAATATCTTCTAAACTACTTATCCAATTTACATGGTCTAAAAAGTAGATTCAATCTGTATTAGATGCTTGATTTTTTAAAATCATTTATTTTGATAAGGATTAATATTTAATTTGTATAAAATCCATGGAAACATTAACTTCATATTTTTTTTATTTTCAAAGTATAAAAAGAGTTATTGTGGGTTATACATAAAATATAGATATATGCTGTCGCGGACTTTTATTTAGATCTATGTGAGCCAAACAATCCCACCATACATTATATTTGGATATCTCCAACGGTTTAGGCAGCGTACGCGAAGATAGCTCTCAGAGCACAACTTTTTTTCCGACTAACCTGATATTTCTCGTTATATTATAACCTTATAAATAAAAAATCATTACAAATTATAGCCCATGTGTTATTCTGATGTATAACCTATACTACTGTAAAGTTTCAACCTAATCCGTTGAGTAGTTTTTGCGTGAAAGAATAACAAACACACATACATCCATCCTCACAAACTTTCGCATTTTTAATATTAGTAGGATACATAGACATAAAATATACAAGGGGAAGCGTTGGCAATAAAAATGATGGAATAGAAAATGGCGAAATACGAAAAATGTAGGAAATATTCGACACGTGCCATGTCCAATTTTTTGTCGTAGGTGCTTCAAACAAAAAGTAAAGGAAAAATGTCGCTGTCGATTTGACGATAGTAGATCGTAGGAATTTTATAAATTTTTCACTATTCTGTATGACTATATTTCATTATATGGACTTGAAGTAGTAAAGAGGAACCATTGTTCATAATGTCTATAACTGGCTAAAAGACTTACAATTTAAACTTATAAAGCTTTCTACTCTCACAGCCCCACAGTAGGATTTTCTCCTATGTTGTGGGTGCCATGGACCAGACCCAGAACAAGATTCTAAACTCATCATCCAGATAACTGTCTGGCCGGGAATCGAACCTGAAACCCACTTCGTGTCAGACCGGTATGGTAACCGCACCACCACGCGGGTCGTCGATAGACTGATACTCTATATGAAGTCTGATAAATATATTGTTTTTTTATTGATTTAAATCTCTCATCAAAGGTAAATAGAGGTTTTAATTAACTAAGCTGCATTTAAAACCAATAGCGGGTATTTTGACAAAGACATCTGACATTTTTGAAGTTAAGTGTTTTCATAGTAAGACATTGAATGTTTTATTTCGTTTATTATGTAAGTGTTTGTGTCAAATGCAAGGTAGGACGCGTTTTTAGTTGATTTTAGGTATATTTTATGCATTGTTTGAAAAAAATATTAGCATTTGGTAATCCCTCTCTACATCAACTGTAACCGTGCATAATTTCATCCTTTTCGCCGCAAGTATATTAAAAACGAATCACAAGTTTTTGCTTCATGTATTAATATACAGATGTGTAACACGTATTTCCTTTACCACGCCCTTCAACCCTAAACATATGAGTATTTCAGTTTAATAACAAAATTTTCTTTACGATAAAGCATATTACTTAATCTTTATAATTCTACAAAATAACTTTTCGTCTTCACTCCTACACTTCCTATAATTATAGCTAAGCCTTTTCAATCTTATTTGGTATCTAATATATAAAATTCTCGTGTCACAGTTTTTGTTGCCATACTCCTCCGAAACGGCTTGACCGATTTTTACCAAATTTTATATGCTTATTCAGTAGGTCTGAGAATCGGCCTACATCTATTTTTCATACCCCTTAAGGGTTGTCCACCCTTAACATTTTTTTATATTTTTTATATGGCAAAACAACATTTGTCGGGACAGTTAGTATTCTAATAAAAATCGTAGTATATGAATATTAATGTATATAAAAAATAACACGAAGACTACTAAGTACGAAATTATTATAATGACTACGAAAAACTAACCTTGGAGATGGCATTAATTTACTAATAAATTATTTTTCTAATTAAGCTTATTACTCTTACGTATATTCTTTCGTCATATTATTTGTGAAAGAAAATGTTGATCATTGTAAGCAAGCTATGTAAAAGAAAGCGATTGGATGATGTTGCATGTGTGTCATTGAGATCATCATTACATAGTGTAAAACAGTTATTTTCCGCTGTCTATCCCTATGTATCCTTAAATCTTTAAAACTACGCTACAGATTTTAATGCAATTTTTTTAATAGATAGAGTGATTCAAGGGGAAGGTTTATATGTATAATACATGCATAATATACTGATACTGATAATCGATAATTTTAGATTTTTAACTTTTAGAAGTTCGCCGGGACAACTAGTGTAAGATATAATATGTTTAATTAGAATCATTAAGGAATACGTTGTGAGGTAAGAAATTGAAAAAAATATTTCTGTCCTAATGTTTAAATTTCGGCCTTTTAATCGAGAGTACGAGGTTATAATCTCAAGCACGCCATTTATTTTTCTAAAAATTAAGTGTGTATAAGGAATTAATTATCATATCTTCGCATTGCCAATTTGCATTTTGCCAGCGCGGTGGAATATGACCTAAATCCTTTTCATTCTGAGTAGAGAAAGATGCCCAGCTGTGAACAGTCAGAAATGTTACATTAAAAATATCTTTGCTTTTCATTTATTTGCCACCATTTCTAAATCTCGTATTAAGTAATTCGAATTGAATGTATAATCTAAATCACTATTTAATTTTTTTTTACCGAATGAGTGTAAACTAAACGGTCTAAAAACGAATCAAAAAATATAACCCTTCAGGGGCAGACGGAAAAAAGCGACATGAACCACGTGATCGTTTTAATCAAGCTAATCGAACGCTCCCCACAGTAACGAGGTTGATACAGAACGTGAACTCTTGCAACGGTATTTTGAAATATTTTTCCAATATTCTGCTATTCGTTAAAAGTAGAACGCTTGAATATGAAATGTGAAATGAACTATGCTACATTTGAAACATCTTTCGGGGTTTAATCTGAATTTTCACCCAATCCATATTGCCATAGTGTTCAATAGTAGAACCAATTTGAGAGAGTCTTCTAAGAGATGCATTGGCAAATACCATGATGTTGCACACATTATACAAAAAAACGATTTTCACTTACTATTAGAAGATCATTTTATTATTTTTATGTGTGCAAATTCGTAATGGATACTAATTCCCACAAGGACAACGGAATTCTTATTCTGCATACCCATTTCTGATCTAATATGATTAATTTTAAATAACGTTTTAGCCGGTAACCTGCTAAAGTGTTTAAGCCATTTCTCCAGACACAGTTGGTGCTCCTACGCGTATACTTTCATATTCATCTATATTAGTGTTCCCAGCCTTGTAGATCGTTCATTTGTAGACCTTATGTATATGTGATGGGGCTGGAATTTTTTCATCGCTTTGATAGGAATACCACATGCACCTCTTGGACTTTTCAATCCACGGACCACATCCTTGTTTCCTCTACAAAGACCTTTGCTATGGTCGGACGAGGTCGCGGTAGATCCTCTTCTGATATCCCATTCTTCTGTTGGTACAGGTAGATTAGACAACTTTTCTCTCTTCTTCACCACAACCCAATTACACGTTTGGCCTAAGATCTTCACAGAAGGTCAACCTTGCGTTCCATGACCATGCCACCTTATTACGTCTCCTCAAACGAGATGGTATGTAGCCTCGCAAGACCCTGATATCCATCACCCTCTGAGGTTTTCGGACGTCGGAAAGAACCATCGTTCTTTCCGTCAGAATTCCGACTTTCGAAAGAAAGAGAGGAACAAACGATGGTTCTTTACGTCAGAATTCCATTTAAACAGGTACTACAAGACCCATATACAGACCACCGCTATTTGCAGACCAGCAAATGTTCCCGAAGTTCTCAACGGCACTTCCTTATATCTCATAGTAGGTTTAACTGTATAGGCATAAAAATACACATTTTTTGTATAACCTTGTATAAAAAGAAGAGTCTATTAAAATAACATAAAAACGAAAACAGACAACAAAAGATAGCAAAATTCTAATTACGATAAACCATTTCTTGTATAAATTACATCAGGGCTACATTTAACTAATTAATCTTCCTAAAACAATTCCTTAAATGCCGGCTTAAAATATAAATACGACAACAAAAATTCGACCCCTAAAAATTAATCACATTTTGATGTGGCTTGTCGTTTATTTTTTTCGCCTAAACAATAAGAGAGAGGAAAAGTAAAGAAAATGACATAGGTCGATCAACTTGGTAAGAATGGGAAAAGTGGTTTGCCCTTGAATATTTTGTTATAAATTTGACGACCCGCGTGGCGGAGTGGTTAATATACCGGTCTGATGCGCAATGGGTCCGGGTTCGATACCCGGCCAGACAGGTATCTGAATGAGAAGTTTAGATTCATGTACCGGGTCTGGGTGTTTGTGTTTCCGTCTTTGTGTGTCCATGGCACCCATGTCACAGGAAAAAATCCTAGTATGGTTAAGCGTATAAAGCGTAAGCGTATTTTATAGCTGTTGTTCTGATAAAATTGTAAGCAAATGATATTTTATAAGCTTGCATCGATTTCTAAGTCCAACTGCCAGTATTAATTACTGACATAATCTTTTTAATAAGGTCTATAAGATTTGTTTTAATAATATAGGTACTCCCCTGATTAAAAAATCTGAACTTACGATATTGGCGCCTACATGTATACGTGAACTAAAAGGATTTTTAAAAGAATCATGCCTGTACTTCCTCTAAAAAAATCATAAAAAATAAGTATTCAATTGTATTATATACACTGGTTTCAACTTCGAGTAAACAATAAGTATTTATCATGAAGTCACTTATTTCTCAAAACGATCGAGTTTCCTTTGAGGAAAAACTTTTATACAATAAATGTTTGCACAACGACAATCCACCGAATTGATGTTTGTTCAGAGCAATAGTCTTATTGGTTTTTGAGTTCACAGTTTTATGTTCTTTATGTAAAGTGAAGTTTGAAATACCTAAAATTTTTGTCAGTATCAAATTAGCAAAAACTTTAACTAACTGTAACTAAAAAATATACTTTGTGACCTTTGCAATAGTCTGTATTGGTACACAATACATGGACTCACCACATTGCAAAAAAATGGAATTAAGTACATTTGATTCTGTGCGTAGTTTCATGTAATATATAATTCCTAACAATGCAAATCCCCAATCAACATACTGGTTTTACGACCTTTCTGTTCGTGTAATATTAATAATAATATAACCTATACTATTATTAATTATAATATATAACCTATATTATTAATAATTGTAAGCGAAACCACATAAATAGATTCCCCGGAAATTGTTGAAATCAACAAGTCTACAAATGAGAAAAATATATTTTCTTTCATTTAAAAAATATATTTTCTTTAATTTAAATTTTCATTTCTTTTATTTAAATCTTTGAAAAACTTACTCTTACATCTAGAAAATACAGTTATTATGCATATTCTGAGATGGAAGGCCACTTACAAGTTTTCGAAAATAGTACGTGAACATTTAAAAAATACCTCATAAATAGTAATTGCCTCATAAGACGCACATTAATAAGTCTACAAATATGTAGTTTACTGGAACCGGTGACGTGTTTCGTACTCGTATTAAAAATGAATGTCATGTTTACCTATGGTCGTCGTTCCGCGGTGTTACGTCCAATTTGGCACGCGAAATTTTTGCGATTGCTTGCTAGATAAATTTCTGCAGCAAATACTGAAATAAAATTACCTGCAAAATATTTCGTGATTTCTAACTAAAATATAATTACATGTTGTTTGTAAAATTTGACGACCCGTGTAGGGCAGCGGTTACCATACCGGTCTGACACGCGGTGGTTCTCGGGTTCGATTCCCGGCCAAACAGGTATCTGAATGATGAGATTTAGATTCTTGTTCTGTGTTTTGCTGTTTGTGTATCCGTCTTTGTGTGTGTCCATGGCACCCACGACACAGGAGAAAATCCTACTGTGGCGCTATGAGTGTAGAAAGCGTTTTAAGTTTTAATTTTATCGTAGTAATTATTTACTACGATACGTATAGAGCAGTAGTAATATAGGTTAGTAATTAACATATATTTCAATAATCCGTTATAGCCTCACCGTATTAATTTCGGCTTTCTATTGTTCGCGTTATGAGCGTATGAGTAATAAGAATAATGACTTCTACACTCATAGAATAATATAGAATCACGAATATGAGGAATCATAATAATGCTTTCATCATATATTATTATCATAATAACTGCTGAGAACAATGGTTGAAACTTGCTGTCTCAATCGGGAGGTCTGATGTTCAAACTCAGGCATGCACCATTGATTTATGTGCGTATTAGAAATTAATTACCACTGCTTTTCAGTGAACGAAAACATTGTGAGGAAACCTACACACCCGAGAGTTCTTTAAAAAACCACCAATTTGCACTTGGCAAGCGCAGTGGACTATAGCCTAAAACTCTCTCGTTCCGAGAGAAAACCCGTGCGCAGCAGTGGGATAATAATGGGTTGACGATGATAATGGTTTCTACATAGAATATTTCACAACCATATACCCAGAATAGAAATATAAATTAATCTTTTAGATATCTGTCTGGCCGGTAATCGAAACTGGAACCCTCAGCATGTCTGATCGGTATTGCGTCCGCTCCGGCACTCGGTTTGAGTCGGGTCGGGAATTTGAATTATTTCAAAGCTACTGAAAAAATTTCAAAAAATTATGATACCCTAGCGGCTTGAAATACGGCCTTGAAATTACATAAACTTTATAGCCGGGATGATTTGGATCATAGTACCGTATTAAATCGCGTATTAAATCCTGTGACGCAACATCAACTACATGTAAAGAATAACAAAGCTAAATTGAAAATAAAAGGACCTAAGAAACAATCCAAATAAGAACACAAAACAAAAAAGGAGCCCTAATTAAATATTTAGCGAATAACGCCCGTTGCCCAATAGTAGCCTAATACCTAGTAATGGACTAGTAATGATAATGATTTTCTCGATCTCAATATCACTGAGTCTCGGAAACAGTATTACTGTGAGTGGGAGCGGCAAATGTGCACTGCAATTCATTACAAATGTAACGATTTCAAAAATATCTCTCTTTCATGTTGAAAGATCTGCTTATGTTTCTAATCTTGCCGCTTGGTTAATATTTACTGAAGCCACGACATGATTGTAAACTAAGAGAAACGTTGAATGGTTTTTTCATACAGTTAGATAGTGGAATTTAGCTGCTGTCGGCACTGGCTTTTGTTTTTTGTATTTTCATTATTTATTGCAACGTATTCATGTAAATAATAACAACCTTGTTTTTAATATAAATCATGTAGGCGTGGTGTAGTATTGCTAACTAATGTGTCTATTAGTTACATTTTGGCTGCTTTCACGAAAGACAGTTCTAAAGAGAATACTAGTTAAGTAGAGTTTCAATCAGTTCTGCATCAGCAAGATACTGGACCTAACTTTCATTACCATGTAAAAAATTGATTGTAATTACATTTAAAAATAAGGATATAAATAACAAAAAAGACAAACCCGCTAAGTTTCTTGCCGGATCTTCTCGGTTGAGGTCGTGTTCCGATCCGATGGTAGTGTAAGAAAAAAATGTAGCTGACAATTTGTAAGTACCCCCGTAGACCTGTACAAAATAAAGACATTTCATTTTATTTTAGTACATTAATTCTTTTCATTTACATTTACTTAGGTTACTTCTCTTACGTAGTTGGATCGTAATTTTTAACATTATCACTAATATAGTTTCGTTTAATTTTTATTTGTGAGTGTCTTAAAGCAAAGCCCACTAAGGTAAAATTCTCTCATAAAACTTATCATAGATGCGGTATTGCCCTGGAGATTTCGTTGTAATTTGACTATTGCACTGCTCTAAAACAAAATTAATTGAAAGTACGCGAATGCTGCCGTTTTAAGACAGAAAATCGTAATGAAAATTCTGTCGCAGTTTCATCTTAAGAGTTTTGATAATAAAACACCAAAGGCATCCTACCGTTTTAGTGCCTTCTGATAAAACTCCCACAATCAATTCTTTAGTGGTTTTCACAGAGTAAAGTTTGAACAATTCCGTCGGGTCGCCCTTTTCCGCCTGATTGGTCATCACGGGTCAGGGGGTCGCTACATTAAACTCCTAAGTATTCGAAAAGGTTCTTTGTGGTTGTTCAATGGGTATCGATTTATAAAAACTTATGTTTTCTTAAGAACTACGCCAGTTTCTTTCGTCAACCCATCATTGTCCCACTGCTGGGCACGGGTCTTCTTAGAATGAGAGTTTAGGCCATAGTCCACCGCGCTGGCCAAGAGCGAATTGGTGGACTTCACACACCTCCGAAAACCTCCTTTTTTTATTAAAGATCTCTCGGGTGTGTAGGTTTTAAAAGCAGTGATAATTAATTTCCAATACGCAAATAATTTTAGAAATATCAGTGGTGCGTGCCTGGGTTTGAACCTCGGACCTCCCGATCGAGAGGGAAAGTTTCAACCATTAGGCTATCACTGCACTAAATACACCAATACCTTAGTTAGTTATAACTTGGTATTCGTGTGACTGCTTGTTTATTAAATATTACACACAAATGGCTAATGCATAAGCTGATCAGTTAGTATATCTTCAATATTCAATCCATGTTTTTCAAAGCCCCAGGGGAAAACTTACCATGAAATAAAATGTAAGGGATTAACATGAATCTTATCTTTTTGTTACCTCATTGTTACTTTTCCGAAATGATTACATAACTTGTTTAAGTTCGTTATGTGTTATAAATGTACGCTACTTAATTATAGTCCTTTTTACGTCCTTCTCGGATACTTGCCATTTCTAAGAAGAGTTGTTGAGTTCACTTGAAAGCTTGAAGAACCTGCACTTCAATTATCTTCAGAAATACTCTCCACTTATATTTGTAGAATTCACTTAACAACACTCAAATAGTAAGATGCTATATTTGCTTTTTTATAATTACTTCACCACCATAAACCGCTTGAAACTGCTTAACACCGCTTCAAAACAGTATTCTGTTCATTTCAAATAATATTTTGATGTGTAGGTTGCTTTAATCAAATTCTAGCTCCTGTTTTTTGTCTCTGCTTATCCGTCTGCCTATTTCTTTGTTCGTACATAAATAAACATATTGTCATAGGCGTCCAATAAAAATGTGAACCGTTTTTGTATTTCAAAAAAATATTACTGAAGTAAGTTTTGTCGTTAAATTTACCTTTATACACATGATTTGCAATGAAATCTATAATTTAAATTACCTTACCTTCAATTACATACAGTAATAGAAAGCTTGTTCCTATTTTTGGAAAATACGGTCTGGATACTAAAATTCATAAAAAAACAGCTTTATTAAATATACAGTATTATCCAGCCATTACAGATTTGGCGAGTAAAGTACGGAAAAACCGTCACTATCGAATAATTCCTTCACGTCCACCTTTCCGGCTGATTGAACATCGCGGGTGTCGAGTCGCCTTACGCCACTTGGTATTACAATAGGTCCTACGAGCGGATAATCAATGAGAAAGGGTTAATTGATATTGTGAGCATAGCATATGGTATAATTTTACCGTAGCTAGGTATAGGTTGCGTGGTCCCTGTAGTTCCGGGACCAGAATAGGGGTACGGTATCTTCTGCTTGTCGTAAGAGGCGACTAAAAGGGGCTTTCGGGGTTGCGTGCGGTAAGAGTGGAAGCTTAGACCGTCCAGCCGAGTCACCACGGGAAGGACGATGGCATGTGTGGCCGCATGCCGTCGTAAACACCGAGAGGCACGGTGAGCATCAATCGGTCACCGGGCATTGCGCACGGAGGATTCCGGTTGTGTTCCGTTGGAGATCCTGGAGTCCTCCACGTAGCGCTAAGGACGACGACGTTTTAGTGAGGTAAAAATCCCACATAACCCGGCGTTGCACCCACGGCGGCGGGTACCTTTTGAACGGTGAACGGAAACTATCCCCCTCGATAACAAAAAAAGGTATAGGTTGCGTTTTCATTGTATTGTATGAAGAGTTTTACTGGTCGTACGCATAAATTCAAGAAAACCTACCAGTAAATTTCGTCATCTCCCGCACTGTTTTCATTAGGACTAACTAGCTTTCACATTAGCTGATAGAAATGGAGTTTCAAGGAAATGTTAACTGCAATGTCAGAGCTATTTAATACTTGTCTGGTCGAGTACCAATAAGCCAAAAACAGCATTCAAGCAGTGTCATAGCTACGAAAAATCTTCCATTTCAATTGTTGTTATCTCTAGATAAAAGAAAACCAGGCTTATTAGTAGGTATGATAAAATTTACAGAGTCACTAGAAATCTCAAAAATAAGATATGAATAGATGTACAATAACGTCATATGTATTTACAGATTAGTCCAAAGCCATGATTGCTAAAACATACCAACTAAATTGATACACTCCTACTTTTTGAATTCTGATAAAAAAATTAAATTCCTAAACCTCTAGGAGATTAAAAGTCACGCGTTATTATCACCATATCGCGAGGATTGTCCAGAAACGTCTCTCGGAATGAGAGTTTTAGGCCATAGTCCACCGCGCTGGCCAAGTGCAAATTGGTGGATTGGTGGACGTGTCCAGAAACTTGGATTTAAATCTCGTAAACATATCATAAATATATCCTTAAGTTCTTGCGCTGACAGGCCACAAAACAATTCAGATAGACACTGAATTCCATAGCATTTCGATTACTGTAACTCGTATAAATTCATTGTGTCATACATCTGCAGGAATATTGCAAGGTGGCATCTTTTCTCCTTGTCTTTTTTCGCTTTTTTATTTTACTCTGTAAGTTGCAATCTTCCTTTAAATCAAATAAATAAAGTACCCTGCTTCATTCAGCGGTATATAGGTCGTTTTTTTAGAAATCTAATTAAAAATATCGATCGAATTTAATGGAATTAAATTCTTACGTTGAACTGAAATTACAAATTGAAGCCCAGTATTAACTCGGGAAAAGCGTCTACAGAAATTAAACGGAATAGCCGTACCGTAAAGAATGTAAGCTTCTATAGAAATATGAGTCGAATGAATAGCGTCATCCGAGCAGTCTTTTAAGAGAGCGTAGAAATATTTAAGCGAAAAGACTAAAATGAAACGCCTCTCACAATAGCCCCGGTAGTGCCCTAAATAGGTGAACTAAGGCTCAAACTGACTTCATTCAGTAACTTCCCTTTCAAGTGAATTAGTGACTTCATTTGTACACAAAGTTATTAAAGGGCTAGGATATGAAAATACAACATTTTTTTCATTCTACATTTTAACGTTGTGTTTTGTTTTAAAACTAGTGTAGTTCTTCGCAGTTTGATTACGAAGGCATCACTGTCACATCTTTTTTTTTTATATCGAGGGGGAACCTTCGAAAGGTACCCGACGCCGTGGGAGCAACGCCGAGTTATGTGGGATTTTTACCTCACTAAACCCGGTGGCCATCCTTGGCTCTGTGTGGAGGACACCGGGATCTGCAACGGACCGCTGCCGGTGTCCTCTGAGCGCGATGCCCTCTTCGGGCTCTTCCCAGTGAGCATTGTACTCAGTGCACCTCTCTGGTGCGGTTACGATAGCATGTGGCCACACATGCCGTCGTCCTACACGGGGTCGCTTGGCTGGACGGTTCGAGCTTCCACTCTTACCGCCCGCAACCCCGGAAGTCCCTTTTAGTCGCCGTTTACGACAGGCAAGGTATACCGTAGCCCTATTCTAAGCTACAGGGATATCACTGTCACACCTACGTATGTGACAATGATGTCTTTAGACAAACCTATTTAACCTGTACCCAATATCGGGTAAGAATCGAATAACAGAATTCGATGTTCGATGCAGGCAAATAAGAACTGTCTATAGATAACAGTGGCCACTTACCAGTCTACTCCACTCTAGTCTTCATTGTACTAACAAAATTACATTTATATTGTTGAGCATCATCTACCTTAATCTACCTACCATTTCCACTTCTCACTATAGCGGTATTATTTATTATACTGCTTTATCCGCTAACATAAAAATGAGAGGGAAAGAGTACTCCTTGTTTAATGTCCTAGTGTTTTATAACTTAATGCGCAAGTTACTCGAGCGGCGACGTGAAAGTAATACTACGTCGTGTTCGTAACACCGTAATGTGATCTATTCTACCTTCGCGCCGTTATGCTTGCCTGGTACCTTGTAAATGTCAACGTGTTAACATAAGTATGGTTGATTAATTATATTAATTTATAGAAATAAAACGTAATAATATAGGCTATGTATGCTTTTTATATTTTAACCTAACAATAAGGCAGACGGGCTACCTGATGGAAAGTAGTCACCGTCGCCTGTGGACATTCGCAACACCAGAGGAGTCGCCAATGCATCGCCTGCTTTGTAGGAGAGCTCTTTTCGCACCTTTCTTGAAGTACCCCATGTCATAGCGCTCCGGGAATACCTCAGAAGGAAGCTCATTCCACGTCCGTGGCAAAAACGAGCGTGCAAACCAAACCGTGGAGGACCGCCACGAGTCAAGGATGAAGTTCATCCTTCGACGAGTGGTGGGATGAAGAAAAGGTGACGAAGGCACCAGGTCAAAAAGTTCCTCGGAGCACTCGCCATTGTAAAGCCGGTAGAACACGCAGAGGGAGCCTATGTCCCTCCGCAGGCTTAAGGGTTCTAACCGATCGGTGATCGGTTACAACCCTTAAGCTTGCGAAAGCTTCGGTTGTGGTGTGATGTGCAATAAATTCTATTGATAAAAAAAATGTCTTCTCTTCAAAAGATACAAAGAATAATTCAAGACTCGCTCTTAGTAGTTTGGGTTATGGGTTTCTCTCGTCAACCCATTATTGTCTCACTGTTGGTCTCGGGTCTTCTCGCAGAATGAGAGAGATTAGGCCATAGTCCACCGCGATGTAAAAGTGCGAATTGGTGGACTGGTGCGAATTGGGAATTGGTTATAGGTTTGATTACTATTAAATTTCTTCTAGTGTTTGTTAGACTATATATTTATTAGATGGATCATCGGTGTGTCCAAATTAAAAATGAAAATATATAAGTAAATATAGAAATAAGTCAATATTTAAACAAACAAACTACTAATAACTGTAAGTATCCCTACTGTGTTTGTGAAACTGAGCACGAGTGGACATCAAAAAGATTAAATCTATTTCCATTTGATTTAGTAGATAGCGAAAGCTCCATCACATTTAACGATGACTGACAACAATCTCTGTGACATCACAAAACACTTCGTACAAATATTTTCTTTATTCAAAGCAACAAAAAATATATTTATCCAAACCTTGATCTACAGGTATACATATTTTATCATTCCGCTGAGATATCTGAAGTCTCTTCACATTTCTTTGTATTCAAATATGATGGGGTCGAGCATACGTATAAGGATTTATTTGTAGGGACGACTAAGGTACTTGGTAACAGTAATAAGAAGAGAGATGAGCGTAGATCATAGGTTATGTAGATTAGGGTGTTGGCTGGCTGAACCCTTTTTGTTTTGTGGGTCAAGGGTGTACTAAAGTACAATTTAAACAGGAATCGTGCGTTTTTTTTAAATCCAGAGTTTCAGGTGTTCAGGGGTAGTATGTTGTGTATAAACTTTTCGTCTAAATTATTTTAGCGATTTTTCATATTGAACAAGTCCAAGCTACAAGCGATGTTTTTTATATAATTTTGAGCAAAAATGTCTCTGACTTAGCAGACAGATAAACTTATTTATTAAGCTATAGCATAGCCTTTATCGTGGGATTTGAGCGCGGCGACCGAATCAAGAAATTCCGTAATGAAAAAAACCTAACGCCTCCCACTCCGCCTACCATGTAGTTATTTGAGAAAGTATAGGTATAGTATCAAAGAAAAAGCTATGAATTAATATCAAAGAAAAAAATACTGCATCAATAAATAAATAATTATAATTGCGTAAGTTGATAAAAAATGCTATGCAATAAATAGCTTTACCGAGGCAGTTTCCAAGTGCCGCATGTTTTTTTTTTAATTAATTAAAAGGCAATATACTACCATTACCATCTTCAACTTGTTTAAATGCTCCGGAGCATTTTAATACATAATTAATGACAAGTTTAATGTAAGATGTAATACATGAAACTACCAACTAAAACATTACAAGACATCATTGCGATATAGTTATATATACTTATCGCTTATCCCTAACAATCATACAAGTAAATGAAAATTATACAAATGGAAGGGCTCTTGGCAGTAAAGGTATAGATTAAGTTTCTCTAAATAAAGTATTACTTACTGATTGCTCAGTGAAAATATACTTTAGCTACGCCAGTGTTGATTCTGTTGAGTTCGTGAAATAAATTCAAACATTGAAAGGATTCCATTTCAGGCACCCTAATTGTGAACTTATAAATTGTTAACTAAATAAGATTGTTCCCTTGGAAAAATAACACGAATATTTTCTTCTTGTCGATTTCAAAGCTTATTTAAGTTTGATTTGATTGCGTAGGTACAAATTTATGAAATACTAGTTGACCCGGCGAACTTCGTCCCGCCTAAAACTCAAAATCTTAATTTTTCAGAGTTTCTCCACTGTAAACCTCACTCTTGAATTACTCTATCTATCAAAAAAACTGCATTAAAATCCGTAGCGTTGTTTTAAAGATTTAAGCATACATAGGGACAGACAGCGAGAGGCGACTTTTTTTATACTTTGTAGTGATTTAGGCCTGAAACGATTAACGTTCTATGCTGATAGGACGTTGTAAGGTACTATAAAATAATTAATTTTGATACAATTTTACATAATTAAGTATAACTGATAAACATGATAACGGTTAGAGAACTTTTAACTTATAGCTATCATAAGTATAATATATTGTAGTAACACATAGTATATTATAGTATAGGTAGTAGAACAATGAGGAATGATTCAACCGTTGAGGTACCAACGCCACACTTATTTCTAGCGTGAAGCAGTTCTAGCTTTTCTGTGGAAGAGTGTGGTCGGTTACCGTCTTACTTTTATATGAGGCGTCCATCTTAATGCTACGAAGTGGCAACACATCTGTAATTGACTTCACATTGAACATTGCTTGCAGATGTCTTTGAGAACTTACTATCAGGTGAACTGCATGCCCGTTTGCTACTTCAGTCTTCTAAAAAAGTGTCGTATACTTCATTACCGCATTTTTGTATCATAAATGTTTCCCACAACAACAATTACAATTAAAATATGTATTAGGTTTAGAGAATTGAAAGCAGACAGGAGCAATTCCGTCGAGAATGCAATATTGCCATTTCTTAGAAGAAAATATATAAAATATTTTATATCGGACTTCATTGAAAGAAGCTCAATTTATTCTCATTCTTGAGTCATTCGCGTATATAAATGTATATTATCTATTATTTTAATAAACTTTTCATTTCATTCTATTTTACCCAAGTGCATCAGAAGGAGGGTAATGTTTCTTAAGCGTAGGTTTATATTAATACGTGAAGCAAAAACTTGTGACGCATTTTTAAGTAATATGCCGCGGACGGATTAGTATGAAACTTTGCACGGTGGAGGAGTGCAGAATGTTAATAATTTTTCATATAATGCATATATCATACATAAAATCAACTAAAAACACATTACACACACTACCGTGCATTTGTCACAAATACATACATAGTAAACGAAATAGAACATTCAATGTTAACTATGAAAACACATAACGTCAAAAATGTCAGATGTCTTTATCAAAATACCGCTGCTGCTTTTAAATGCGACTTAGATAATTAAACCTCTTTTATATTTAACGACGCGTTCACGACGACGACGACGAAAATTACTTAAAAAATATTACATTTTATTTGAATTTGAGAAATATTCGTACTACTTTGGACAATATGAAGTTTAGTTTTTTAATTTAAATTACGGTCGAATTTTGACCGATGCAACGGGTGACTAGTGCATATAGATGTATTTATTTCTTTGGAATGCACTACAGCCCAAACGGCATAACGGAGTGCAACATAAATGACATAATACGTCATAATATGACGTTGTTGTGATTATGTTGCAATCCGTCAACCCGTTTGGATCATTGGAATCGTCTCGTTCCGCAAAGTGTCATACAGTATAATAGAAAAATGGCGCTGCAAATAGGAAAAAAGGGAAGGTGAAACGACTTTTTTAATATCATGAAATAAAATGTAGTATAGTTGCTATTTCGACGCAAGCTTCTAAAAGCATAAAAATTAATAAATTAAGAAAAAAATCGTTTTAATAATCTTAATAAATTTGCTTTTTTTCGAACCTTGAAAACATCTCTCAGGACATGAATTTTACTCTGGTCCGTAATATTTTAACGTCAAACACGTCTATTAATCACAAAGCCGGATCAAAAGTTAAGACTAAGATAATATAACTTGGAAACTTATTAAACTTGAAATGATGGATTGAACCGGAATTCTTAACCAGGCATACTTTCGCAAACAATACCTCAAAGCATTTAAACAACAAACTTTTTCAAATACTTTCCAAGTTTCATTGTAGCTCCCAAATTTTCAATCTAAAGTCAGTTCAAAGGAAGTTACCGCGAGAATATTTTGAAAAGTAATAAAAGTTCATAAACTTCCAATAAGTGGTACTTATTGAGACGCAAATACATTCATGATAGATACATATTATAGATGTGCCGAATAGTGATTTTACCGAATAACCGAATATCGAATACTATTCGGTTTAACTTTTACCGAACCAGATATTCAGCCGAATTATTCGGTTTACCATTTTCTAATAAAAAACAAATATGAAACTGTGTTCATAAAAAACTTAAATGTTTTTTGCGGTTTAAAAATACCTACTGTTGATATAAGAGTTCCTTTAGAAAAAATGCGAAGTTGATGAAGGTTTCAAAAATCTTGATTAGAAGTTTAAATACCCATTATTAGCTTTATTTAATACATTCTTCATAGGATTTCTTCGACTTAAAACATTAATCTTATGTAAAAAGTATTGTCTTATTATCTTTTTGTTCTATACCGTGACGTGTAGCCAAGAAAATAGAAAACAGTCGAAGCGAATATATTCGGCACCAAAACCGAATAATTAGGCCGGATACGAACAGTGAAAAAGATGCCGAATACGCCAAATACCGAATAACAACCGAATATTGGGCGCATCTCTAATAAATATGTACTTTGAGGTCCGCGAAGTTGATTATAAGTTGACTTTGGCATTTTTATCTGGTCCATTGTTGGGTGTAGAAAGTGTTCTTGATTTATAAACAAAATTAAGTGAACGAGGATGTTACCTGAAGTACATAGAAGTACACCGAGCATTTCCTAAACCTAGAGTCACTTGAAGTAGCAAACGACCATGCAGCCCACCAGATAGTAAGTGGTTACTGCCCATGGACATCTAAAGCTATTTCATATAAAACAAGGTTTGTACTTAAAGTCAATCACAGACGCGTTTCTACTTCCGAAGATTAAGATGATCGCCAAATACAAAAGGGAGCCGGGAACTACTTCTATCGAAACGCAAGAAATGCATCACGCTAGAAATAGATATGGCGTTGGTGTTTCCCCAGTCAAACTACACTGGCTCTACCACCTGTGCCCACTCTCCCCCTCCCCCGAGTTTAAAAAACAGCGAGTGGAAACCTTAACACATTTGCAAGATGTAGATGACTGGACGAAGGTGACGAAGACGTGAGTATTACACAAAGAACTAAATTAAACTAGAGGATACGTATTTCAAATAATAACATGAAAAAATAGTAAAAAGTGTAGTTAGCGATCTCAAGTAGACTCTTGTTTAACTAAATTTCGTCAAACAAAAGACTAAGTTTAAAAAATAAACGCTTAGACAAAGTTACAACTCATGCTACGTGTATAGCTAAACCTAAAACTAAGTTAGCAAAAAGGTATACAAAGTAAGGCATTGTAAAAACAACTTCAGTAGGTGAAAACTCTTATTCCTAAGCTAGACGATTAAGCAATCTAATTACCCCGATAAAGTTCGCTAACGAGCGGACTCGAGCGAGGAACTATCTAGACAAAAACTATCTATAGCACGGAATTTCCACTACACATGTTAGAAACTGCAAAAGGCAGGTTAGAGACTAAACAACTAAGTCCCTAGATGTCTAGGGCTGAGTATGGTAGAATTCTAATCATCACTACATAGCATAGGCGGAACGGTTACGGAACAGTGACGTGCGATGGGTCCCGGGTTTGATTCCCGGCCAGACAGGTATCTGAATGATGAGTTTAGATTCATATTCTGGGTCTGGGTGTTTGTGTATTCGTCTTGTGTGTGTCCATGGTACCCACGATACAAGAGAAAATCCTACTGTGGGGCTATGAGTGTAGATACTGTGAAAGCACGAAACTATGTAGTGATTATACTAGAAACTAGAGATGGTCAAATCAAGTTACTAACTCGAGTTAAATCGAGTTTAGCTTAACTCGAGTCAATTCGAGTTAAATTCCTTCTAACTTGAGACTGAGTTTTTGTTTAAACTGATACTTTGCAAGGTTTGTGATAATTGGAAAAAATATTTAGGGAAAATAAATCCTTTTCTGTTTATGTTATCTAATATAATTCTTTATGATTGGCCCAATACATGTTTAAGATGAAACTGTTTTGTGTTCTTTATAGTTTTACGAAGCAATTATTAAAATGGAGAAAACGAAACGAATAATATACTGAGTGTCATCCAGTTAACTCGAGTTGTTTAACCCGAGATACATGAATTTCCACTCGTGCTTACTCGAGTCGTGTTTATGCCGAGTCTTGTTTATGAACGATACTATGTTTATTACACACGTTTTAGCAGTAAGCTGGCAAATAAGAAACGTAAACTATCTAAGTATACAAATATTATACAATTAGCTTTTACTTAGCGGACACCCGATCGTGTGTAACTTATCAGAGTGTGACGTGATGTTGTATATACTTATTATAGTATGTATGTATATTATATAATAATATACTGTAATATTACAGTAAATAATCAATAAACGCGTGATTACTAATATGTAACATTCTTATTAAGATTTCTTTCATTTAACATTCATTTGTTAGTAGTTATCTGTTGCTGTTTACTAATTAACATATACCTACCTAAAGATATATCTATATATTAATACGTGAAGCAAAAATTGGGGTCCCGTTTTTAAGATACTTGCCCCGAATGGATCAGTATGAAATTACGCACGGTTATACCGTGCGTTGATTTAGAGAAGGATTACTAAATGCTAATATTTTTCTCAAATAATCTATAAAACATACCTAAAATTAACTAAAAACACGTTATACACGCTACCGTGCTTTTGACAAAGACACATAAAATATCAAATAAAACATTCAATAAACCTATTTTTACCTTTCGCAGGTGCATTTAAACTACCTTGAAAATCAATAACTACAATTTAATAGAATTTGAAAAATATTCGTTCTACTTTGGACAATATTAAGTTTCTTTTTTGAGTTGAATTATGGTCGAATTTCCACCGTTGCGTAGTTATATAGGATTCTATGTATTTCAACCCATCATCAATGATGTGTTGCTGCACTTGAGGGCTAGTTTTGAGTATCTTGTATTTCCATTTATGTGATAACTACCTACCAATCTATATTGTAAGCCACATATTTGAAAGTGGGGCACAAAAGCGCTACACATGAACATTATAATTTCTGTATGTGGCCTTTACCTTGCCATATTCTTCAAAAAAGCGTCGCGTTGTACTTCAAAAGGTTACTTTTCAAATTTCCCAAATTAGCAACGAAACCGCAAATTGCAATCGAATTAAGAAGAGCTATTTTAACAGTTAACAAAAGTACATTGCGTCATACAACGACCACAAGGGCGGAAAATAAATATACCTTTCCGAAATAAGAGCAAACATAGACTCTTTCATCTGTGAAGCAATAACGCTTTGAAACCCCGATTTTACTTTGTACATTAATATGCGTAATTTTATGACTTTTCGAAAATGCAAATATTTAGATATTATCTCAGAAAGTTACTCTGTGACGAAAATTCTTAACAGGATAACTTATGAGCATAGAATGAAAGCGGAGTACAATACATTACAATTAAATAGACCGCAATACAACATGAAATGGAATGGAACAAAATGTAACAGAACAAAACGAAATGGATCGGAATATACTACAACTACAAAAGTACAAAAGAATGGTAATTACAAAAAAAATGGAAACTCCAAAAGTGCATGACTCAATTTTTGTTTTTCGTTAATAACTATTAAAATACACTAAATAAAATAACCATTTTAAATACCAATCACCGCATAGTAAATCGCAAACTAATAAAAAAATGATTAAAATATTTTTTACGAAAGCTATCGTTTTTAAAACGAAAAAAAGTGTTGAATGACGGGGATTTCTTTAATTTTATTTCAATAAATTTTTTCGCTTTTATAAACTTAAATCAATTTTTATCAGTGACAAAATTTATCTCCATTAAATTATCTATAAAATGGTGCGCAAATAAAGGAGATTACGTGGATTGCCAATCGTGTAAATAATCAAATAGTTACGGAATCGAGGCTAAATTGTTTTTTTCTGTAATAAAGCACTCTCTAATGCTTCGCATTATGGGTCGTGTAATAGGTCATATTATTGTACGACTCATCGCAATAATATGACCTTCTCTGTATCGCATTATTCGTGAAATTTGGTATGCAGTTTAGAGAATGCCTTTAAGGAGCCTACTCATCCTACGGCGTTTTTTTATTTTATTGATGTTATCGACAGAGAAATACTGAATCATTACTGGCCATGACTTCCCATAATGAGAAGAGTCCATTCATGCCACATAGGAGGCAGTAACCACTTAACATCGTAGACTGCATGCTCGTTTGCTACAACAATATTATAAAAGAATATCTGTGTTTTTAAACAAAAATACCAAATACAATGAATGGATCGTACAATTTCACATTTTTGTGAACAATCCGTTTGTGTATATTTGATCACAAAAGTGTACAACAGTACTATAACCTACAGCTTTGCCGCCGTGTATAAACATTTCGGAAACGCTGAAAACAGTCAGAGGCGACTTTGTTTATTCTAAACATCGATGAAGTAAAAATATAGACTTCTAATAAACATCTTTTTATTTATACTTTCTACAAATAGTTCAGCCACTACCTTTCATGAATAACTTTAAGAGAATTACCTAGGTGCTATCACATATCTTGTTTAGGCTCAAGAACGTCTTAAGTGTAATTTTCTTATGTACTTGTTATACTACTATGTTCACAGCAAAGGCTTTACTTGAGACTTTTATATTAAAAACTGTTTTCTTTTGCGATCTATATATCTCATCCATAGTTTTATAATAATAATAATAATAGTAACATGTCTATTCGTTTACTTTGTCTATGGTAACATTTGATACTATTTGCTTTGAGACTCGAGCGGCCTGTGTCCGACGTGGACAGTTACGGCATATTGGCTTTGCGTCTCAATTTTGTACTAGAAATAAGGACTAAATTAAGTCTGTATTTTAAAATAGGTAGGTTTTATTGCCTACAAGCTTTTATTTAAAAAGGATTGCCCTGGTGCTGATGTAGACAATTATAATGGTAATAAAGGCAATATTTTGCACAAATATCACTACTTGGTATAAAAATTGTCGCTTCGCGTTATCTGTCCCTATGTATGATTAGATCTTTAAAACTACGCTACGGATTTTAATGCAGTTTTCTTAAATACTATCTATTTAAGAAAACTGCATTAAAGTTCAGTGATTCAAGAGATAGATTTTTATGTAACATGCATACTATAATGGAGGAGCACTGATAATTTTAGGTTTTTGACTTTTAGGCGGAACGAAGTTCGACTAATCAATTAGTTTACTATAAAATAAGATTTCTCATTATAGCGACTTCCTGTTTCCGTACTATAGGGTGAAAGAAAAAGTACTCTCCAAGTTTCCAGTGTCATAACATTAATTACAAATTTTGAAATAACAGTATTTACAAAACATTGAATTATAAAATTTTGTTATACTCTAGAACAATAATTTTTCTTCTTGTGAAACTCTTATTTGTATAACTTTACAAAAGCAATCGACATATTCTTAATAAGGTCTCGAGAAGCCTAGACTAGGCCATTAGAGGTACAAAACCATCTGTAGCCAACCTCTGGTGGGATTATTAGATCTGGGGTCGATTACAGGTATCCATGGGCTGCATTTGCCACTTAACATCAAGGTGACTTCGTTTCACATGAGGCGAACATCATAGTCCTCGGAAGTAGCAATGCATCTGAGATTAACTTCAGATAGAACCCATGTTCTATATGAAGTTGATTACAGATGTCCATGGGCGGCAGTGACCACTCATCACCAGGTGAACTGCAAGTTCGTTTGCTACTCCAGTCATTAAAAATATTACTTTAATAATGTATAAATGCATATCAGGCCAGAAATCGACCTCCTAACTATCTTTGTCAATCCACTATGACCAAGCGCCGTACGGGCCGTTATATCAGTTAAGAAATCATTTCTGGGCTGAAAATGCCGCGTACTCCGCATACATTTATGTATGAACAGTTGATCACATGATCATTATAGCCCCAAAATGTGTGGATACGGAATGCGCTTGTTCCCCGAGAGAACACGTGTTGAATACAGCCAATTACGCGCTTGATTCGTATTTCAGAATTCACGACTAGTCCAGTTAATACTATTGTAATACTAAATGACAGACGCACAGCTAAAAGCGGATCGACAAAGGTCGAATTTTGCTGTTTATAAAAAGGAAGCACGTTTGTATACTAATGGGGGATTTACAATTAACATACACCTACAGGGCATGCCTTGTCATAGATTATGTACGAGTTCAAAGAAGAAAAGGCCAGCGCGGTGGATTTTGGCATAAAACTCTCACATTCCGAGAGTGCGCTAAAACTAAATTCTACAAGAGAGATGTTAGGTTGCCGTCCTGCGCGGATAAAACGTCACCTAATTTTCACGCATCCAAATGCACGCATCTGCATTAAGGGTAATGTACTTGGTGACAGTCACGGTGACAAAAATCAACAGTGCGCGCTATCTCTTACAGTGTCCACGGAAGTAGCAACGCATGATAGATAGAACCCTTATTCTGTGTGAATTTGCTCGCAGTTATTCAGTGACAGCGTTAACCAGTTACCATCAGGTGGAGTTCTTGCTTGTTTGCTACTTCACCACAAAGTATAGAACAAAGTCGCTTCCCGCTATCTGACTCTGTGTATGTTTAGATCTTTAAAACTACGCTACGAATTTAAATGTAGTTTTTTTTAACATATAGAGTGATTTAAGAGGAAGGTTTATATGTATAATATATGTGTAATATAGTGGAGAAACACTGATAATTTTAGATTTTTGACTTTAGGTGCAAGGGGGTTCGCCGGCTCAGCTAGTAGTGTTATAAAAAAGTTTACTCCTGTAAGAGAATGAGTTTATAACTAACGTTAACACTCCGACAATAGATATAGAGATGACCGATAAGATGACAGACGGCGACCATCGGCCAAAATTAACGACGTTTGCTTTAGACAATTACTTTAATTTAGAAGTAAGCATATTAGATGTAAACTGTGGTTCGTGTATTATTATTATATTAATACGTGAAGCAAAAATTTGTGACGGATTGTTAAGTAATATGCCGCGGACGGATTAGTATGAAATTTTGCACGGTTATAGTGGACGTAGAGAAGGAGTGCAGAATGTTAATATTTTTTTCAAATAATGCATTTTTCATACATAAAATCAACTAAAAACACATTACACACACTGCCTTGCATTTGTCACAAACACATATGTACTTAGTAAATGAAAATGAAAAGACACAGCGTCAAGAATGTCAGATGACATTTGATTTTTAATTTAAATTACTGTCGAATTTCGGCCGATGCTACGGGTGACTATACTCGGGGCAAATTCGATCTGGAATAAATGTAAACAAACCATAAAAATTCGAATGTAGGGTTATCACCAACTTGCATGAATTTGTACACAAATGCATTTCATATTCAACCAAAGTATGCATTCAATTGTCGCGATGAAATTTAATCAAGAAGGGTAGATTAACTAATAATGACCAACTGCAAAATAATGTGCTAAAACCAATCAAACAAAATTTATTTACTACTATCGTCATTGTAAAACTAATGATGTTACAACCCTAATTCCATGGAGGGATTTGCAACCTATCATAAGTTACAGGTAACAGTTATTAATAGGTAAAAGATGGCTGATAAAACAACAAAAAGTTGCATTCCTGCCTGTCAGTGGTTGCTAGACAACGCTTTGTTATTAAACATTCCATATCGAATTTGCCTCGAGTATAGTTTTCTTAAATACATATCGAAAAATAAACCAAAAACATGGGCAATAAATTTAGGCCTTTATTTTAGAAGAATTATTTCACAAATCTTTATGTAACATTATTTATTACAAAAAAAATATTTTGTTTCAGGTAAATGAGCTCTAGCCTGTAATCCCACTAATTTCAAATGGTAAGATGACATTTGCCACCAACATTTTGATAAGCAGCTGAATTCAAGTCTTCAACATGGTTTTTGCAACATAATTATATTGTTGAAGAGATTAAGATATCGTCGAATATTTGCGCTCGAAAAAAAAAACATACGACTACAAGAAAAGTTTTCTTAGTCTAAAATTAAAATATATACCTATATAGTTTTACTACCATTAGTGTTATCTGTGTTATTTTGGAGGTGGTAGAACCAGTGTAGTTCGACCGGGGAAGTAACACCGCCACACCTTCTTCTAGCGTGAAGCATTTCTTGCGTTTTGATGGAAGGGTGTGGTTGCCGGCACACTTTTGTATGAGGCGACCATCATAGTCCTCGGGAGTAGCAACGCATCTGTGATTGACTTCTGATAGAACCCATGTTCTATATGAATTAATTACAGATGTCCATGGGCAGCAGTGACCACTTACCATCTGGTGGACTGCATGCTCCTTCAGTTGCTTGCTACACTGGTTCTACCACCAATGAAATAAAGATGTCTTCCACCTTAAAATTTGGGATTTCAAAAATCCTACAATGTATTGCTTTCTTTTCATAGCCAAGAGTTATCGTTCTATTTCTGTGTTTATAGATGCTGAACACGACGCCGTGATTCACGACTGTAAACTTTAGTAACGTTCTATATGTAGTTTTTATGGTTTTATGCAATTATAGTCGTAACCAAAGGTGTTATACATCTGACTCAATGTTGTGAAAATACGACAGGCAAAATTGTTCATACTGGTCACCCGTCACATTGGTCGGAATTCGACCGTAATTTAAATAAAAAAACTTAACTTCATATTGTCCAAAGTAGTACGAATATTTCTCAAATTCAAAAACAATGTAATAATTTTCAAGTAATTTTGAACGCACCCGTTAAATATAAAAAGTGGTTTAATTAGCCGAACCGCTTTTAAAAATAATAGCGGGTATTTTGGCAAAGACACTAACATTTTGAAAAAGACACTAACATTAAAAGATATAAAATTCTTGTAAACTTCCTGCAACTTATTGGAAACCAAAGGAGCGAAGTTGGTATTCTTGCCCAACAAAAACCATTAAAAACTGAGTTCCATTCAAATGGCGTACTCGTACCTATTCAATTCTATAAAGTTCTATTGTTTTAATAATAAAAACTTTATTTCTTACCTTCCAAGCGTATCGGCTACTCGGAAAGTAACTTATATTATTTAAATAGAACCCGTTTGGATGAAACCTTGAGATCTTTTGAGAGTTTGGATTCATCTTTTGAGATGCATTTTGGAAAACTTACATTGTTTGTTAGTTGTATTCTTGATGATTTTAAGTAAATGCGATGTAAACACAAATGTAGAAAATTCCAATAGGTATTGGGAAATAAGGCTTAAAGTAAATCCTCTACAGTCTTTACATTTTTATTAAACTGTATGTAAAATAGTAACATTGTACGGTGTTCGAAATAGGTTCCGTAAATAAAGTAAATTCAAAGTGTGTGCTAATCCAGTTAACAAAATATTCCAGTTGTCTATTAAATCTTAAAAATGATTAAGTCTAAAGTCTCACGCTGAATAAAAATTTCCTCCAGATTTGGAATACGACTTGTAAGCCTTATTCAAAACTATTATTAAAAAAAGCGTGACCTATTATAACTCCGCTTACAAGAAATCCCATTGAATCAATAATCGTTTTACGCTACAACACTCTATTCACATGCTCGATCACGCGCGCACTTATAAGATAAATCTCGTAATACATGGGAGCTTCCGATCCTATGTTGTAATACAAGCGTGGCATCAACAGCTGTTTCCTGCTAAATATAGAATATGCAGAAGTATTTTAAACTTAGTGATAATGTAAGATAATAATTCTTCTTTATGTAGGTACACCAAAAATATCTACGTATAAACACAAACACGTGTGGCGACCTCCCGCTACTCATCAAGAGATGGCGCTACTAGTATTCTGAAACACGCTATCGAAGCATTCTCAGAATCCAGCATATATACAAATTCCGAACATCAATTGTCGGAGCACGGCCGCTCCCCAGGCATGATCACCTAGCCTGGCGGGAGATCTCCCTTTGCCAAAGTGGTGACCCCTGACAAGAATACGTCCCTTCACGATGGTGGCGACGTCACACCCTGGATGGACCGCAGCATCTCAACATCAGATTAGCAGCTCATCAGGTGCATCGCAGCACATTCGGAAACGCTTCCTGTGCCTGGTCCAGCTGCTCTCCGCGACATCTCGGACGGCTTGAGCAGCCATTGCTCGCCTCCACGCTTCGCTTCACCCTCACATCCCGACTCACCGTGGATAGAGGGCATCCCATAACCTGACTTCGCCCTCCCATCTCGACTCACCGCAGATAGAGGGCGATCCAACGGTACTTGCAGCGAAGACTCGCGGAACGTATCGACCTCCGGTCTGAGCAGGGGGTGATGTGGCGACCTCCCGCTACTCATCAAGAGATGGCGCTACTAGTATTCTGAAACACGCTATCGAAGCATTCTCAGAATCCAGCATATATACAAGTTCCGAACATCAATTGTCGGAGCACGGCCGCTCCCCAGGCATGATCACCTAGCCTGGCGGGAGATCTCTCTTTGCTAAACACGCTTTCTACACTAATAGCCCCACAGTAGGATTTTCTCCTGTGTCGTGGGTACCAAGGACACACAAGACGAATACACAAACACCCAGACCAGAACAGGAATCTAAAACTCATCTTTCAGATGCCAGTCTGGGCGGGAATCGAACCCGGGACCTACCTATGTTGATGCCCATTTTCCGATTTTTCTTCATAATAACTAAGTAGCAAACGAGCATACAGTTAATTTGATGATTAATAGTCTCTATCACTAATTTGAAATTCAACTGTTATATAAAAATTGGTATCGTAAGGTTTAAATTAGAAGACAGCGATAGAGTTGTTGTGTTATTGAAATTTAGTTGTAAGATATTTCCTTACGAGTGTGAAATAAATATCCAGTTTACCTGATATCTGTGATACTACATAGTATAAAACAAAGTGTCACTACATAGTATAAAACAAGTCGTTTCCCGCTGTCTGTCCTTATGTATGTTTAGATCTTTAAAACTATGCTACGGATCTAAATGCAGTTTCTTTAATAGGTAGAGTTATCAAGAGGAAGGTTTTTTAATAAATTTATAAGATTTTTTATTTTTATTCGGAACAAAGTTCCCCGGGTCAACTAGTTCATACTAAATAGCTAATGAATCCTATCAGAGGCTGAACACAGGTGCGTCGCTATCCTTACGTAATAGTACCTCATATACTTTACGTAACTATCTGAATAGTACAAAGAATACCTTCCGCGACGACCCTCGTGCCGAAGCGGTTACCATACCGGTCTGACTAGCAAGGGGTCCCGGGTTCGATTCCTGACCAGACAGGTATCTGAATGATGAGTTTAGATTCATGTTCTGGGTTTGGGTGTTTGTGTTTATTGTGTCCATGGTACCCACGACACAGGAGAAAATCCTAGTGACCCATACAAGGATTTTGTCCTATGAGTGTAGAAAGCGTGTATTATACTTTCCTTAGGTGTTACTTGCTCTAAAATGCCTGTTGCTTATTGTTTCACGATTCTGTACTATAAATCACATATTTACATCAAAACTATGAATGTCAACTCAACATTTATGAACGAGTATTAGCTCTTATTCCACAAAATCTACAAGATTTTGTGGAATGAGCCAATGTTTCGCAAATCCATTTTGTCCGTGGAAACGTAGATAATCCTTATTGTATTGACTTGTCCTAGCACTCTGCCCCAGGAAAATTGTATTATTATCTGAGCCAAGAACTAGATAAGCCCGGTCCAAAGATTAGGATTGTTTGAGATACGTAGAAGAATGAAGTCGGCGAGGTCTGTTTTTGAACTGTACTGTAAGATTACAAATAGATAGTTAACTATTGTCTGTGTTATGCTATACTAATAGATAGTGAATAACACAAGTTAATAGCAACCCTAATTGACATAGGTGTGGCACATTTTAATACATAACGGGTACTCACGATATGCGGTTTTTTAATTTCTTTCAAATTCTTTTTTTGCAGCTTCGCCGTGACCACGATCCATTCAACTGCGTCGAAATATCGGCAAAAAAGAATTCGAAAAAAAACGCATATCGTGAGTACCCCTTACGTATTAAAATGTGTCAATTCTGCGATAAAATCAGTCTAAAATTAGTTTGGTGGTTTTTTTGTTTCGCTTGAACATATAGTTATAGTTTTAAGGATGTTTGGATACACATTTGTCGTATATATTTGGTTTCCAATAGCCAAATAAAATATATGACTACAAAATTAGCAAGAGTTGAATTTCATAAAAAAGAACAATATCATAAAAAGATTTTTTTATTGACATCGTCACCAATTTAACTTTAGCAATTATTGAATTTAATTAAATTATCACTCTAGACGCTCATAGTTCAACAAATCCTAGATTTTCCTGCATTAGGGATGTTATAAACACAATCAGAGACAAATAGCATACATGCAGAGCATAATTATAAATTCTGTCTGGTCGGTGTTTGAAACGAATAGTACAGAACAGGGCTTTGTTACGCGGGTCATCAACTATTACTGTGTCAATGTCAAGTACAAAAAATCTTTTATATTAGGCGATTTAAGTTAAAGTCCACCATGTTAGCAGGGATGAATTAATTGCTCGCATGTTTATAACAATAACTATATCACTTTGAGATTTGAGATCTTAATCTCGTGTCGATATTGCCTTAAACGTTAATCCAACCACGAACACTTTAAAGTTCACTGCTGAATGTCGGCGGCCCCTAATAGGGTTATTTGTCAGCAGTTGTCGTTGCACGCGTATTTTGTTTATATTACACAAGAATACAGGGATATGCTTCCAATCTCTGTCTCTTATACACCTCCCACGGCACTCTGATCTACGCAGAGAGGGAGAGTGATGTTCAGGACTTCGGTATGACCATTAATACCACACAGCATATTCGCCATCGAAACAGATGATAATGAAATATGCATATAATGATAGATACAGCATGTCGGCTCATGATTCCTATTAAAAATAAAGTCCCCTTTATACTTCGCAGTATTGTTACCCTGTTCCGTCTAAACTGTTTGCTATAGACATAATAGGATCTATGGCGGCGCTGTGCAGCGAATCCGGTCAGAATTGTCAGCCTTAAAACTCCCTGGCCTAGTTTTATTTTGCAGTTGGAAAGTAAATTACGTTGGCTTTTTACAGTCTGTGTTACTAACACCAGTGAATTATGAATTACCTTATTGTGTTAAACTTTTCATTATGTCCAATCTTTGCATACCACATGGCCAAGTTTGAAATAGAATGAGAAACATCGGCCGTATTTTTTACTATTTCTGGGTGGATATGGACATATTTGACTTCACAAACATATTTAATGTAACATAATCTTTTTGTTCATTAAAAAATCCGAAAATCGACAATTTAAGGAGATGGCCATAATTTGAATTTTAGCGACTCAATTGTTAAACATAAAATTGGCATAATTACATTGATATCATATTCCATGGGCCCGAATCGATACCTGTTACATATTAAATATTACCTACTTAAGTTGTCCCGAGAAAATGCGTAATATCCGTTAAAACTTTATTTAGGGAGAGTTTTTTCTTCTGATATAAAAAATAGCATCAGTTCATTTACTGCAAGAACTGTATATCAATAATAAATAATTGTTTTACAATAAGTAAAATATGACTTCAACAAATTGAGCGTTTAAGCATAAATTGGCTTTCATTAATATTTTATACCTAGTTAGCTGACTCTTGTTAACTAAAACTACTTACGTATACCTCTTTTGTACATTGTATTGTACGTAAATGGCCTTTTCACATACAAAAGAAACATCTTAACAGAGACAAGTGACGCAACTCATTCGTAAGTAATCCAATTTAATGTAGGGCGCCGACTGCGACGAACAATTTGCTAAGCTTTCCTCTTTAATTCTTACTTATTTTTATTTTCCGATCCCCTTTATATATTTCCTGTGCCTTTTATTTTTGTTTTTTCCTCGTTCAAGAGAAACTAAGATCGCATTTTATTGTCTTTTCCTCTTGAATTGTGACGTCATTGAGCTAAACGCTCACATGCGTGATGAAGAATACCCATTTTAATGTTATAAATTGCACGATATATAGTTTTTTATAGGATTATAGGACTAGCTTATTCCCGTGACTCTACCCGCTTTGGTCGCGTTTACCACGGGAGTGAGGATCCTATGTGTTAATCTACTACACTTTTATATGAGGCGACCATCATAGTACTCGGGAGTAGCAACGCATCTGTAATTGACTTCAGATAGAACCCATGTTCTATATGAAGTTGATTACAATTGTCCATGGGCAGCAGCGGCCACTTACCATTAAGTGGACTGCATGCTCGTTTGCTACTTCAGTCATAAAAATCCAGGTCGAGTGCCAAAATTCAGTGAAATCCGACCACTAATTACTGCGTGTAAATTTACCAACTTACCTACATCCCTACAAACTTTCACCTATATGATACTAGATGAACCCCGCAGCTTCGCCTGCGTTAAAAAAAATGTATTGATATATCGATTATCCCGTGGGAGTAAGATATTCTCCCACGATTAAAAGTAGCCTATATGTTAATCCTGAGTGTCAGCTAACTCCCTATCAAATTTTATGAACATCTCTCCAGCCGTTTAGACGTGAAGAAGTAACAAACATACACACTCACAGACTTTCGTCTTTATAATATTAGTATGATAATATTAGTTGAAGATGGTAGAATGGGGAGGCTTTGGCGGTCAGCCTGGACATTGCAAAGGCCTTCGACCGGGTTTGGCACAGGGCTCTTCTCACGAAGCTTCCAGCTTACGGTCTTCCCGAGAGGTTGTGCACATGGATCACCAGTTTTCTGTCTGAGCGGTATATTAAAGTTGTGGTTGATGGGTGCTGCTCAGACATGAAGACCATCAATGCTGGTGTTCCTCAAGGCTCCGTTCTTTCCCCTACGCTGTTCATTCTGCATATCAATGATATGTTGCAGCAAGTCGGCAACATGCATTGCTATGCAGATGACAGCACGGGAGATGCCTTGTACAGGGGCCGTGCAAACACCTCTCGGACACTCGTGCAGGAAAGCAGAATTCGACTTGTGTCTGAAATCGAGCACTCTCTGGAGCGGGTCTCAGAATGGGGTCGACTTAACCTAGTTGAGTTCAACCCCACGAAGACACAAGTCTGCGCGTTTACCGCTAAAAAAGCCCCATTTGTCATGGCGCCAAAGTTCCAAGGGACCTCTCTCACCATTGACAAAAGCGTAGGGATCCTGGGCGTTGACATCTCGTGTGATGTGCAGTTTCGGAGTCATTTGGATGTTAAAGCCAAGTTGGCATCCAAAAAGTTGGGCGTTCTGAGCAGGGCCGAGCGGTACTTCACTGCGGGGCAACTCCTTCTGCTTTATAAGGCTCAAGTGAGACCCCACATGGAGTACTGCTCGCATCTCTGGGCAGGGGCGCCCAAATACCAACTTAACCCACTTGACTCCGTGCAGAAACGTGCGATCCGAATCGTCAACGACCCAACGATCACCGATCGGTTAGAACCCTTAAGCCTGCGGAGGGACATAGGCTCCCTCTGCGTGTTCTACCGGCTTTACAATGGCGAGTGTTCCGAGGAACTTTTTGACCTGGTACCTTCGTTACCTTTTCTCCACCGCACCACTCGCCGAAGGATGAAGTTCCATCCACACCAACTGGACTCGTGGCGGTCCTCCACGGTTCGGTTTGCACGCTCGTTTTTGCCACGGACGTGCAAGTTGTGGAATGAGCTTCCTCCTGAGGTATTCCCGGAGCGCTATGACATGGGGTTCTTCAAGAAAGGTGCGAAAAGAGCTCTCCTACAAAGCCGGCGATGCATTGGCGACTCCTCTGGTGTTGCGAATGTCCACAGGCGACGGTGACTACTTTCCATCAGGTAGCCCGTCTGCCTTATCGTTAGGTTAAATTATAAAAAAAAAAAAAACCAGTGTAGTTGGACCGGGGAGGTACCACCGCCACACCTATTTCTAGCGTGACTTCTTGCTTTTCGATGAAAGGATGTGGTTGCCGGCACACTTTTATACGAGGCGACCATCATAGTCCTAGGGAGTAGCAACGCATCTGTCTGACTTCAGATAGAACCACCGTGTTCTATATGAAGTTGCTTACAGGTGTTCATGGGCGACAGTGACCACTTACCATAAGGTGTACTGCATGCTCGTTTGCTATTTGATTATCATAAAAAGGTATGTTCATCTGAAAATAGACTCACTGTATCATATTGATGTCATCAATTCTTGTTAAGATTAAGAAAACATGGGACTGTTTTCTTAATCTTAACATGCATTTAATGACCTTTTTTTGAAATGTTACAATTGAAACACCCAGTGAAGAGACAATAACTTTGAAATGAAATGAAATGAAATAAAATGTGTTTATTTTGTATAGGCCTGCGAGGGCACTTACAAATTGTCAGTTACATTTTTTTTCTTACACTACCACCGGATCGGAATACGACCTCAACTGAGAAGATCCGGCAAGAAACTCAGCGGGTTTGTCTTTTTTTCTTATTTATATTCAATTTTTTTGATATTATTAGAATCATGTTTTTTTTTTACATGGTAATGAAAGTTAGCTCCAGTATCTTGCCTTACGGTTCAGTAAAAGAGAGCCCTGTTTGGCAAGATACGCTACACTTTGGCATTTATTAAACTTTCAGCAATAGTAGTAACGACAGTGGTTTCACCAGTTCACCCGCGTTTATATCTCAAGAATCAAATTTGTTTCTGATTGCTTACTTTTTCTCCTAAGTTCTATTCCAGGGTGTGTGTGTATCTATGGTATTCTCTCGATCTGCTCCATTCTAGCGTGATTGAGTAACAAAGATCCATCTTCACTTATTCAAGGAAAAGATGATAAGCAATAACCGTGTTTATTTTAACGTATTTGCTTTATGAAAAACAAAATCTTACTTTTTTTCTTCATAAAGCAAATACTGTTATAACGAAAAAAATGAATATTCTCATTTTTTTCTTCTTAGAGCAAATACTGTTATAACGAAAAAAATTAATATTTTCATTTTTTTCTTTATAAAGCAAATACTGTTATAATGTTAAAGTAAACATGGTTATTGCTTATCATCTTTTCCTTATTATGTCAAGTCGTAATATACTAATATTAATATCACCGACGTATGCTCTGTATACGTATAGGTACTCTGTATACGTCGGTACATCTGAAGAAGACGGCGCGGCGGGTAACCGCTGGATTCAGATGGATCAGGACCGGTCGAAGTGGCGCAGATTAGGGGAGGCCTACGTCCAGCAGTGGACTTTCAAAGGCTGATGGATGGATCGATGGATGGATACACTGTATAGTGTATTCTCAAGAGTAAATATTTACTCTAACAGTGCACCTGATTTATTCTGATTAGATTACTTCAGCGCGAATATTTTAACGTAGGCTTGAATATATTACATAAAAAAGCGTTACAAAATAGGTTACAGAGACATCCGAAGTGACACAGATGCGACCCATAACAAGATAATCCAATTCAAACTAGGTCGCCTGCTGTGACGACCAATTTGATAAGCCTTCCTCTAAGGAGTTTACAATATACCCGTAATGTTTATTAACTCACTTCAAAAAGATAAGCGGTGGTACATTTAACTATTATTTCAGGTACATACATAAGATTTGTGTAGCGGTTCACTTCAAAATTTACCAGTGCTACGGGAGCTTTTTTTTTGTTCTCGAGGGGGAAACCTTCAAAAGGTACCCGACGCCGTGGGAGCGACGCAGGGTTATGTGGGATTTTTACCGCACTAAAACCCCCCCGGTGGCCGTCCTCGGCGCTATAAAGAGGACTTCGGGTACTCGGTCCGACCGCAACCGGAATCCTCTGAGCGCGTTGCCTCAACGGGCTCCTCCCAGATGGGTGGCTGGGCCCACCGCTCCGTCTTGTCTTTACGACGGTATCCGACCACATATACCGCCGTCCTTCACGGGATCGCCTGACCGAACGGTTCGAGCTCCCACTCTAGCCGCCTGCAACCCTCGGAAGCCCCTTTTAGTCGCCTCTTACGACAGGCAGGGGATGCCGTAGCCCTATTCTGATCCTGGAACTACAGGGACGAGTGCTACGGGAGCTACACATGGCTATATGAGATTTGTAACGCAGTGAAATCCTCCGACTCTGTCAGGCGGCCATCTTCGGATGTAACAATGCATCTGTGATTGATTTTAAATATAACTCATATTCTGTATGAAGTGGCTTAAGCTTACAACATGTATTTATCTTTCATTCTACAAACGGCTTTAACTACTTAGCATATACCGCAATCCCGTTTGCAACCTCAGTGTTGTTAAAAAATATGTCGATCGACAAATCTACAGTGATGCATCACCTGACCTAAAAGCAATGTACAGAATTACTTTGCTTTTAGGTCGAATACATTTTTGATTCATCTACCTGAAATAGTAGAATGTGAGGCAACTCTTATCGATTAGGTCACTAAAATGTTCCCGACTTATCTATTTCGATGTATAACAGATTGGTTATATGTAGGGATTGCAATCCGGAAAACCGGATCCGGTAATCCGACGGATCCGGCAAAAATTTACACAAACCGGATCCGGTACCAATTCATCACCGGATCCGAACCACCACCGGATCCGGTGATTGTATATTTTAACAAAGATTTCACATTACAAAAATAATTACCGTTAGAAATCGATCCTTTTTTTACACTGTTTTAACCGATCAATTAATGCCGCCGGATCCGGTCGGATCCGGCCGGATTGAGAAAAAAATGGCCGGATCCGGCTGGGTTGAAAATTAGGCCGGATTGCAATTCCTAGTTATACGCCACTGAGATGGAACCATAGACATAGCGTTTCGATGGAAGGGTGTGGTTGCCGGCACTGCATTTTTTTATCTGATTGAAGTGGCCAACGAGCATGCAGTACATCTGATGGTTTTAAAAGCCACTGCCGCCCATGGACATCTGTAGCAACTTCAAACAACACAACGGTTCTACCCGAAGTAAATCACAGATTCGTTGCTACTCCCGAGGACTAAGATGTTCGTTTTATATGAATGTGAAAGTAATTTATGGCAGAACTTTGAAAACTTTGATGTGAACAGTCTTTGTGTTTTGGCTCCTTAAACCCACCATCACACCTATGTCTGCGTAATAATATGTAGACTTCTCGTCTGATTAAAAACTTCCAAATTAAAAAAGGTGTATGTAAAGGACAACGAGAAGAACGGCAGTATGTGTGACCGCATAATGTCGTAAAGATCAGACAAAGCGGTGGGCCCAGCCGCTAGCACCTAGGAGGCGCCCGATAAGGCACGCGTTCAAAGGACTCCAGTTGGGTTTTATGGACATCCCGGAGTTCTCTTTGTAGCGCCGATGACGGCCATCGGGGGAGGGTTTTAATGCCGAAAAATCCCAACATAACTCTGCGTCACTCCCACGGCGTCGGGTACACTTTCAAGGTTTCCCCCTCGAAAACAATAAAAAACAAAGTATTTAAATAAAGCGCCTGAAATTCATATGTTAACGAAGATGTCGAACTATTGCAGTCGTTGAAGCTACTTCTGACCTTTTTAGCAAAATTATCCCAAATAATAAATGTGCTTTATGTCGTTTGTCGTATCGTAATAGCACTAATATCTGTTGTTTCGATGTCAATGCCATTATGTTCTGGATTTTATGGACTAATATCACCTGCGAGGAACGTAAACATGAAATTTGTTTGGGGTGAGAGAGAACAGTTGACACAGTACGAAAATAGGTTAACGATAAAACCGTTTAATGACAATGAAAGAAAACGCAGTGTTAAGATATAATATAATAATCGCTTATTATACGATACTATAATGTGGATTGGATTGATTTAATAGATCTTTAAGCAAAAATCAGTATGAATGGCCATAGTGGTTGCAAATATTTTCAACCATTAGTACTATGTCGTCGGACTACAATGTCATTAGCTTCATTTTATTGAAGTCCTTAATTCAAGTTATCACTCACTCAACTCACTCATTTGTGTCCAGTTTGAGATAATAAGTCATTGCAATTGATTCAATTACTAGAATATAAACTTACCTAGAATTACTAAATAATAATAATAATATGTACAGAAAAAAAAACAAAACAAAATGCTAAAAACAAATATTAAAATTGCGTAGCATGTTATATCGTCAACACATTATTGTCCCACTGTTGGGCACGGAGCTTCTCTCAGAATGAGAGAGTATTAAGCCATAGTCCACCGCGCTGGCCAAGTGCGAATTGATCAGCGTATACGCTATGTTACATACACGGAAACGGTGAAAATACAGATAAACGTATGGCGCACCCGTGAATTTATTGACGATTCTCTGAAACCAGAACAAATCCATATGATTAATGGCTTTTGTTAGTAAAATTATGAAAGTATACTACATAGTATAAAGTACTCGTAGTATGCGGTCTATATAAAACCACCACACATTAACGTTGAAGCAAACATCCGAACTGGTATTAAAACGAATTCTATCGAATTACTTCGTAAGCGTCTTACAATTTAACGAATATTTACGAAAGCATACTTGACAATCCTATAAAACATTAAAAATATATCTTTTCCTTTTATTTTCCGTGATTTAACGAATACGAAGAATCTGTAAAGAACGTAAGCGGAATCCAAAAGTAAGTACCTGTGAGGAGAACGGGGAAGGATTACACATAGTGATAAAGTACGTGAAAATAGATCGCTTGTTTGAGGGGACGGAAGATAATTTATGTGTTCGCGCGTGTTTATGCTAAGATACATGTTGATTTGGGCGCTTATTATTCGTTCGCGAAATTAATTTTCACGTTTTATTACCTGCGCGCTGTTGTAATACCTATGTATTTTTAATTTTGTTGTTTATTCTCCGAGCGCTGGTGTCGACTTAATTATGTTAGTCGGGTTCTATTGTCTAGCGTTCCAATGTATATTCTCTGATTAATGATCATGATTCTTTATCCCCCTGCATCCCCGTGCTCCGTATATAGTACTTATGCATGAACCTGAAATATTACAGGATAGCTATTTCAAGCTCTTTTCTTATCGCTTGTTTGTGCTTATTATTAACTGCTAAACTGATTTTTATACGATTTACTTAAACAAGTTTTTTATATAGTTACAAATTATTTTTTAATACCTTGAGATACTAAATAAATAGATTATAGGTACATACGTCAACACGGCGCTTCCAAGAAGCCCACACATGTACAATATATCTTATATAGTATATTGTATGATATATATAGAAACATTATCGCAAGAGTAGGCAACGTACACCGGAAGATCCGGAAGTCGACTCGGAGGGCATCCCTAATTATCAGCTTTGCTGTCCTAATTAGTGATATATTTTATAAGTAGCTATATACTAATTGTGACTTACATAATTATCCTGGAATTATAATTACCCTCGTTTTTAATGAACAAAACATCGTCGAGAATTGCTGTGTTCTGATTCAAGAGACCTAAACGAAAGTGTAAGTGGCATAGGGCATTGTCTTGTTAGCTGAAGTAAACGTTTTTCCCGACCGCAAGTGACAGTTAAATTCAGAACCCAGGATTTGAATTGTGGACGGCTTGATGAAGATATATTTTAAAAGGTTGATAGCGAAAACAAATGTCTTCCCATAAGACGGTAGCTGGCGTTTAAATTTGGGAGAGAGGGGGGCAGTAAACGGAGGAGGAAATACCCGACATTCCTATATCTGAAATTTAGTAGTCTATCCTGGACTTTACTACTCGCATATAGTTTACTAGTCGACCCGGCAAACTTCAAAAAATAAAAAAAGTCTTAAAGTATCAGTGTTTCTTTACTATATTGTACATGTTTTATATGTACATAAAAACGGTTTAAAGGTCTAGCATATATAGGGACAGACAGCGAGAAACGCCTTTGTTATACTATGTAGTAATGAGGAAAGCTTGATAGTTTCCCTCAGCTAATCTAAGAATACGGATCCGGAGGCGGCTAAGGAATCACCCCTAGCCTCCACAGATTCGTTTATTGCATGTGATATTCAGTAACAAACATTCCAACACACACACAACCAAAAATGAAAACTTACAATAGCAGGCTGTATATTTGTTTGCTACTTTAGTTTAGTAAAAAAAACCCTTTTTATTGTCGTATTTGAATGTACATTTATCTGATTGGTGATTTTACTTTCTCTACTCGGATGTCTGACGTTACACTGACGTTATTCGATAAAACTTTAATAACGTCACTGCAGCATCGTGTTTGGGATTCTATAAATAGACGATGGGTTCACTGGCAGACATTTGAATTACTAAACCCACCAATATTAGATTGCCATTTTCATCTAAATATTTAATTTGAAATTAACTATTCTAAGAGAAAGAGAAATTTTAATTCATACGTTATCGAAATGTTTTATTTATTTCTAATATTTTGTTTTGTATATACTGATGAATAGATTTGTTTCTTGTGTAAATAAATAATACTTTATTATTCATACGTTATGTTGTTGTTGTAAAATCACGCTGTTGTTCACAGATTTACATGCGGTTTTCACTTAAAGACAGAGTGATTTATGGGGAATATTATGTTACATAATATGTCAATGTTTTGTGTAGACAAGTGTCATAAAGTATAATTAGCCATTTTATTCCTGGAAGTGTTATAAAAAGCTAAGCCGCCAGGGAGCTTTAAACGAAGAGGCTGCCTAATCCTTTAGAGATATAACAAGACAATACATGGAGTATTCCTCTTTTATGAATACAAAAGTTTCAATGTATCTATCTTTCCCGTATAGCTTACTATACCCATTATATCCTATAAAATGGCTTTGTACAATGCGGTGGTTGGAAAGTATTTAGACGGATAAAGTATTCATTTAACATCTTAAATACTTTAGTTACACTACGAATTTCATATACATTTTTATAATATTTTACACTCGTGTTAATTCGGGGCGAGTGGCTAGTATAATGGCATGTTTAATAATATTTTTTGAAGTGAAACTTCTTTAGGCGCATGAGGGTAAAATTTTTACAGATGAAACGTCACGCCGGTATGCAACGGAAGTGTCGGAAAAGAGAGAGAGAGTGATCGAGACCGATTGAAAGAGAAAGAGACAGGGCGAACGTAGCATGAGCACTAGCCGTGGAGTGAGAGTAGGGAGCAAGCGAGTGAGAAAGATTGAGAGAAAAAGTGAGACAGAACGAATGTCGTATCACGCCTTTTTCCCTTCCTCTTAATCTTGGAAATTTAAAGTTTTAGATTTGTATAAATATAAACAAGATTTATAAATTAGTTCGCCAAAGAAGTTTCACTTCTGACATGTGTACTTTGTACGCACGCATGTTTTTTTTTATCTAACCGAAGTAGCAAAAGAGTAATCCACCTGATGGTAAATGGTCACTGCCGCCCATGGAGATCTCTAATCAACTTCATACAAAACATGGATTCCATCTGAAGTCAATCACAGATGCATTACTACTTCCGAGGACTATCATGGTCGTCTCATGTGAAAGTGTGCCGGCAACCACACCCTTCCATCGAAACGCATGAAATGCTTCACGCTAGAAATAGATGTGGCGATGATACTTCCCCATCGAACTACTCTGGTTCTACCTTAAATACTTTTCATAGTTTACACCTGACGTATGAGTAAGTGTTATTGTAAGTGATACATATCTAAACATTGGTTGTCATATTAAAATACTGTGTACTATTGATCATATTTAGTTAGTTATCCACTTGCAAAGTATCTGATCAACATTACATTCATATTACTTTCGAAGAATTTCAAAGGCCGTATAACCTTTGTTCGTATGACTTCAGGTGTATCACAGCCATGTCTATTTCTATTTTAATTTCTGGTAGAAGCAAACGTGCTGCTTTAGTCAAATAGGACAGATAAGGATTCGTTTCTAAATTGTAAACAAGCAACAAACATTTTACACGGTAATGTACAATTGTGTACTATATTTACTCACGCGGTAAAATTTCACGTGAGGCGTCATTTCGGTAAAAATCCCATTAACGGTATTACGTGGCACTTCGCCTCTAATGCATCACTTGTACGGAAATTATGTGTCGTCAAACATATTATGCTTATGCGAACGGTAAAAGGGTTAGATATTTTTGTTACATAGTAAGTTTAAACGATTTCCTTTTAACGAAGACTGCCTCGTTGTCAACCCGGTATTGTCCCACTGCTGGGCACTGAATGAGAGAGTTAAGTTAATGAGAGTTTTTAGGTCATAGTTACTGCACTGACCAAGTAAAAATTAAAAAAAACTTCTCCCATCTTTAGGAACTAAAAAAAATTTTTAAACAAAAAATACAACCGACTTCCGTGCCACATAAAAGTAAAAAATAATTTAAATGCATGTTGGTTTAGAGCAAACACAGTACCTAGTACAAAGTCCCAAAGTCGGCGCTCACCATATTTCGCTGGATTACGACGAAACTACATGTATCTTATATGAACGTCGACTTCGGAACTTTGTACTAAGTACTGTGTCGGAGGGACATAAGAAAAAAAAAGAAAAAAAAAAAAAAGAAAAAAAAAGTGACGAATAGATAAACTCTTTCCTTTGGGAAGTCAACCATTATGCTATCACTACTCAATAGATACTGCCTACACTTGTTTAATTACACCTGTAAATTACTTAAACATGAAACTTACAACTATAAGATTTATAAAAAGTCATCGTTCAACGGGATATTAGTCTACTAATCGGCACTTGCGCGATGTACCTTTCTTCTTATATGTACTTGTTTGGCGAGCTCTTTTCCTAGTCTTAGTACCCAAAAGGGATAATGTAAATATAGTTACTTTGGGAGCACAAAATTTGTCTAGTTTGATTTATATTTTTAGTTTTACAGTTTTGAACTAAACTAAAATATGGTCAACCTTTTGGTAAAATAGTAATGTACCTCGGGAATAAAGTTGGTATTTACTGAAATATAATACTTATTCCAGCGGTGTGTGGGCTGAGCGTCTGCATCATGTTCCTGTTTGCAAATATAACAACCACTATGGGATTTGCGGGAATAGCCTCTTTATACGCCAACGAAAGACGAAAACAATTTCACAATTTCGAGGTGGTACAATCAGTGTAGTTCGACCGGGGAAGTACCACCGCCACACCTATTTCTAGCGTGAAGCATTTCTTGCGTTTCGATAGAAAGGTGTGGTTGCCGGCACACTTTCGCATGAGGCGACCATCATAGTCCTTGGGAGTGGCAACGCATCTATGATTGACTTCAGGTAGAACACATGTTTCGTATGTAGTTGATTACAGATGTCCATGGGCGGCAGTGACCACTTACCATCAGGTGGACTGCTTATTTGCTACTCCAGTCGGATAAAAAAGAAAAAACTCCTTAGTACCCTGAGTTTTACCACAGTACTAGTATCATACAGTAATCTAACTCTGCCCTGTCCTTGAATTTTATACCTACAGACGCGCTGGACGAGAGTATGCGTTAGGGCGGGTAGCCCTAACGCATCCCATCTAAAGTATTTTAATTACATCTGCATACTTGACTTTCTTTATTACTTATTATGTATTTTATTCAGTAGATAGGTATTAGACAACGCGTTCTTTCAATATTTGAGAGATTTAATAACAAATCGTACACAAATAATAGTTACAAAATTTCACACTGTATAATATTTTACCAACCAAAATAAAAAATATTAACACTGGACGTGTTTATGCACAATTAAAGCAATCAAAAACAGCCTAATATAGTTTACAACTGCTCTTTGTTTAAATATTATATTATATTATATTGTTTAATTATTATTTAAATAAAAAGATCCACCGCTTAAAAAACGTCACACCACCCGCTCGTCACTACGGCACATTCGTTGGCTGTTGCATACCGAGTGCATACCGAAATCGAGGCGCCTAGGTACAATTTGCGTTTCGTGCGTTTGTAAGAAGTTAGAATATTGTAGATACCATTACCGTGGTTTTACGCTCTAAAACGAGTGTTTAGAATTAGAAGACAACTTTGCAGTGTAAAATTAATTAATTAACTTAACCAAAGCATACGATTCAGCTTACATTTACTAATTGATAGCTTAACTTAAAGAATCACGCATTAGTGATCTAAACTTGTAATACTTGATTACCTGTGAAATCATAATCATGAAACATTAATAGCGAATGTGTTGTGTTGTGTGTGTGTAGCTACTAACTTTTATTTTTATGGTCTCTGTCAGGGCAATCTCATTGGTCCTAACTAAATCTATTTTTTCTTATAATAACATCATACTCCCTCGAGAATAATTAAGCAACATAATTAATGTTAGGATCACGCATACGGCTTAAATCACAACTGAAACCCGAATGTCACCGGACTAAGTGCTCGTGGGCGTCGCTTTTCTCTTCGCGAACAAAATAGCTGTCCTGGGATTAACAGAAGTAGGTTTTTCGTACAATAAAGTAGGAAGTTTTAAGAGCTAAATAAACACATCTCTTGGTAGACTAAGTGAATGTTCACTGAAGTAATATTTTTTTTTATCACACTTAAGTAGCAAACGGGCTTGCAGTCCACCTGATGGTAAGTGGTCACCGCCGCCCATAGACATCTGTAAGCAACTTCATATAGAACAGGGGTTCTACCTAAAATCAGTGACAAGTGCGTTGCGACTCCCGAGGATTGAGATGATTGCCTCATACAAAAGTTAACCGGCAAACACACCCTTCCATCAATTCGCAAGAAATGTTTCACGTTAGAAATAGATGTGGCTGTAGTACTTTGGTCGAACTACCCTGGTTCTAGAACCTGCAGCAAAATCGAAATATATTGGCAGACTTTGTAACTCTGTAAGGATTATATCCAGCATTACACATTAAAGAGCAGTAATTAGGTACTAAAGATTGATGGTACTGTTACGAGCCTCGGGGAAACAGAGTTTTTAAAAAAAAAAGATTTATTTTGTGGCGACACGACCGGATGGTTAGGAAATAGAAATGAGACTGACTGGTCTGGATGCATCAACGGAGGGGAAGGAGAATAAGGGCTGAGCATGCAAAAATAGAAGTGAAGAGTCATCAAATAAGGGGACATAGAGCATCTATAACAGCTCCCCGGGGTAGACTAAACATCGGGGTTGAAATACGATGTTTAGGAAAAGAAGAATTATATTTTTGTCCTCAAAGGGGGAGAAGGAACATCTTTGGTTCTAGAACGACCTGCATTGGTCCTTGTTGGAATAGTAATTTCAGGAATTGGTATTTCCTCTGAAGGTGACTCTACTGGAACGGGTGAGGAGAATCTCGGAAATGTAAAGGAAAATCGGCCGTGCGATTTAATAATAGAATAAAGTTTTACAATACAAAATAAGAAAATAACACAAACAATAATAATTGTTACAATAGAGTAATGAGCCCCATATTGAATAATATGATGTTGATTTATGATTTTATCGGCTTCTGACGATATTGATTTTAATTTCATTTTTGATTCTGAAGCAAAGGAATCTAAATCTAAATTGTACAGGTGAATAGGAGACTCATTATTTATTTTATATTTAAAATTATTTAATACACAACAGGAATCATTAATAATATTAAAATCCGATTTCACAATAGTTAAATTTAACAAAAGGTTATTTAATTTAGGAATTAATTTTGTTGTTTTACAATACGCTCTACAATTAAAAGGAATATTAACAATTCCAGTGCCAAGAATATTTAATTCTACATTATTTTTATTAGGACATTCTATGTATAACTTATTCCTCTGGGATTGAACAAAAATCCAATTATTATTACTTATAGGTTTCCATATGTCTAAATTTCCGTATATAAATTCAGTTTTACACTGTTTTGGAAGAGTAGTTTTTACACTGCATATAATTTCACTTTCACAATTGGTATTCACACTCGTGGGGAACACTGACGTCACGTCGCAGATGTAATTGTAACGCGTTATCGCTCTGCATTCCTGTAGTGATTCTAAAGTACAATATTCCGTTTTATCCCTGGTCATCGCTATGAATTTAGTGCTGGGTATTATAAAACTAAAAGAATCCGGCTTTACATTTTTATGCGGAATGGGTAAAGGTAAATTATGATATAAGGTATATTCCTTAGGAGAGACTAATGGAATTCTTAAAACAAAAACTAGCTTGTTTTTTAAACTGTAACTAATGACAATAGAAATGTTGGTTAAAATATGGATTTCACTTAATTCTAAATTAATAGGTAGCTTAAAATCTACAGGTAGGTATCTATAGTTATCAACAAGTTCCTGATAAAGTTGAGTAGGACTGAGAATCGACGGGTGAAGAATGTTTTGATTAGCGAGCAAAATTGCATTTGTTATGTCCTGCAGTTGAAAAGATAGGGTGAGTATAGATGCTTCTAAATTATTCAGGATATTATTAATTTTATTCTTTACATTTAAAACATTTGAAATAAAAGTTAAATTCTTTACTGAAACAGAGAACTTGTCGATAGCTTCGTTTAAACTAAATTCATTAATCTTAATTTTATTTAATGTAACGTTAAATTGATTAAGAGAGGAAGTTGAAATTAAAACATTTTCCTTAACTAAATACGCTATTCTCTTTTCGTTATCTTGGATGTTTTGAATGGCATTATCATATTTAACAGCGTCATTTTCGTCAAGAGTTCCAAAAATAGTTTTAGCTAGAGTGCCAATGCCACCTATCCACGCTCCTCTTTTGAACCTATTAGTAACTAAATGAGAAATAGAAGAATACTCAGATACCATATCATTATATCTAACTCTGAGAGGTTCTAAAATATTGTTGCATTCCAAATCTTCTGAAATTTCAAATTGTATTTGATTACACAAATGACGTGTTGTTGCTAGAATAGTATTAATATTTTTAATATGCGGTTCAATATAAGAAATGTCAAACGCGGCTACAACATCTAAATTACCTACATTAATTTTAAGTTGACCAATAGGGTCAAAATAAATGCCAGGACTTGAGTTGATTTGATGAACATAATCTTGACAATGACCTTGGGCCAGTAAGCTGTAACGAAAGAGACATTAAAATTACATAATTAAAATAACTACTAAATAAACTAAGTTAATAAAAAAGGATTATCCTACTTTGTAGGAGGATCATGGATACCCTGGACGGGTTTCACTTCGTCGAAATGATGTCTCACATGTCTTCTATTAATGAGAAGAGATAACGTATGGTTCCCATGAACTTTGACTACTTTATACGGGCCTTTCCAGAGAGGCGATAAGGCCTTTCGTAACCTGAGATGGTTCTTTAACATAACATAGTCACCTACTTTGTATGTTACTGAACGACTGTGGGAATCGTAATAATTTTTCGATCTTATTTTTGAGCCGTATATATATTCGAGAGCCTTTTCACGTGCATGTTTCATGCGGTGTTGAAGCATTTGGACATATTCAGGATAGGTTATTGTATTCTCGTTGTACAAGGAATCTGGTATACGGGGCTTATGGCCGAATAACAATTCATATGGGGAATAATGTGTTGTAGAATGAATAGACGAGTTATATGCCAACATAGCTGTCTACACATATTGAGGCCAGTTATCTTGGTTTTCATTTACATATGTTTTTAAATATTCTTTAAGAGTAGAATGTGACCTTTCTAATGCACCTTGAGTCTGTGGATGATAAGGGGCAGACCACAGCTGCTTTATTTTAAGGAAATCACAGGTCTTTTTAAATAAATCCGCCGTAAAATTAGTACCTTGATCTGTTAATATGTGTTTGGGTATTCCGAATAGAGATATAAAATGTACGAGACATTCACTGGACTCTTCCGCGGTGTTACAACGCAGAGGATACGCTAATGAAAATTTTGTCAAGTCGTCCTGCATGGTTAGAATAAATCGCAATTTTGCAGTTCCGGCTTCAGGCAAAGGACCGACAATGTCAATAGATAATTTTTCGAAAGGAGCCGTCGAAGTTGAAGTTATTATCATCGGCGCTCGGTTAATTCTACGTAAGGCTTTATTCGCTTGACAAGACTGACATTTTTTTACATAATTTTCGACGTCACTACGCATATTCTTCCAATAGAATCTTTCACGAATACGGTTGTACATTCTAAGGTTACCTAAGTGACCTGCAATAGGAATGTCGTGGTTTTCTTTTAATATTTTAGGGATTTCGCTAAGTGAAGGGTAAATAATATTGTTATGATAAATATGTATTGATATATTAGTTCCGTCGAATAGAAAACCTAACATGTTATAAATTTTGACGAAAGAGTGTTTATCGAAAGGATTCTTAAAATCCGATATGCTGACGTCATTTATTGTCGAATATTCCATTATTATTAGATCACGAGCAAATTTTAGAGATTTGTATATATCTGGGTAAGAGACGTCATCAAAATGATGTACTTTAATAAATAAGAAAAGATAGTTTTTATTTTCGATTATAAGGGGTAACGCAGTGTGTAGGTTTCTCTCTAATTTTAAGAATTCGTCGCGTCGGCTATCTGGACAATTACTAAGTACTTCTTGTACATAGGGCATGGATTCGTCCATGTCAATTGAAGTAGGAATTATGATTAAGTTTTGTTTACATTTTAATAAATTTTCATTATGCTCTGTTATCGAAGTATTATATGACCTTGTAGGGGACTTTAAAAACTTACTATAACTATCGTCGCATGTTCTATTTTGATTTTCAGGGGTTGGTGACGCTTCAGGATCAGAGACAGCAGGTAAGTTATTTTCAGGTATCAAGGACAAAGGATCAAGGGCGTCGGATTCTCTTGGGGTATTAGGTATATCAGGTAAGTCATTAGATATTAAGTTTTTTTCAGGACTAGGATTAGCTGACACAGGTAAGTTTTCAGGATTCTGCCTACTGGTAGAAGGTTGCGGGTCAGATTCGACGTGGACACGCGTTTCATCATTGATAGAGCTAAGGTAATCTAATAAATCTTTTTCTATTTCAGGATTTAGGAGGCCAGCTTCAATATTTGAAGGTGGGGATACTAGAAGACTTTCTAAATCACTTAAAATACCAGGTGAGTTCAAAATTGGTTCCTCTTCCACAGGGTTAGGATTATCTTTTCCAGGATAGACAGGATTTATGGGGTACCTTGAAAGGGCATCTGCGGCAGAGTTTAACTTGCCTTTTCGGTATTGAATATCGTAATCGAATTCCTCTAGCTTTAATCGCCATCGTTGGAGTTTACTACCTGGATCTTTGTGGTTAAATAACCACTTCAAGGGTCTGTGGTCCGTAATTATTTGAAACTTGCGACCATATAAGTAAGGACGAAAAGTTTTACATCCGAATAAAATTGCTAATAACTCTTTCTCCGTTGTATTATAATTAACTTCATTTTTATTTAAGGTTCGAGAGGCAAAGGCTATGGGTTGCTCTTTGCCAGGATCTCCTTGAGAGAGGATTGCGCTGATAGCGTAATTGGAAGCATCACATGTAAGTATAAATTGTTTAGTAAAATCTGGATAGATAAGAAGCGGAGGAGAGATGAGACGAGATTTTAGGGTTTCGAAAGCTAATTGATGTTCATTTTGCCAAATGAATGAAGTATCCTTTTTCAGGAGAGAAGTTAAAGGCTTTGCTGTCTTTGAAAAGTCAGGAATGAATTTCCTATAATACGACATAAGACCTAGAAAGGATTTAACGTCCTTAGGACATTTGGGAATTGGAAAATTAGAAACAGCCTTGACCTTTTCTGGGTCAGGTTTCACACCTTTATCTGTGATGAGATGACCTAGATAAGAAACTTCTTTACGAAGGAATTCGCACTTATCAGGCTGGAGTTTGAGGTTGTGTTCTCTTAGACGATCAAATATTAATTTTAGGTTTTTTATGTGTGACTCGAGGTCGTATGAATATATTACAATGTCGTCGAGATACACGAAGCACCTGGTGCCTTGAAGGCCAGTGAGCACTGTGTTCATCAGCCTCTGGAACGTTGAAGGCGCATTTTTGAGCCCGAATGGCATGCGTTTAAATTCAAAGTGTCCTTGAGGGACATTAAAAGCGGTTTTTGCTGCATCTTTGGATGCCATTTTTATCTGATGAAAACCGGACGCCAAATCAAGAGTAGAGAAGTATTTGGATTTGCCAAGTTGATCCAATATTTCATTGATATTGGGTATTGGATATGAATCACCGATTGTGACGTCATTAAGTCGTCTGTAGTCTATCACTACTCTCCATTTTCGCTGTCCAGAAGCATCTAACTTCTTCGGGACGACCCAAATAGGAGCAGACCATGGAGACATGGACGGTTTAATGATGCCATCTTTAAGCATTTTATTAACTTGGTTTTGAACTTCTTGTTTGTGGCATTCCGGAAATCGATAGGACTTTACATGGATTGGTTCATTGTTCGTTGTATTAATTTCATGTTCTAGGACATTAGTGAAGGATAGGGGATCTCCGGGTAAATAGAAGATATCTGAATAATTTGCACAAATTTCGAAAAGAGTATTAGCTTCTTCACTATTCAAATGAGAAGCTCTGATTTGATTGAGAACCCCCTGGGTTCTATTAATTGAGTTATAGGATTGTAAAGTATTAACAGGATACTCTGAGGAATTATTTTCAGGCACTCTCTCTGAAAGGTTATTGGTGTCTCTTGGAATTAAGGTAAGTAATAAATTAGAATTAAGATAAATTGTGGATTCAGAGACATTCACAACAGATATGTTTACCCTGTTGTTATTTTTTACTTTAACTAAACAATTAGCAATTAAGATGTCCTTGAATTGATTTTGATCTAATATGAGTCCTTCTTTTAACTCAGGATTCGAGACGGAGCACTCTATAATCATTTCTGATCTAGCAGGAATAGTATAAACTGGTTCATGAAAATGCATTGGTATTTGAATTCCATTAATTTGAAGTTTATTTATTGTATAATTAATGTTACATCTGAACGAATTTAGCATATCCGTCCCTATAATTCCATCATAGGGTAGATGAATTTTATCAATTACGTGAAATTTATGACCAACAGTTTTTTTTGATTTTGAGTCAGATAAATTTAATTTTAAGAGGAAGTGACCACAGGTTTTCGTAATACCTGCCCCGGGTTCAATTCCTTTCAATTCTATCTGTTCATTAATTAATTTAAAAGGTTTTTGAATAGAAGACGATTTAATCAAACTAATTGCTGAACCAGAATCTACTAACAAGGATAGAGGCAATTCGGATACAGGAGAGTTAACAAGGACATGAGGAAGTAGAACTTTATTAGGATTAGTATTAATTTCAAAAATTTTTGTTTCAGGATTAGTAATCGATACAGCGGGCGAGGTAAGAGATGTGGTAGGGGTAGTAATTGTAGCGGGTACTGTGGATACAGTGGATGCAGTGGATACAGCGGATACAGTGGATACAGTGGATACAGTGGATACAGTGGACACAGCGGATACAGCGGATACAGTGGATACAGCGGATACAGTGGATACAGCGGATACAGTGGATACAGCGGACTCAGTGGGCACAGTGGACACAGTGGATACAGTGGATACAGTGGATACAGCGGACTCAGTGGGCACAGTGGACACAGTGGATACAGTGGATACAGTGGATACAGCGGACTCAGTGGGCACAGTGGACACAGTGGATACAGTGGATACAGTGTTTTTCGGCGTGCCGATTTTTAACGGATGTCCCGTACGGCACGGGGACGAGACATTAATTAGTTTTTTGTTGGATTTTCCGTATAATATTCTTGTTCTTCATATTTTTCGGGGTCCTCGTCAACAACATTTTCAGTTACAAAATTTAGGTTACGGATTGGTATATGAACGTTTTGGCCCTGATTTTTATAACGTTGATTATTGTACATGCGCTTGCGGCATTGTTCCAGGGTATGACCTGGGTTCTTACAATACCTGCAGGTAATAGTTGAATCATTTGTTCGTTGAATGAAATTAGGTTTTTGGGCGAAATTCGGTTGTTGCACGAAATTAGGTTTTTGAATGAAATTTGGTTTTTGAAGGTTATGATATTTGATTTCTTGACGTACAGACGGCTGAGAGTATTTATATAATGATTGTTGGATCTTCTCTTCAGAAATAGCTGCGTTAATCGCATCATTTAAAGTTTTTAACGACCTGCACCTTACAATATTGGAAATACGAGGGATTAGCCCCATCTGAAAGTGATGCAGCGCTAACTCTTCCATAGCCGCAGTACGGCCCACCATTTCACGACTCTTGTGGCCGTGTGCTATGGATATTTCAGTTAGTAGGGAAGAGAGACAAGTCTCCACCCTCAGGGCATATTGACTAACAGGTTCGTTGACTTTTTGTTTGCATTCCTGTAACTCCGTGAGCAGGTGAGAATAATGTTTCCGCTCACTGAACTGCGTTTTTAAGAAGTCTTTTAACTGCTGCCAGCTAGCGAATTCTTTTATAGAACAAGCGGTTTCCGCCTTACCTTGTAGTTGGCATAAAATGAATTTAAATAAAATATCTTTTTGCGAATCATTTGCTAGGTCGTAGGCATTATTACAATTGACTATAAATGAATTTAATGTATCCCTACGGCCGTCGTAAGGTTTAATAAATTTAAGTAGAATGGAAAGCTCTACTTCGGGTTTAGGAGCTGGTGTCCTTTTCCTAGTAGATCTTGTGGAAGGTCCTGGAGGAGGGGGACAAAGGCTTTCTCTGTCATCCTCGGTGTCTGTGACGGCTATCTCCGGCCTTTGTTCAAATTTTGGGCTTTGTGATCTACTTTCTGCCATTTTATAAATTACACAAGATAACGGAAATCGAATAGAAAGTACACACACAAAAAAAAAGATAGACACAAATAAACACACAAAAATAAAGTAATATAGACACACAGTTTTTAAATTATGAATCTTATGCAATGACCAGGATAATTTGAGAATCACTTACAGAGTAATTATGATTATACTAATCATGTCCGCAATTCTCGCGTCGCGAAGTTGAAGGAGGAGACCAGGATGCAGTGAGGAGTAGAAGACTGGAACACGCTGTTTACGCCGTCGTCCGTCGTTACGTCGTCCGTCGTCGTCGTGTCGTCGATGTAGAAGAATAATGTCGACGTATCTCGTCGTCGTTGTTGTGTCGTGACGTCGTCAATGACCGGCTGCAGCACGAGCAGCGCGCAGCAATGGGTCGTTACGTGGCGTCGTTGATGGCCGGCTACAGCACGAGCAGTGCGCAGCAGTGGGCCTTAGTACGAGCACTTTTAAACTTTTTCACAACACACACAACTTTTTGGATATCTTACGTACTGGATTTTCACTCGATAGAGACGTACCGGGGATTTACTACAAAATCCCTTATCGCTGCCACCAAAAATGTTACGAGCCTCGGGGAAACAGAGTTTTAAAAAAAAAAAAGATTTATTTTGTGGCGACACGACCGGATGGTTAGGAAATAGAAATGAGACTGACTGGTCTGGATGCATCAACGGAGGGGAAGGAGAATAAGGGCTGAGCATGCAAAAATAGAAGTGAAGAGTCATCAAATAAGGGGACATAGAGCATCTATAACAGTACGTATGGCATAAAGATTGATGAAGAAGCGGATGGATACATAATAATATTATACGCCCTACTTTTACCGATAGTTGCTTCATACGATAAAACAGGATGTTTATAAAAGAACAGTAATACAGTGTATAGAATTATATACAACTAGGCTTTTTCCGCGGCATCGCCCGCTTTGGTCGCGTCTACTATAGTAATGAGTATCCTATGTGTTAATCTAGATCAAAAAATATGTGTGTGCTGAATATCAGCGGAATCCGACAGGTAGTTTTTGTGTGAAATATAATATGCTTACAAACTATCGCATTATTATAATATTAATAAATTGTATTGAAGCAAGTAACAGCCCATTACTGGCCCACTGCTGAGCACGAGTCTTCTCCCAGAATGAGAGAGTTTAGGCCATAGTCCACCGCGCTGGCCAAGTGCGAATTGGTGGACTTCACACACCTTTAAGAACTCTCGGGTGTATAGGTTTCCTCACGATGTTTTCCTTCACCGAAAAGCAGTGATAATTAATTTCTAATACGAACATAAATCATTGGTGCGTGCCTGGGTTTGAACCTCGGACCTCCCGATCGAGAGGGCAAGTTTCAACCATTAGGCTATCACTGCTCTTGATGGTTGATGCGAAGTAACAACCAATGGTTAGTTTAAGCCGACTAGAAGTGAAAGCATTAGAAATCTTTTGTTTACAGAATATAGGTCTTTTTTTTCTCCACGGAGAAACCTTCTAAAGGTACCCGACGCCGTGGGAGCCACGTTGGGTTATGTGGGATATTTACCGCACTAACCCCCTCTCTCCCCGGTGGACCGTCCTCGGCGCTACAAAGAGGACTCTGGGATCTCCAAAGAAATGCAACTGGAGTCCTCTAAGCGCGTTGCTCCATCGGGCTCCTCACAGATGAGTGGCTGGGCCCACCGTTCGGTCTGATCTTTACGACGGTATACAACCACACATAACGCCGTCCTTTACGGGGTCGCTTGGTCGTAGCCCTATTCTAATCCCGGAACTACAGGGACGAACAGAATAAGGCCTAGCGCATATGTTATATCGATTTAATAAATGGGTAGTGTGCTTGTATGATTTCATGACGTTCGAATAGTTTTTTCAATAAAGTTGTTATCGGTTTATATACTAGTTTTCTAGTTTCGCCCATTGAACAGTCGTATGTGAAGAGTTACGGATCGATTGTTTAGTTGATGTTCTATAGGTACAATAAACTATGGGTGAATAGTTCTACAACTATTTACGTATCAAAACGCGATCAATGTTTTGTGTTTTTTAGTTGAGCGACTATCTAGCTATTCTTATGTATATCTAAATGAATTTCATATAGGTATCTACGTGAACGAAGAGAACGAAGAATTGAACAGTTATACCTACCACAGGTTGTATATTATGTAGGTGTTAGGCCAGATAAGCTACTTGGCCAACGGCGCCACCTGGTCTTTACGATGGTGTGCGACCGCACATACCGTGATCCTTCCCGGAGTCACTTGACTAGACAATTCGAGATCCCACTCTAACCGCCTTCAAACCTGACAACAATTTCAGTGATGTCGTACGACAAACAGGGGATACCGTACTCATATTCCAATCCAGGCAGTACAGAAACGATATGCGCTAAACCTAACGTACACAATAGTGATGTAATTTTAAGTTCGCATTCGCAATATTCGCATGGTTTTAGATATTCGCATTCGCATTCGGAAGAATTGTTTTTTTTTATCTGACTCAAGTAGCGAACGAGCATGCAGTCCATCTGATAGTAAGTGGTCACTGCCGCCCATGGATATCTGTAATCCACTACATACAGAACATGGGTTCCATCTTAAGTCAATCACAGATGACAGGACTGTGATGGCCGCCTCATGGGAAAGTGTGCCGGCAACCATATCCTTCTATCGAAGCGCAAGAAATGCTTCACGCTAGAAATTGGTGTGGTGGTGGTACTTCCCCGGTCGAACTACACTGGTTCTATCACCTTTACAATGCTTTGCTGCGAATGTTTTGCGAATATTGAATTGCAATTCTTCGGTCGTCAAAGTGAAATCACTTTAGATAAATAGACGAACTGAATTTTGATGTCCTAAAAAAGGTTCGTCAAATCAAATCCTCGGGCCCGCTATACCAAAGCCTGAAAAAAATTTACTAACGCATTCACGAATGATTTAGGTTATATTCACATTCGCATTCGCATTAAAGAATGAGCAAATAATGATACTCGGTACATCACTAATATACAAGTATAAAGCTTTTCTACGCAACGTCCATATTATATAGGTAATACCTACTTCTATTTACATACATAACAGCTGCTCCGAGATTAGTGAGAACCTTTATACGCGAAGATAGGAAAGTTTATAAACTTGAAATTAGTCTACACAATACAATTGCGTTAAGATGGAAGGCTTAGCGTTCTTAGTTGGGAAATATAAGCTTGCGTAATAACGTACTTATGTCAACTTTGTTAAGTAGAAGTGTACTGTGATTTTATAAGGGATTCGGGATCACTTCAAGGCTTAAAACTGTTTTAGTAAGGAGTATTACGTGCCGGAATTTTATTTAATCTTAAATACTAGCTTATAAATCATACCATGAGATAGTCGACTTAAAAAACTAAAGTTCAATTAAGTTGAGGGCGGAAACAAGCAGTAGGCTATTAAAAATGTATTTCATAAAAATCATAAAAAGACTGATGTGTTCAATAATAAATTAATCGGTGTCGTGATTAAACGATACGTACATATGATCCTACACTTATTAACATCTTTCATATTGCGTTCTACGTAAACTGGCTGACCCGGCGAACTTTGTTTCGGCTAAAAGTCACAAAATCTAATATTATCAGTGTTCTTCCACAATAATTATTACGCATTTATTATACATAGAAACCTTCCTCTTGAGTCACTCTATCTATTGAATATGTAATGTAATATGTAATGTGTAAATGTTGACTGCTGTACCTACTATACAATAAAAATCGCTCATAAAAATAAGAAATTGTTTTCTACTATGTCTTCACAATCACATAACACATATATTACATAGGAAAGTTATAAAAGCATCTGTTAGTACGGCCTTTTACTTTGAAATATAAAGCCCCCTACGGTATGGGGACTGTCATCGCATCTTTATTCTACACAAACGTAAAGACTCTACTGGGAATCCACATACGAGTAGTGTTTACTACACCGTAGCATCATATTAAACTTCTATACAGTTTCTCATTCGTTTTAATGAGCATTTTTTCAAGGAAACTACTTTTCTTGGTAGGTTATATTCTCGTATAACTCTTTACCGAGTAACGGGAAGTTATTACTAGTGTGTTACGATATTTTATGGAACTTGTTTTATAAAATGAGTTCATAACTATATTCTTAATTCATACATATATTATATTATATTCTTAGTTCATAACTATATGCTAACACTCGTAGATATTTGTCTTCCAATCCTGAAAGAATGTTTCGGCATCACTATATTACTTCACTGCAAGGCACAGGCTTCTCCCTGAGAGGTGTTTAGGTCGTAGTCAATGGCAAAGTCTGAATTTGTAGATTTCACACAATTTTGGGACTTTTTTTGAGAAACCTCTGTTGTTTATGTTACCTGGCAGTTTTTTCGTTCCTGTTGAGAAATAATAATTAATTTTTTATTTCGGATTTGAACTTCGGACCTTCGACGAAAAGGCGGAGTTTCAAACATTAGGCTATCACTGCCTACATTTTATCAAAATAAATATATTGTATCATATCTTGAGAAAGTGGTAGAGACAACGCATTCCAGCTTAGTTCTCAGGAGTAGCAAGGCATCGGCAATTGACCTTTCATTGGGCATTTTACACTTGGTACTATAGTGTTTTTTCTTTATTTTTTATCTGACTGATGTAGCAAACGAGCATGTATTCCATCTGATGGTAAGTGGCGCTCATGGACATCTGTAATCAACTTCATACTGAACATTTACCTTAAGTTTCTGATGATTGTGACTAAGCAGTGGGTTCTTTTGTTTTATGACAATGTTTTTAATTTAATTTAACAGTAGTCTATGTCACTTTGCAAACTGGATCGATTCTAATGATATACATGCCGTCAAATAGTTTGACAATGCGAACATACTTACTTACGCTCAAAAAGAAAGATTTAAGGTTAATTTTTGGTTGCTTGTTTAACACTAATAAGGTTGCGAGCCGTTGGCTACTTCCATTAAATTAAACAATTAAAACTGGCTTTTAAATTTTACCTTGTCGCATTGTTGCCATGCCGATTATCACGTGCCCTTAATGAGTCGGAAATGGGCACGGAAGTCGGAAATGCTAATGAAATTTACTTTAGTGATCCACGTAACGGCCGGCTGAATGTAAATTTAATTTCTATTTAATTTCAACATAAAGTAGATACGTGATTAACTTTTTTGTCCCTTTTTGAATTTTACTTTGTTTATTCTTTTGAAACACCCATGGGTTACAAGGGCGAACTTAATGCCTAATGGCATTCTCTGCCAGTAATTTATCAGTTGTATCTATGTTTACTGCGTAAATTAGCGCTTAAACGCTTTCTGAAATTACAGCCACACGCTAGGATTTTCTTCTATGTCGTTGGCGCCATGGACATACACAAAGATGAGTACACAAACACTCAGACCCAGATGATGAATCTAAGCTCACCATTCAGATACCTGTCTGGCCTGGAATCGAACCCGGGATCCACTGCGCGTATGGTAACCGCTTCGCCACGCTGGTCAAAATGCATTCTAACAATAATGTTAAGTGCTTCCGCCTTTTGATTTAAAAGTTTTAGGACAAGAAACACATTTACGGCCTTTTTCCTGTCACGGACGCGTGAACCTGCACATGTGCGCTACATTCACACGTAAGTTAATGGCTTCTCCCCTCTCGTACAGATTTACGCACGACTCGCACGACAGGAAAAATCCCTTACACGGGATATTGCACCTTGGTCCATAGTAACAAAAGTTGTAGCTATCCTTAGGTAAGCCTATAATAGTTATAGTTAGCCTAGTTTGACATATTCTACGAGCACGTAGTCCACCTGATGTAAGTGATCACTGCTGCCGATATCTGTAAGCAGCTTCATATAGAAGAAAGGTTCTATCTGACGTCATTCACAGAGGCGTTGCTACTCTCAATGGCTCAGATGGTCGCCTCCTATAAATGTAAGCCGGCTATCATAACCTTCCAATGAAACAAAATAAATGGTGATACCCCCGGTTGAATCAAATACGTTCTATCTCGCAATAAAGATTATATATTAGTTGACCCGGCGAACTTCGTTCTGCCTAAAAGTCAAAAATCTAAAATTATCAGTGTTTCTCCACTGTATTACCTAGGTATTATACATAAAAACTTTCCTCATGAATTAATCTATCTATTAAAAAACTGCATTAAAATCCGTAGCGTAGTTTTAAACATTTAAGCATACATCGGGACAGACAGCGAGAAGCAACTTTGTTATAAACTATGTAGTGACATGTCGGTTATGAGCTGTAAAGCCAAGGTACCATAGACCAAAATTCGGTCTCAACAGATTCTAGACCAAAGTGGCAGCATAAAAATAGGGATCGCTTACATGACGCATGAAAATTCGTGAAAGAGAAAATATTTTACAAAGCCGACGGGTTTACCTTTGATATGAAATAAATTTGTGAATTAAAATTCACAAGAGCCGAACCCAACAAAGCTCTTACTATTGAAATGCGAAATGTTTCTAAAAATATCCACTCAATTTGAAAGGGTCGTTGGGGTAAAGCGGAGGTTTTAATAACAAATCTATGCTATCATAAACTATATTTTTATTTAGAAAATCGAAGCAAAAACACGCATGCTGTTCGATTTATGGCAGGTGATCACAACCTATTGTAACTACACATATTATTCGCGCTAGAGCACCTCATTATTTGACACTATACGGCTTTGATTTTACTAGATAAATAGATGTGGGGTTGGATAGTTTATGGCACTGTTATACTACTACGTGTTAGTAGAATTTTCAATTTTACTAAGTTGAATAATAAATTTACGTTAAAATAATTACAGGAAAATTTTAATCAGAATTACTAAATAAACTACTGTGTAAATTGTATCAGATAATCCAGGTAATTTTACTACAATATAAACAAGTTTAATGCAGCTTTATCAAACCAAGTTAATAGGGAATGTTGGAAAGCTATTTTACTCTGCAACAGGTGGAGTGCGCCGTAATAGCCACGTCTATCAGGCAATGTCGATTACAGGGCGATATCATTCTACAAGTTACAAAGATATCAATTTACTTGATGTAGGGTAAACGGCAATAGAAGGATCATTTAGCAAAGTGACTGATGTTGGATCTAGGTTAAAGGTTGGAGTGTGGAAAAATGCAGGATTATTTAAAGGTGATAGATATGTTCTTGTCATGATTCTTCAGGGACCGCCATACCTAAATCTCTCTTTACAAGGTGGTAGAACCAGTGTAGTTCGACCGGAGATGTACCACCGCTACACCTATTTCTAGCGTGAAGCAATTCTACCGTTTCGATGGAAGGGTGTGGTTGCCGGCCACTTTCAGATGAGGCGACCATCATAGTTCTCGGAAGTAGCAACGCATCTGAGATTGACTTCAGATAGGACCCATGTTCTATGTATATGAAGTTGATCATAAATATCTATGGACGGCAGTGACCACTTACCATCAGGTGGACTGCATTTTCGTTTGCTACTTCAGTCATACAAACACTCCCTAATAACAAGAACAGCGCTGCTTTGTTAGAGTTAGAATGGTGTAGTTTTAAGACTAATATTATCGTGGAATTGATACATTTTAATACCTAACGGGTACTCACGATATGCGGTTTTGATTTCTTTAAGAACTCTTTTGCCGATATTTCGACCCAGTTACGGCGAAACTGCGATGGCGGGGAGTAATCCTTGACAAGCACTAATGGTAGACTAACCTATCTACCCTACGTCTAGTTCGTTTTTCTTTTTTGGGTTCCATTGGGTGAACGGTTTCTCCCCGTCACCGCAATTGCGCCGTGACGACGATCCGTACAACTGGGACGTAATATCAGCAAAAAGAATTCTTAAAAAAATCAAAAACTGCATATTGTGGCTACTCGTTAAGTTTTAAAATGTAGAATGGTATGTATGGGACACGTACTGATCCAAAACTTAGTCTTAAAGATGTTTTTCGGTGTTGATTACAGATGCCCATGGGCCATTTACCGTATTATGGTTGACAGCGTGCTTGCTTCTTATAACTTCTGTATTTTGATAGTAATGTATTTGTGTCGAACACATGAATGTTTATTCCATAACTCTAAATTGATCACTTTAGTTAATTTTATAACTGACCTACTTTCAACGTTATGAGATTTGAATGTGTTTGGAAATTTAACATAAACACGTTTATTGGGAATTGTGTTTGTTAATTGAATACCTACACGTTCATTTAATACTTAATGTTATCTAAATTAAATGTTGTATTTGCACGAGTATTCGTACAATTTCGTAAAATAGCCTTTTCGATGTTAAGGCTTTTGAAGCAACGTATTTATAAAGTGGTATTTTAAACCTGATTAGTAGGCGTTATTTTAAATTAGGTAGTGTATCCACGATGAAAACGGGTATAAGTGTTATTTTTTAACAAATTCAGTTCCCTTCAAAATCTATCGTTAGATTTACGTATTAGAAAAAGAAAATTTATCGAAAATAACCGTTTTTATAACAATTTTAGTAAAAATCAAATCAACAAAAGTCAGACCATTTTCACTAAAAGTACAGATTTTATGTTGTTAGTTTGCTAATAGTACCCATAATAGTATTACGTGAACTATTTATATTGTACTAAGCTTTTCTCGTGGACTCGGTTCGCTTTGGTCACATCTATGACGGTATGTGTTAATCTAGCTCATTCGCTAGCTAAACTATGAGTGTGCGAAATGTTCGCTAAATCCGATGGGTAGTTTTTTCGTGAACGATTTAATATTGTATACACAAATGCCCTCACATACTTTAAATTTATAATATTACATAATAGGCGTAAGTTAACATAAACAATTCTTATTAGTTTAAGTGTAACAGAATACATGCTTAAAAACTTTTCAGACCATGAAATTCCAATCCGTAATTGTGAAACTTTAATTCGCAGGCCTCCGGCGCTCGCTTCCAGTTTGTTGTGTGACTTTTTATTTCGCGAACTCGTTGTAATACAAGTTTTAAAAGCTTTCGAGTTACCGCTTTTTTACTCAGCGCTGCTAATTTACAGATGTTTAAATTAAATTTGGTCTACTTATCTGTGACAAGCTGGGGACAAGCAGTGATAAACACGCTTTCACGCTTTCTACACTCATAGCCCCACACTAGGATTCTCTCCTGTGTCGTGGATACCATGGACACACACAAGACGAGTACACAAACACCCAGATCCAGAACACGAATAAACTCATAATTCAGATACCTGTCTGGCCGGGAATCAAACCCGATGTCTATTGCGCGTCAGACCGGTATGGTAATCGCTCCGCCACTCGGGTCGTCAAGCAAAGTGATAGACTCGGTTTTAAATTCGCCACCTCACGATAGAGCTCTCAGGTTCAAATCCAAGGCGCGCGCTTTTAATTAATTTTCGAAGTATTGTGTGTACTATACTTGAGTATAACTTTTCCATGAAGGGAGAGAGAGATCGAGAAGTTAACAAATCTAAAAGTCAGTTAAAATGTTATCCAAAGTATATGGAGTAATAATCCATAATTGATCATCGTAGTCTATATTATTTTCACATTGAGAGGAAGCTCGTGTCCAACAGTAAGTCAATGATTGTAATGATGACATGCAATTCGAATCTAAGGACTTATCTCCCACAGATATTTTAAATTCAAGTTATATAACTAAATGAAATTTCATTGTTTCCTCTATCACAAAAACAACGCTTTTAGCAAGTACAAAATTATGAACCTTCTTATATAAGTATAAGAAAATACCTCATTTCTGCGTTGTTTATGTTAGAAATACCAAGAATTTACCTAACAACATGATTCCACTGCAGAGAATTTATTTAATACCTATCAGTGGAGAATCCAATCCATCTATAGTACGTAATCTAGAATTACGCGAAGCCACGTCTACCTACCTTTTAGCTAATCTATTTACGTTATATAAAATTCAATACGCATTGAAGCTGTGTCAGTTCTCTAAATTTAATGCATATTCATACTACGATTTACATTTTATTTGCGTTAGCTTTTCGCCCCTCGTTTTAATTGTAACTCGAATGTCTGTTAATTGAGAGAGCGATCGAATAACGTCTTTATATAAATGAGACCTTACCCGTGTATCTTTGTAAAATATTTTAATTTGACCAGTTTTATATTATCCTCAGTGAAGTAAACAGTAAAATGAATAGGAATATCAACAATAATCTTAATCACTACATAGGATAAAACAAGTCGCTTCGCGTTGTCTATCCCTGTGTATTCTTAGATCTTTAAAACTACGCTATGGATTTTAATGTAGTTTTTTAATAGATATAGTGATTCAAGAGAAAGGCTTTTATATATAATACATGCATAATATAGTGGAGGAAGACTGATAATTTTAGATTTTTGACTTTTAGGCAGAACGAAATTCGCCGGGTCAGCTAGAAATATTATAAATGTGAAAGTTTGTGAGGATTTATGTATGTTTATCACCCTTTCACGTAAAACTACCGGGCGTATTTCACAGAAATTAAGCACACACTGGGTTTAGTGTAAAGCCACGTGAATAACCTAGTCTTTACACATAGTGAAAGTGAACGATCTGCGTGTCTAATAAAATAACCGCGTGCATATTGCTAATGTTCGTATAAATATACTTTGGGAGATTGAGAGTATAAAAGAGAATTAGAGTAATAAATAACAGATTTTTTTTTAATACTAACAGACGAACATAAATCTTATTCTGAAAACGGTAAATAGAGATATCAACGCCAGCACTAAGTCCGAGTTTTACTTGTTTCAATAAATGTTTTAATCCTCAATGAGGCGTTTCTATACATCTTTCGGTCGTTCTGTATAAATTGTAAACAATAAAAATAGATCAAAACCGCCATTTTTGATTCCATTCTCTTTAGATTATCGAAGGTGCCTTAACGAGGTACTGTGAAAGAATACTCTATCATAACATCCTATAATTAAAAACAATACAAATGTAGAGGTAATAACATACCATTCAAGTACATTGTAGTTCGGCGCGAGGTCGAATTAGTTCATGTAGTTTGCGTGACGCCAGTAGCCCATTTGCGAGATATGATATTAATGAACACTACCTGTCATTAAGGCTAACTAGAGAATGAGGTATGTGGGATAAGATAATAATATGATTCGTCTCACATCACATTTTTTGTAAAACGTACAGACTATAAATACTTATAAGTTTAAATATGATTTTTTGAGTAACGGGATCTCCCACCAGGCTAGATGATCATGTCCTGGGCAGCGGCCTCTAATCTATTTCAGTTTCTTTGCAGTGAATCTAATCCCAGAAAGAGGACACTATTTAAAAGTAAATATGTTTTGTTCTCTAAAGATATTGAATGGTGTGGTTGCCGACACACTTTCATTTGAGGTGACCATCATAGTCCTCGGGAGTAGCAACGCATCTGTGATTGACTTCAAATGGAACCCATGTTCTGTATTTAGTTGATTACAGATGTCCATGGGCGGTAGTGACCACTTATCATCAGGTGGACTGCAGTTGCTATTTCAGTCAGATAAGAAAAAAAAACAACTTTTCTTCTTAAATGTTTCGCTTCTCATATAAGCGTCTTAACCGTGTTGCCCTCCTATAAATCCATTTCCAAACAGTATTGCCACTCAAAATACATGAACAGCGCCATATTAAACCACACTAAATCATTTGTCATTTCCTTTACAGCTTTCGGCGTTTCCAGTCCACTAAACGGTAAACAACACTCATTATTTCATCGCTGATCGAATCTCTGCTCTGTTAATGTTATTGTACCGGTATAATATGTTAAATAGCAATAAACTGTTACTTTTATCACATATTTTGTTTAAATATACTTTGAAATAAAAGTGGTTAAATTTACTTTGAAGTAAAATAATATACTTTGAAGTAAAATGTGTTGTTAGGGCTGCTTAGCTAAATAAAACTTTATGCGATGCACATATTAGCAATGAAGTGCTGCTTAATTGATTTCTTATGCTGTTCTTTTGTACCTAAAAACTCTTATTAGAATATCTTCCGTGTCATGGGTGCCATAGACGCACATGAAACAGCCAGTTCTATGACAGATATTTAAATTCGTCATTTAGATATCTGTCTGCCTTGAAATCGAACCCGGCACCCATGGTTTGTCAGACCAGTAGAGTGACTGCTCCGCAAAGCGAGTCTTCAGTACTGGTAAAACTGAGCCTAGTTTTACCACTATTAAAGTTAGGTTCAAGCAATATTTCATTAAGCTTCCATTATCATAATGTAAATTGTAGACTAGTTATTGTTATAATATTCCATGGCACAAATTACCCTCCCTCTAAAATGTGCCGCGGGCCGTACCTACCCTTAGCTGAGGTTAGCCACATCCGTTTCATGGGACGGCCTTTGCCTATATGTATGGGCAACTTAATTCTGAGAATCCAGGGTTTGAATTCCTCGCTTGTTCGTTGTTTTAAAGTTGTCACTAAGTTTTACGTGAAAGAACACATGCCAAGCATATCTGCGATCAATATTATTCTCCTAGACTTTGACCACTATTTATCACAGAATTGTCAGGCATATGTTTGAGAGCTTTGTCGAATAAGATATACGAGGTTATTACCGCGGTTCCGTCCGCTTCGATCACATTTATCACATTAATTAGTATCCCATTTGTTAATTTAGTTCATTATCTATGTGTGTGCCAAAATTCTATTGAAATCCGACCCGTAACTTTCGCGTGAAACGGAAACAAACACACATACATGCTTACTTTCGCATTTTCAATATTATTAAGATTGTAAATTGGGTACTGTTATTATATTCCTCGTAGGAAAATTAACCATCCTCTAAAACGCGCCGCGGGCCGTACCTACCCTTAGCTGAGGCGAGCCAGTTCCGATTCACGGGAACCTTTGCCTATATTTATTTTGTATGGGCAACCTTATTCTGAAAATCCGGGGTTTGAATACTTCGTATGTCTATGATTTTTGAGTCCATGTATGTGTAGGTATATCACTAGCCTTAACGTAAAGGAAAAAATCTCCTAGATAACTATTTCTCACAGAATTGTCAGGCTTAAAAGTGTGATATGTAGTTATAAAAATATGTCAAGACTATTTATCTTCACTTGACTAGCCTGGTGAAGTGCGATATAAATCAATCTTATTTTAAATGTCTACCCATGTTTCGCAGTAAGGTGAAAACATGTGACTTAAACTTCCAAAGGACTGACGCCAAAGAAAATACGATGTACCGTATTTAAAAACCTATACGAAGTATTATCACTAATAATCTTAAAATCGGTTAACTATAACCGTTCTCAGTATATACCTAGCACTCGTATCTACTCGCAGTATTTAAGCAAGCTTACGCTCGACTTAGCATTACCTGGCTCAGCTGAGCAAAGACTCAGATTACCTACTGGTTAAACTTTGCTGAAGGAATTAGAGCAAATCCTTTCCTATTTTACTCCGTAATTCGCGTGTCCTTGATACAATTTCATTTTACGTTTACATTAAATTTAAAATGATCCTGCGTTTGCTTCGTTTGATATTGACTTATATTATCAAAACGATCAAGGTCTAACGGTTTCAACAGTGTTTACATTTTCCTAACTCTACCGTCATCTATTAATAATTGTTTTAATAGATATAACGAAGTGGGCGTGACGTCAGGAAGGTCAGGGTCTCCATTACTATCCAATCTTGAAGATTTTAAGTAAAATGCAGGAGTTATTCTTCTTCGATTTATCCAAAGTTGAGGAGGTCCGATCGATTCGACGGTTGAACAAGAATCTCTTTCTACTTCAGGCGCTCGTCTTTTTATAATAAATTTGGGTGAGGTGACAATAACAAATTTTATCGAGGTAGACAAAATTAATATTTCTAAAAATCACTAAATATTTCAAATTTAATAAACAAACATTTTTCGATCTTTAAACTAACTAAAATAATTATTTTCGGCAACGTGTTTTTCGTAAATATGCGGTAAATATTTCGTAAATTTCCCACTTTTAAAAAGGTCAAGATAAACCTCCAGTTCCTAGTTGCCGATTTTTATTGATCGTAGCTGACAACCTTTATTCCTAAAGGATCTATTATTTCGAAAAAGCTTAATAAAATTGTATTAAAATTATATGTGCAAATTTGTGGCAATGTATAGGTTTGGGTGCTCTATTCTTTCACGCATACACTACTGGTCGATTTTCGCTGAAATCTGGGGGGCAGAAAATATATGACTAGGATTAGTACATAGAATAGGTACTCATGGTCTCATGCGGGCAAAGCCACGGGCCAATACAGCAGTAAATAATATATTCGTCTTTATTTTAATTAAACGCTTTTATTTTGGCTTACATACTTACCCACAAACTTACAATGTTTGTGGGTAAGTATGTAAGTATGTGTGTTTAGATCAAATCTTGCAGCCTGAATTTAACCTACTTCTCAGTGTCCGATTGGGCTGAAATGCACAATGCTGAAATTATAATGCACGTATAGTTCTAAATAATCCAGGAAAACAGACATAGATTTAAGCCAAATTTAATGTGGACACTGTCGATACAAGCTTTAATATATAATAGAAAATTGTACGGTGTAACAAAATGATGGGTGTGACTACTATAAAATTTATTTTTTCCTTTTCAGTGCATTGCTATAAAAGCTAGCTTTGAAAATATATATATTTTTTATAAGTATCTATCATATTTTATAAGTAATCTAAGGCATATGTATTGCAAATTACATCAAAACAATAAGAAACATAGTATTCAAACTAGTTGTTAAAACGTTTCCACCGTAAAAATAAACGAGCCAACTGTTTACTACACCATATTATTAGACATCTACGTACGTATACAGAGATCGCAAACAGTTTTAGGTTTTCATGCCACTGCATAATAGACCGTGACAGAATGTTTCGAGGCACGCGATTCCTCCATAATATGGATATAAAAAAACTTTAGCGAATAATAAAGTAGCGTGTTCTACTTCTACCCCACCTTGTTTTTAATACGTTTGGATTTTCCCTCCATTAAAAGCACTCGTTCTTAAGGAATGAGAAATGAAATGTAAATGTGTAAGACAAATAAAAAGTTAATTTGGTACTCGTACATTATGGATTTTCGTATGAAAATGTACGTAGAGATCATTAAAACTGAAATTGAGTATAAAATGAAAGTATAAATCTTCTAGGCGTAAGTACCTACGTGTCGTAGATGATTGACATTGACGAGAATTCTTGTTGTTATCTGAAATCTTAACAAGACTCCTCCGCAAAACACCAGGAAATATCCAAATCAAGATGTTTAGCTGTAGGTGTAAGAGACATTTCTAGCATCATTATGGATAAATTTTATGTTTTTTATCTATCACTAGCTGAATCCCGCAGCTCCGCCCGCTTTGAGAAAAATCGATTGTCTCGTGGGAATAATATATATTTCCACAGTATCAAGTAGCCTATATGTTAATCCAGAGTGTCAGATAGCTCACTACTAAATTTTATAAAAATCGCTCTAACCGTTTAGACGTGAAGATGTAACAAACATACACACTCACAAACTTTCGCCTTTATAATATTAGTATGAAGTATGATTATTTAACGAGGTAGAAACGAATGGTGGTAGTATCATATTGCACCGTCCCTGCAGTTCCAGGATCAGAGTAGCGCTACGGTATCCCTGTCGTAAGAAGCGACTAAAATGAGGCTTCCGGGTTCGCGAGCGGCAAGAGTTGAACCTCGAACCGTTCAATCAGACGACCCCGGAAAGTTAGGCGGTATGTGTGGTCGCATACCGCTGTAACGACCAGATGGAGCGGTGAGTCCAGGCTGAGCCCGATGGGGCAACGCGCTCAGAGGCTTCCGGTCGGGTTCTTTGGAGATCCCAGAGTCCTCTTTGAAGCGCCGAGGACAGTCACCTCTTAGTGCACTAAGAATCCCACATAACCCTGCGTCGCACCCGCGGTGTGGGGTACCTTTTAAAGTTTCCCCCTCAAAAGAAGACCCTATTGCACGATTACATATATTTTGTTTTGTAATACAGAAGTAGCAAACGAGCATACAGTAGAGACTGATGGTAAATGGCTACTACTGCCAACGTGCATTCGTAAAGTTTCAATTATCTAATATGTGTTTATTGGCAACAATCATTTTGGTAACTGGCTATTCGAATTATAAATATGGTAAATCTATTAAAAGTTATAACTATTTCTTTAAATATTGCATTAAATCTCACCCCTTCATATATTAAACATAAAAGCATTAAAATCAGCTCTGTCAGCTAACAATACCCTTTCAAAAACCTTTTAAAACTATACGAATTGAATAAATACGCTGGGAAATTTCCTGAAACTGACGTAAATTAAACATTCGCTATCAACGTAACTCCATTATGTGAGACTGCACGCTCGAATATATAAAACCGAATTTCAATACAAATCTCCAGTAATGCACATTTTCAAAGGCCTTTCATCAGTTTCCAGTTTTCCAGGAACAAGTCTATTGTCTGTTAGTTTGCGAGTGGATTGAAATGTAAGCACGTGGATTGAAATTTAATTATATTTGTTTAAAAGGTAGTTGTTTGGTAAAAAATCAGTATAAAATTTAAGTTTTACGTAAATATTAAGAAAATTAAAGTGTAATTAACTTCTAGTATCTTATTTTTTGGAATACGTTTATTGAGAAAAAATCAAAGGGAATATGTTTTTTTGCGTTATATATCTTAACGTACGTTCGCCGAATATATTTATTTGCGATGTTGGAACGAATGATGTGCTTCAAACATTATCGTATGGTTACGTCTCTAGGAGGTTCAATCTTAGGAATTTTGCAAATTTTTAGTAGCATTTTTGTTTTCATTTTATAGAAGAAAGGAATGAACCGCTGCTGTTCACGAATATATGTTATAAACCCCAAATAAAAAAAATCATACCTGAGGTCGACCACAAATGTGTTTCTATTCTTAGGAGTAAGTTGCAAGGCTCGGGCAGAGCGCCTTACGCCTTACGCCTTATAAGAAGATTAGCAGAATCCACGCGACTACGTTCACGCGGACTATAATGTAATTTATCCGAACATTATAAATTTGAGATCCACACCTGGACATGTCAGTCGCCATGTACAGCGTATGCGATGAAAGAATTTTTTAAGCAAATTATTTCACCTTCATTCACGTTACTAAAGTTTTAGAAAGGACGCCTTATATATTTTAGTAATAAAATAGCCTATGTTACACAGGATGTAAATGTAGCATTCCAATGGTAAAAGGTTTTCAAAATCGGTTCAGAAGTTATTTCCAAACATACAAAAATACAAAGTTTTCCCCTTTATAATATTAGTATAGATAACTACTTATATGTATCTCCTTTACCACCCGTAATACCCAAGCAATCAGCAGTGCCTCCGGACATCAAACAACGAAGAGTTCTACCATCATCGCGATAACCGGATAAACACATTTCCATATAGTAGCAAATAACTTGATTATTTTTCTCCCTAGGATCATCTAAATCATAAATCATAGTAAATGCGTGACATAAAAATTACCGTATCTCAAATCCTTACAGTCTCTTCTAATCTATATTCATGCCCACAGTCTGGCATATCGATGCGACATAACGAGCATACCTACACAAGTATTCGGTGGACCCATGACCCCATTCTAATGGAAGGCGTGGGCGAAGCTATCCTTATCATATTTAATATGCGACCGTGTTAATCATGTTATACACAAAGCCGAAAACGGTAAGCCGGCAGTAAGCTATTTCATCAGCAGTAAACTCTAATCAAATCAGCTGCATAATATAATATCTTTCGTATTAAGTGATGTGTAATGATTTTGCAACTTTTCCAATTAGCATACATCTTTATTACAAGGTGGTACCAGAAATGTAGTCCATGTAATGGTAAGTGGCAAATGCTGTCTATGTACATCCAGGGCCATCTTAGACTATGCTGGGAAAATTAAACAAAAAATACAACCGACTAAAAATTATTAAAAAAATGTTGGTTTAGAGCACGTACAGTACTTAGTACATAGTCCCGAAGTCGGCGCTCATATAGGACACATGTAGTTTCGTCGTGATACCATGGTGACTTATGGTGATTGGTAGCCACGCAAGTTTTCTAAAGTAATAATAATAATAATAATAATAATAATATAACTTTATTTACGAAAGCAAGGTCTACAGCAAATTTAAAACAACAAACAAAAAACAGAATAGGTATTTACATAATTATAAAAACCGTCACAATATAAATAAACACTACCTATTATTAACCTATTAACCTATTTCCGAATGTAATTCTGTGCTGCAGGCCAAGTTCGCAAAAGGTACCGTAACTCAGCAGAAGTCGTGAAAACACGACACTGATTTTCAGTCCGGCCCAGTGATGTGGTAGCTCGAACGGCTGCCCTACATATATTTATTTTAAGTTCTCCATAACAGTATCGCTTTTGCATCTTGCGGGAAGCAAACAGTGTAATATAAAATGAGAAAACATAACACAAAGATAAGTACATATATATATACATACACATACATATATATACACACACACACACATATATATATATATATATATGTCGGAGGAAGCTTAGTCTGGTTGATTGTTGCTTGCATGTATAACGTACAATTCTGTTTGTTTACATTTAAATTATTGTTAAAATTAATAATTTAATTTGTTATAGCCTCCTTTTGATTTAAAACCTTGTTAATGGAATAAAAAGTAATAAGTTTGTTATTTACGTAGCGACCAATCGGAGCAGAGCGGATGTCTCGAGTGGGGTCGAGGCGCCATCTTTTCTTGTAGAGAGGTTTATAGTTTTTGCGACATTCTTTCATTGACTCTGGTAAGCGAAGGATCGAGTTGGATCCTTGGAGAGAACGTATCTGGTGACAAAAGTGAGATCGGTACCTCGAACCCGCTGCTCGGTCGTTATTGTTCTAACCTTTGTGAATTGTTATAGAATTTATATTAAGTTAACGATTAGCGAAGTATTGTTTAATCGGAATAAAACAGTGTAAAACCGTGATCGTCGTGTTTCGTGCCTGCATTTTACCCTGATGACGCCCACTGGACCAATAACCACTAATGACGATGTCGATAAGAATGAGGTTCCTCCGACATCAGAAGTGGGATCGCTGCGGGCACAAGATGTGGTCGAGCGACTGGCGGCAGATGACAGATGGCGCGCTTTACTCGAAGCACAACAAACCAGCATGAGGCTGCTCGTGGGTGCGCTAACTAATCCACCGAATAACGAGGATAAGAGCATCACGCTGCCAAAATTTCTACCGGAAGATGCAGACACTGACGCCCGGTCCTGGCTGGCTACGGCGGACATCTGTTTATCGGATCGCGGAGTACAGGGAAGTAAATTAGTTCTAATTCTTAGCAAGGCCATGAGAGGCACGGCTGCCACATAGTTTTCTCAAATAGCTTTTCTTAATATGAAGTGGGAATATTGCTTTGATACGCTAGAAACACGCGCAGCGACTGTATTAAAGATGCTTACTGGTAAGCCGCAAGAAGGTGAATGTTTGGCTACATATGCAAGCCGTTTATTCACTTTACTCATGTCACGATGGGGCGATTTAGGGAAGGAAGAAATGGTAGTCTCCTTAATACTTGCACACATGGGGCAAATTGAGCCACGTGTATAACGCATTATTTTTTCTGAGGAAATAACTACCCGCTGTGAAATGCAACGCGAACTATGGCATTTTCTTATCGCTAAAGGAGTTATCAAGAGACAACAAAAACCGTGGCAAGCATAACGCCAGATAGTAAACGCCCTAGGTTAAGTTCTGTTTCAACAAAATGTTACGCTTGTGGAAAACTTGGTCATAAATCTTTTGAATGTTTCAGTCGATCGCATGACAAGCAGCGAACAATTCTGACTTCTGAGCACGACCTTTGCTACGCGGGCTCCTCTGACTTGTCACATGTGAGGTGTTGAAGGCCATATCGCATCGCGATGCTCTGGAACATGGCCAATCGCGAGCAGCAGCGCACACCCCTCCGCCGCACCACACGTTGTGAAGAGAGTTGACGTGTGCGGTATGAAACCCGTCACTGGGAAAATTACACAATTCGGTGAGCAGTTTTCATTTTGTTTTGATTCCGGTGCTGATTGCTCCTTGATTAAAGAGAGAGCCTTTTGTTCAAAACGATTATGTAGGCGATGTATGTGGCAAGTACTAGATTTTTTATAAGATATCCTAGTAGCGTGGTGGGTTGTTTAAGGTTTGGTTAAGTTTTGTGACGGGCGAGATGGCTATTTAAGGGCGAGGTGATCGAAAGGCGAGGTGGCCATTGAAAGGCGAGGTGGCCATCGAAAGGCGAGGTGGCCATCGATAGGCGAGGTGGCCATCGATAGGCGAGGTGGCCATCGATAGGCGAGGTGGCCATCGATAGGCGAGGTGGCCATCGATAGGCGAGGTGGCCATCGATAGGCGAGGTGGCCATCGATAGGCGAGGTGGCCATCGATAGGCGAGGTGGCCATCGATAGGCGAGGTGGCCATCGATAGGCGAGGTGGCCATCGATAGGCGAGGTGACCACAGACAGGCGAGGCGGCCTCTTCGATATTGTCAATTATTTAAATTGTGTAACTTGATAAACGGCGAGGTGGTTGTTTTGATACTATGAACTTATGCTGTAGCCGATTAGTTGTAGGCATGTGATATTCTTGGTCAGGAGTGGCCGAGCCATATGAAACATTTGTTTTATTCCAGGTAACGATGATGCGCGGCCTTGAACATCACACGAGGGCGTGTGATACGTCAGGACGGCCGTGTCGGAGGAAGCTTAGTCTGGTTGATTGTTGCTTGCATGTATAACGTACAATTCTGTTTGTTTACATTTAAATTATTGTTAAAATTAATAATTTAATTTGTTATAGCCTCCTTTTGATTTAAAACCTTGTTAATGGAATAAAAAGTAATAAGTTTGTTATTTACGTAGCGACCAATCGGAGCAGAGCGGATGTCTCGAGTGGGGTCGAGGCGCCATCTTTTCTTGTAGAGAGGTTTATAGTTTTTGCGACATTCTTTCATTGACTCTGGTAAGCGAAGGATCGAGTTGGATCCTTGGAGAGAACGTATCTGGTGACAAAAGTGAGATCGGTACCTCGAACCCGCTGCTCGGTCGTTATTGTTCTAACCTTTGTGAATTGTTATAGAATTTATATTAAGTTAACGATTAGCGAAGTATTGTTTAATCGGAATAAAACAGTGTAAAACCGTGATCGTCGTGTTTCGTGCCTGCATTTTACCCTGATGACGCCCACTGGACCAATAACCACTAATGACGATGTCGATAAGAATGAGGTTCCTCCGACATATATATATATATATATACATAGAAATTATACATTATATATATGTATATGAATATACCAGCAAAATTTTATATTTAATAATAGCAATAAATTTGCTTTAAATATATTTAATTCTATAATATATTTAATATACAGTACCGGAGTTCTACAAACAAATAAATTATATAAATGGTATTTATGGAATTATTAAATTGTGGGTTGTAACTAAATCATGTATATTATAATTATAATGTAAAATTAATAAATTGTCAAATAATCATTCACACTTAATTGTTCTTTTAGCAATAAAGATTTATATTTATGTTTGAAATTACTAAAAGTATAATTCTTCTTTAAAATATACCCTTGAAATGAATCGATTACTCATCACTCACCTAGGATTTAGATACTAATGATCTCTACCAGCGACCCAAGACAGAAATATGAGAGCAATTCATTGAATTCAAAGTCTCAGTAAGTTTAATGCTGTGGAACTAAAAGAGAACGATTTCAGCGTCTGGCCAAAATATTTATGCAATCAATTATAATTAAACTAAAGTACAGTTGAAATTAAAATGATTAATGCTTCTTAATGACTAAGTTATTTAATGGCTAGTGTTGTTAGTTTAAGCAATGGATAATGCTGTGGAATTAAGCTTTGGGTAATGTTTTTGACTTAATTGATGGTCACACACAAAAATCTCAATTGTAGGTATTTTATGCTGAATTTAAAGAACACGGAAAGCCTAATGTTTGAATCTCGGTTTCTCAACCGAGGGTCTGGACCCCAGGCATGCACAACTGAGTTTTCTAATTTATGCTTTCTTAAAAAAATAAGTTCTGTAAGGCGTGTAAAATCTATCAATTCACACATTGCCAGCGAGGTGGGCTATATACTAAACTATCTCGTTCTGAGAGAGGACCGTGCCCAGTAGTGGGTACGGATCCTATAATGGGCTGATGACCGGCCACAACCACAAAACGCTGCCACTGGCATATTTCCTATAGTTTATATACATTTTATATAGACTCGCTGCACACAGTGAAAGCTTCTAGTGACGACGTTTGTGGCCGTTGCGAGTGGCCCGTGTGCGACGCTTAACCTCGCACTCTATGGATAATCCTATCCATTATAAGTAACTAATAAGCCTTATATTAGTATTATTATATAATAGTCTGCGCGAACAAAGTCAGGAGCAACAGTTAGTTTATACGAACATGGCTTCATCGCTTTGTCTACACGCTCGGATTACAATAGAGTGAGGAATGCTTAGTTTAACATAGAATTTCTACATGACTTGACGACCCGCGTGGTGGAGCGGTTACAATACCGGTCTGATACGCAATCTGGTCCCGGGTTCAATTCCCGGCCGGACAGGTATCTGAATGATGAGTTTAGATTCCTGTTCTGGGTCTGGGTGTTTGTGTAATCGCCTTGTGTGTGTCAATGGTACCCACGACACAGAAGAAAATCCTAGTGTGGGGCTATGAGTGTAGAAAACGTAAAGCGTACTAACTAGCAGAAGCGAATTTAGTAACACAAGTAACCGCCACACCCATTTTCGATAGAACGGTGTGATTGCCGACTCACTTTTTATGAGCCGACCATCTCAGTCCTCGGAGGTAGCAACGCATCGGTTTACTTCAGATAGGATCCTTTTTCTACTCGTATATGAAGTTGCATACAGGTATATCGTGGGTGGCAGTGACCACATACCATCTGATAAACTACATGTCAGTTTGCTAAATAATTTTCAAACACAACCTATTTCATTTATATAAACCGAGTTTACATTCTACACGATCAATAATATACATCACATATTATAAACACCAAAAAAGCCCGCTTTTCTTTTTCCCAATCAAGCCAAAATGTACGCCCGTATTCCCTCAAGGCGGACAAACATTTGATTTACCTAATGTGAAGAGGTCAGCCGATACGGACAAAAAGAGAGCACTTGATGGAAACCGAGAAGATTACTCACGGTGACAAAAAACCGGCCAAGTGCGAGTCCGAGCGCTAGAAGGGTTCCACACCATTAATAGAAAAAAAAATGTGTGCGTGTACTAGCGTACACTCGTAAGAAGTGAAACTTCTTTATGACGTTATTTTTCAAAAATAATTTACTATATGCAACTTTACAGAAATTGGTTAAATAAAGTTAAATTAGATAAAGTTTAATAAAAGGCTTTTATTAAACTTTATCTAATATTCTAATCTATAATAATCTATCTAATATCGTGGTAGGGATAAGAAAAAGATGGCGCGTAACGGAAAAAAAAGATGGCGCGTAACAGAAAAAGATGGCGCGTAACAGAAAAAGATGGCGCGTAACGAAAAAATGTTACAATATTTTTTTTCCAACCCCGATAAAGAAGTTTCACTTCAAAAACAGTAAATTTTTTGAATGGGAGGGCCTCCCTTACACCAAACGTGAAATGCCACTTGATTATTAATTGTATACTGTTCATGTGAGCCATAACTTGGTGACGGACAGACGGCAAAATTGCCAGACGGACAGATGGACAGCGGAGTCTTAGCAATAGAAGTATATAGTCCCGTTTTTAACATTTGACTACGGGACCCTTACAACGAAAGAACTTTTCGGCAACTTGTGGACTCGATTGTTAGTTTAGTTTTGTAAGGACTTTGCGAAAAACTTGCGATTTTGCGAGGCTCATGTTTCTTGTTCTTGTTTATTACAAAGTCTTTTTATAGATCTACATTCCATTTTTATAACACTTTTTTGTTCATTTCTTTTACGTTTCTCGATTTTATATGATATACATTCAAGATACTACAGAGTTATATAACACCTCAGCTCGTTAGAATTAATAGGTATAATATAATAAACTTTATTAAGAGAGGGTTCAACAATTGCGTAACGCAATTTCTGAAAATGTTAGACCTGATTTTAGACTAGTATTATCGCGGAATTGATACATTATAATACTTAACGGGTACTCACGATATGCGGTTTATGAATTCTTAAAGAATTCTTTTTGCCGATATTTCGACCCAGTTGCATGGATCGTGGTCACGGCCAAACTGCGGTAGCGGGGAGAAACCGTTGACAAGCACTAGTGGTAAATTAACCTATCTACCCTACGTCTAGTTCGTTTTTCTTTTTTAGGTTCCATATCACGACACACAACACTAACTGTATCCTTACGCACCACACTTTGCACTATTTGCGATTTACATAAACTAACCACCGGATTCCACGCTTGTGCAAGTTTAAAACCATCTTCTCTGTTAAAATTCTTAGGATGTTTTTTGATCTCTATAGCTTCTCTTACTAAACGTGGGAAGTAATGACGCTCAGCGGAGATCACCTGAGGTTTATGCAGTTCGATCCAGTGGTTAGAGCCGGAATTAAGGATGTGTTCAGCTACCGCTATGTTATGTTATTAATGTTAGACCTCCTCCCCATGTAACGCAAAGTAACGTTTTGCTGCACTCCTCTCTCCGTCCCTAAACTATGGCAGCAAGAGGTTTGGACGTATTTTTCTAAATAAGGTTTTATACTTAAATAAAAACAAACACGTTACATAATGCGTTGTTCAAGTCCCCTTCATCCTCTCCTGTAACGCATCGTAATTTTTCACCAGAGCCTTCATCCCCCCTAATTGCGTTACGTAACGTTACGTTACGTAATACTTGAACGCTCTATGAATAATGTTTATTAAATTATACCTATTTATTCTAATCTAGAAACTCAAAGTTAATTTATAAATCTCTAACATCAAAAGCAATAAGATTTCATGGATAAATTTAGCATTTCTTAACATCTTAACATTCTTAACATTTTATTTAGAAAATAATCTAGCTACTGAAGCTAAGCCTATTATGAGCTCAGACTTACGTTTTGATCTAATTTGTCTGGAAAATATTAAAATGATTACGTACGTCAATGGCACTTTTGATAACTAGATAGTAAGTAAATAAGTCACTTATAAGCATAACAATTCAATTATTAAACTTAACGTATCTGTAATTTCATAAAGCCTTATTAGTGTTCCTCCTCTATATTGTGTATGTATTATACATAAAAACCTTCCTCTTGAATCACTAAAAAAAAAGGCATTGAAAAACTGCATTCAAATCCGTACTGTAGTTTTAGAGATCTAAGCATACATAGGAAGAGACAGCGCAAAGCGATTTTGTTTTATACTATGTAGTGACGTTTTGTATATAATTTCATATTTACATTTTTTTTAACCAGACATTGATGTCTTGGCTGAAAAGAGTGCATACATCTCCACGGCAGAGTTATACCTACATGAACGGTCGTGATTAATATAATAAAGTAAACTAGTCTTCAATCGCAACGGTCAAAAATCTACTGAAACTCAACAAAATCTAAACTTGATATTGTACAAAGTAACTGAATAGTTCTCAAACTCAATTAAATTATAATTTAAAACTAGTTTTATAAACTGCAAAGTTGTTAAAATGTTTTAATATGTATTGAATGCACAGTAGTGTATGAAATGTTTTTAATTGATTTTATGTATTTCATTTCATTTTATAGAGATGGAGCTCTATGTATACAATAACCGTGCCAAATTGCATATTCCTCTGTCCGCGTGAGTCTTAAAAAGGGGTACTAAGTGTTTGCTTCACGTATTAATTTATAGATATTGTGGTTATACCTTCTAGTTAGGCTTCCAGCTACCGCCCACGTATAAGGCTCGTTCAAACAAAGCACGCACCTGTGGCTCGGTGTCGTATCGATCCGTGGCGTGTTCACACCACTTAGCCGACCACCGAGCTGTTTGTTTTTATAACAGACCAACTTCATTATCCACGGTTTATATATGAGGAATAATTAATTATTTATATGGTTTAAGGACTCATTTTCGAAGAAGAAACGATATAGAGAACTACTTGTTCAAAACAATTACTGTTGTAGAAATTAATTAAATAAAATGTAGGAGATAAGTAGGAAAACGTTTATTTCTTATACTAGTATTAATTTACAATCCCTAAGATGCTAATCGCTCGGTGGTAAGTACGTTAAAACCTTAAATTCTTTAAAAAGCCTACCTTTAGCAATGAACTTCTAAGGACTATTTAATGAATTTATAAACGGGATAGAAATACCACATATAATTATTTTCTACTGGGCTATTCCCGCAGCTTCGTTCACTTTGGTCACGCCTACCACTGTAATTAGACGACCCGCGTGGCAGAGCGGTTACCATACCGATCTGACGCGCAATGGGTCCCGGGTGCAATTCCCGGCCAGACAGGTATCTGAATGATGAGTTTAGATTCATGTTCCGGGTCTGCGTGTTTGTATATTCGTCTTGTGTGTGTCCATGGTACCCACGACTCATGAGAAAATCCTAGTGAAGCTATGAGTGCAGAAAGAATGTTTAATTATTTGTAACTAGCTTTTGCCTCGCAAGAAAGAGCCTCGCTCTTTTGCTTCGCTCGCGTGGAATTTAGTCTGCCACATAAAGTTTGCAAGGTGGTAGAGCAATGGTTCAACCAGGGAGTTATCACCGCCGCACCTATTTCTACCGTGAAACAGTTCTTGTGTTTCATTAGAAGGGTGTGGCTGCCGGCTCGCTTTTATATGAGGCGATCATCAAAGTCCTCGAGAGTAGCAACGCATCTGTGATTGACTTCAGATTGAACCCTTGCCCTACTTCCTAAATCTGCGTGTTCATATTTCAAATCACAGGCACGTACATTAATTTGAATTAGTTTTGTCGGCAACGGATATGAATACTTATTCTGAAATTAAAAGTTTTAAGAAAGGGTCTCAAAACGCGTGACGGTTACCAACGCGCAGTTGGCTAGCGTGGTCAACTACGACCTAAACTACTGCTAATCTGACATATGTGCCGAGTTGTGTAACATTAAAAGGTCGATGACGATTGAATGACATATCTAACCTTTTTCACTGTTTTATTCTTATTGACCTTTTTTTTTTGTCGAGGGGGAAACCTTTAAAAGGTACCATACGTCGTGGGAGCGACGCAGGGTTATGTGAGATTCTTATCGCACCAGGACTCCGGGATCTTCAAAGGAACGCAACTGGAGTCCTCTGAGTGCATTGCCCCATCAGGCTCCTCCCAAGTGAGCGGCTGGGCCCACCACTCCTTCTAGTCTTTACCACGCTATGCGACCACACGTGTACCACCATCCTTCCCGGGATCGCCTGGCTGGACTGTTCAAGTTCCTTGCATCCTGGCTCTCACGACAGCATGCGACCACACATGCTGACATCTTTCCCGAAGTTGCTGACTGGGTGTTTCGAGCTCCCAGTCTAGCCGCCCGCAACCCCGAAAGCCCCCTTTTAGTCGCCTCTTACTACAGACAGGGGATACCGTAGCCTTATTCTGATCCCGTAACTACAGGGACGTCATTCACATAGACGTTTCCCACTTTGCTCCGTGATTTATAACCATTTAAATATTAATTTGATAGAACTTCGTTGTATACGGCGGCGGCGCACGGCGCGTACTGCCGGTCAATCAATTGAGTACGCAATATGTTATACTCGTAATATCTTATAAACTACTTATCCAATTTACATGGTGTAAAAAGTAGATTCAATCTGTATTAGATGCTTGATTTTTTGAAATCATTTATTTTGATAAGGAATATTTAGTTTGTATAAAACCCATGGAAACATCAACTTCATATTTTTTTAATTTTCAAAGTATAAAAAGAGTTATTGTGGGTTATACATACAATATATATGCTGTCGCGGACTGTTATTTAGATCTATGTGAGCCAAACAATCCCACCGTACATTATATTTGGATATCTCCTACGGTTTAGGCAGCGTACGCAAAGATAGCTCTCAGAGGACAACTTTTTTTGCGACCAATCTGATATTTCTCGTTATAGTATAACCTTATTACAAAAAATCGGTATAAATTATAGTCCATGTGTTATTCTGATGTATAACCTATATTACTGTAAAGTTTCAACCAAATCCGTTGGGTAGTTTTTGCGTGAAAGAATTACAAACACACATACATCATCCTCACAAACTTTCGCATTTATAATATTAGTAGGATATTATGTGTTAATCTAGGTCATTATCTATGTGTAAGCCAAATATCAGCATAATTTGACTGGAAGATTTCGCGTAAAAATATAGCAATCGCACACACATCCTTACCAACTTTCGTATTTATAATATTAATAACACTGAAAATTTAAATAACTGTTTTTGTTTTCTTATTTATTTAAAGAAAAATTATATCAAGAACATTGAGATGATCTTATAGCGTTAGTATAATATTTTTCTACTCCCTTCCATATTAAATGAAGATTATCCGCTCGTGCAGCGATAACGAGAAGGATCAGGTGTACTGTCCTGAACATTACTGTACAGAATTAGCGAAAATGTATCGTCCGTTCGTTAACTGAAATAAAATTAAATTTAGACACTGTGTTACAACGATAAACCAAAATAAGAAAATACTCGTACAATTAACGAAGCAAATTGTATAGTTATTGTGATAAGCAACACACTAAACTGTATAAAAACATAATTATAGTCCAGTGGACACCATACAATCTATGGATAAAGTCGGAATTTCCTTTATAACACGGCGTTTTATAACCCCGGTCTCTACTAAATGGACTGGCGAGATTTATAGCCAATGATGCGTACTGAGTTCCTATTATTCCGTGAAGAATTATGATGGTAACAGTCGTGCTTATTATGGGAATATATTAGCAATTCTACAAAAGTATTATACCATGAAGCTATAAATTAACTATCAATCTCTACTGGAATAATTCTGTGGTTTCCTTGCGAATGGATTTGGGTTGGATTCCTGTGCAGTGCAATTGAAAGCGTGATAAAATCTGACATGATAATCAATTTTCGGTGAAGGAAAACATCGTGAAGAAACTTACACATCCGAGAGTTCGTTATAAAAAAAGTTCTCGGAGGTGTGTGAAGTCCACCAATTCGCATTTGCCCAGCAGTGGGACGGTATGGGTTGGTACCCTCAATTTTGGATACTTGTATTTGTATGGATCTATAATCCTTTTGAGCGTTATTCATTATTTTAAGCATTTTTATTTTTATTAAAAATTAGGTCCGTTTTTGGATGTTTTGTCAATATAAGATAGAAAATTAATATTTCAAATCTAAAAAATACAGTGTATTTGGCCCAATAAAAGGAAGTTTTCATAAAATTTTGTTAAATAAAATACATTTTTGTAAAAGATAAAAATAAAAAACCAAAAACTTGTTTTTTTTTTAATTTTTCACAAACTTTGAGGTTATGTGCAAAAACTGTAAATACAAAAGTCGTAGATCTTTTTATTACCTACAACTTTGCCATTCAATATTTTTTCCTACGACTTGTAGTATTTCCGGAAATCGAAATATACCATTATTTACCCTAAAAACCACCCCCTCCCACTTCCTGACCTCAGATCGCCCATAATTTATTTTTCCTTTAACATTTGTCACATTGCTTTTCCAATGGGTTTCTACCTACTATTTTTTTCTATTTTCAATTTATTTATAGCTATCGGCACTGTCTAAAAAGCTTGCAGTACATCTAATGACATGTGCCTACTGGCTGTCATGAATAGCTGTAATTCACCCTAGATGAGACCAGAATTTTACCTAACGTCAGCCACAGATGCGTTGGTACTAAAAACTAAACTAAGTCTGAACTTGGATAAGTATGTTTCTTACTAGACCCTTTAAACCAGAAAACTATTACACAAAACACTACCTACCAAATATATAAACTTTATTTATATATAAACATAACATAGCTATTATAACACAAAAAAGAACGTCTTTTTTTGCAGCAAAATTAAGTGTCGTTGTCACGATTTTATTAAGTAGGTAGTCGTTTTTCTTGGAAGTGAGAAAAATATTTATACTTTTGAGTACATTATTTATATCCGACATAAATGGGTAGCAACACAAAGGTGTTTAATCAAAAGCTCGGTCACCGCTGAAGTCTAATGGATAACATTATTATACGCCTTTTTATAGCCTCTCCTCCCTCAATGGACGTCCGCGATTTATAGGCAATGGTGCGTACTTAGTGTCTATCGTTCTGAGATAAATGAGGATCGTGACTGTTTATTTTCATTACGCGATAAGAACCTGAGAAAATGTATACTTAAGTTTTTGTTTAAAAGGATGGCAGATAAAATAAGGTCTCCTATAAAAAAGCCTTTTTCAAGCTTTAACAATTGCAGTAAAACAAAGTCACTTCTCGCTGTCTGTCCCTATGTATGCTTAGATCTTTAAAACTACGCTACGGATTTTAAAGCAGTATTTTTTTAATAAATAGAGTAATTCAAGAGGAAGGTTTCTATTTATAATACGTGCATACCATAGTGAAGTAACATTGATAATTTCAGACTTTTTACTTATAGGCGACACGAAGTTCGCCGGGTTAACTAGTATAATTATAATTGCAGTATATTTGCAATTAATCACCTAAATACTGAGATGGTTTTGTTTGTGTTTATTGAATTTCCAGCTAAATTTTCTTTCAGTGGTTGAGCGCTGCATATTAGCCACATTTTATCTCATAATACAGCCACTTCCTGTGTGACAATACCGAAAAATTGTTTTGAAAATTCTGTCTTAGTGACAATGTAAGTTTCTATTTAGAAATTGTATAGGCTTTTGGTATTCCATCATAGGTAATGTTATAGCTTCTTTATATAATAACATTTATTCAAGCTGAACCTTGACTTTACAGTTCTAAGCCGTATAAGTAATTTTTCATACGTATAAAATATGAGAGTTTAATAGACTGTGGACTGATTGAAAGAACTGAGTTTATTATGCAGCCGGTAAACCAAAATGTCTCTTAAACATTACCTTGGTTGTTAAAGCCCTAAAGGATTAAAAATATTTAGCACTTTTATTTTAGACCAAAATTTATAAAAGTTATAAAATAAATGAACCCATAAGTCCATGCGGTCCAAAAAGCTACAATAACATAAAGTTTAATAAAGCGACACGAGAAACAACAACTTCGGTAATGCTGTTTAAATTATTTAATGAACATATTGCAAATTATTATTGTTATGGACGTTCATTTCCATCTATCAGTCTTTTAAAATCCGCTACTGGACAAAGGCCTCTTCTAATGTTTTAGTTAAGAGAACGTTTGGCATGAGTTTTGGTGACCTCAGTGGATGTTGATGTTTCACAAAAAGACGCTGCTGCACTCGACACCAAACGGTACAATACTGCATAACATCAAATTTTATTTCTATATAAATATAGGTAATTTATTCCGCTTAATTGACAGCCAACGATAATTTATTTTTATATAAAAGCACCATTTATTAAACTGTTATCGTTTAACACATTTCATTACATTAATTATCCGGTACAGTGCTTCCACTGTAAAACGTATCCAGATAATCGCCTCGTCCACGTAATTATAGGTGTCGATTACACTGATCTGTCCTGTCTGTACGTCGATAAAATAAACCGCAGCCGTGTTGGACAATTAATCAAGTGACCGGCCCGTAATCGGCCTACATGTGTTGCAAACATTTAGTATGTATAACATACATTTTGTGTCCACTACTACCACAGTCTACGTTACTAGTAAAGTAATGACTTATAACGTGGACTTATATTTATATTATTAACTTATATTTCTTCTTCTAAGGATACCTTAGAAGAGCAGAGAGAGCAAGAGACGTGAAATAGGTTGCAAAAAAAATCTATATAAAATTGTAATCAGAGCTTGTTTGGAATTTGCACTCATAATATAATATTTTCAGTTTGTATACCTATTGTGTTTATTTTTTCATGAAATTTTTATTTATTTACTCTGCCCGAAGCTAATCAAAGATACCTGTGACCCTAAGGATAAAATGTTTATTTTTTTAAAATATGGAAGTCTCGTCAACCCATTATTGTCACACTACTGGGTACGGGTCTTTTCTCAGAATGAGAAAGTTTTAGGCCATAGTCCACCGCGCTGGCCAAGTGCGAATTGGTGGACTTCACACACCTCCGAGAACTTTTCTTTTAAAGAACTCTCGGATGTAGTAGGGTGTGTAGGTTTCCTCACGATGTTCTCCGTCACTGAAACCAAAGATAATTATTTCTACTACGCACATAATTTTAGAAAAATCAGTGGTGCGTGTTATCTTGCCCGATTAAGAGGGCAAGTTTCAATTATTAGGCTATTACTCGCTGCTGCTACACTATAGAGGTAGTAAACGTAAGTGCAGTCCACCAGTGGTCACTGCAGCCAATGGACATCTGTAAACGCCCAGATAAGGTCAACGTGATACCTGAGTTTAGCTACAGATGCATAGCTACTCCGAGGATAACATTGGATTGCCTCGGAAACCACAGCAGCGCATAACAATGCTGTAATAAACAAACATAGATGTATTTGGCTGCTTCATAGTCAAAACACAAATAGTTCTACCACCTCTTAAAAATGATATTTGTATGTGTGTCTACGTCATTTATTTTTAACTAACTCATTCTTAAAGCTAGTAGACCTGTCAATAGCACTGCATTTTCTGTTATTTTCTAACATAATCAAAAATATTATACTATATGTTCCTTATGAAAGGTCGTAAGATGGGGCTCATAGCAAAACTTTTACATTCGTTTTACTATGTAGCAACACTTTTGGCTTCGTAAACAACCATACTTGTGAGTATGGTTGTTTACGAAGTCGGTATTGATACATACTTCCACATCAGGTATTAGAATAATAATAATAGCTGAAAACATTGCCATTACTTTGATTCACGACTTTGCAAAAGAAACAAGTTAATCTCATTGTGGAATAAAACAGAGCGTGTGAAAAGTCGCAAAGGAATACCACAATGTGAAGCTGCGGATAGTCGTGTCCAAATGTATCTTTATCCGTTTATTTATACGATCCGTAAACACGGCCGCGAGAAAAAACAAGCGGCGTTGAAACAATACGAGAGAAACGTGAGTGTTCTATTCTATCGTAGCTAATTACGTGTTCGGTTCATTTTTGTTCTATTTTATGTACTGTAGGAAGAATATCGAAATTGAATATCTGTTTTGCTGTGTTACTATTGTGGAAAGGAAAATATGCAGACCGTGCGTGTTTGTTCTAAGGAATTGAGTGAGGAATTTGGATATTGTTTTCATAATGTGTTGATTCTAATTTGAGGAAGCTTTGAGCGTAATGTTATATTTATCGTATTAGCAGTTGTACGCTGAGAGATTACAATCAATTTCCAAAATATGTATGTACCTATGTATAAGATTGAAAATCAATGTGGTATATGCAACGCTTGTCTATTAAACTTGACGATTGTAAGGCTAATAGTAATGAAAAAAAATCTAAATATAATAACTTTTAACGATAAATTATCGTAAACTACTGATACGAACGTGATACGTTATCTATTGTTTCTTTTAAGTTTGAAAATATCATTTTGTGTATCAGTGTCGTATTCAAGGTACAAAATTGTCTTTAGACTTTGTGGAAGGACACCATTTTTCTTGTAATAGCGCAATCTTTTCGCGTAGAAACAAGATGGCAAAAAAGGTATACAAAAGAAAAAGACAACCCCACCGAGTTTCTTGCCAGATCTTTTTAGTTTAGGTCCGATCTGATGATAGTGTAAGAAAAAAAACTGACAATTGTAAGTGCCCCCGTTGGTCTTTGCAAAATAAAGACATTTCATTTTCATTAATATGTGCACCTAAAGCCGATTCCTGGTATCACACGGTACATATATTATTGACAGAACTTCTAATAATATAACTTTAAACATACCCATATACCCTTTATTTTGATTCTGCATTCAGCTCACCGTAAATCAACCCCTTGAATAATGAATCCCGTTTTTCAGGCGATCCTTCTTCGTTTTTCATGAATGCACAGCGCGAACTCATGGAATTTGTTCCACGTTCCAACTTGCAAATCAGATGCGTGATTGGAATTATTTGAATATGGAATGGAATTTTTATTACAAGCACTTTTGTAAACTAAGTTATTGTTCGTGTAATTTCGGGTCATTTTAAATCGTACGCATTTTCAAACCATTCCGTATAAATGTCTTAATATCTATTCATATGTACGTGCTTTGACGTTCATACGTAATCGATTGTAATAAAAATGGTTTAAAAATGTATTATTAACGATACGATATGTTTTTGAAACACGAACCAAAAACTAAAACTACTACAATACTTGCAACCTTTCAGGCACAGTGGTCATCATAACGAAAAGTTTGATTACGATTTGTACTAAAGTTGACATCTAATTGATAATTTCTTGTATTAGATATCAAAAATTATCATTGAACTATTGTTCATGTATAGCATACATAGCTTTTCTGTCTTTATATGACACCCTAAATACAATTAACCTATATCTAAACACGTGGTCATAGCTTTGTAGCTATGAAAACTTTAGCGGAATTGAAGAAAAAAAAAACTGAAAACGCTTTCTACACTCATAGCCCCACAGTAGGATTTTCTCCTGTGTCGTGGGTGCCATGGACACACACAAAGACGAATACACAAACACCCAGACCCAGAACAAGAATCTAAACTCCTCATTCAGATACCTGTCTTGCCGGGAATCGAACCCGGGACTCACTGAGTGTCAGACCAGTATGTTACCGCTGCGCCACGCGGGTCGTCAAATTAAAATTAATATCTTAAAAATGGCAACCATATTTTGGATTCAGCACTGATTATTAAAATAATTATTTCAAATGAATAGTTACATAACATCTAACAAGATTAAATTAAATTTACTATACAACTATAAAACATTTACCATTCAATTTCTTTACATAACTATGAAGGTAACTAATCAATTTTATTTATGTTTTTTTTTATCTGACTGAACTAGCAAACGAGCATGCAGTCAACCAGATGGTAAGTGGTCACTGCCGACCATGGACATTTGTAAGCAACTAAATACAGAACATGGGTTCCATCTGAAGTCAATCACAGATGCGTTGCTATTCCTGAGGTCAATGATTGTCACCTCATGTGAAAGTATGCCGGCAACCACACCCTTCTATCAACACGCAAGAAATGCTTCACGCTAGAAATAGGTGTGGCGGTGGTACTTCCCCGGTCGAACTACACTGGTTCTACCACCTTGGATAGTTTAAAACAACTTTAACAGTATATCATTATATGAAGTGGTCCAGCAAAGCAATTTAATGTAGTACTCTGGCAATTTATCGTGAATTGCTGCGTTACCGATGTCAATAGGTGCTCAGGATCCGCGCAGCGGTGCGCTGAGCCGCAAACTGATTTAGTGCTCTTGTTAACAGAGTGTCGTGACACAGAACGCGAGTAATTTAACGTTGTTCAGTGAAAAAGATACACAGCATGTATAAACACAGTTTTGATACATTAAAATTTAAACTTTAATAAAAAATATTTTACAAATTATTAGAGTTGCTTAAATGGGTACAGAACAACATATTAAATTTGTTTTTTTTTTACGTTTTGTTATTGACATTACAGGTTTATGTGTAAAGACTGTTTTACTACTTGTACACAAGTAATTTTCGTACATATCATGTGATAGATCATATTCATTTAACCACATTCAATTATCAATTATGTTATACACTAATGTTTTACAAAAAAGCGTAAATTACTATTCCTTCACTAAGTGTATCCGAGGATTCACTAGCGTTAAAAAATCAACGTTACTATAAATGTACACCTCATACTTCGGAAGATAGACTTACGAAAGTATTAGTATCAATTTACTTTGATAATATGTTAGTGACACAGTTTTACGGTACGTTATACGAAGAGGTCCCAGTAAAGCAATTAATTGTAAAGTACTCTAGCAATTTATCGTGAATTGCTGCGTTACCGATGTCAATAGGTGCTCAGGATCTGCGCAGCGGTGCGCTGAGCCGCAAACTGATTTAGTGCTCTTGTTAACAGAGTGTCGTGACACAGTACGCGAGTAATTTAACGTTGTTCAGTGAAAAAGATACACAGCATGTATAAAGACAGTTTTGATACATTGAAATTTAAACTTTAATAAAAAATCATGTTACAAATTATTAGAGTAGATTATAAATGGGTATAGAACAAACCAATCAATTTTGTTTTTTTTTTCTTATGTTTTGTTTTTGATATTACAGATATAAGTGTAAAGACTGTTTTGGTTATACAAGTAATTTTCGTACATATCATGTGATATGATCATATTCATTTGACCACATTCAATTATCAATTATGTTATACACTAATGTTTTACAAAAAAGCGTAAATTACTATTCCTTCACTAAGTGTATCCGAGGATTCACTAGCGTTAAAAAATCAACGTTACTTTAAATGTACACCTCATTCTTCGGAAGATAGACTTACGAAAGTATTAGTAACAATTTACTTTGATAATATGTTAGTCACACAGTTTTACGGTACATTATACGAAGAGGTACAGTAAAGCAATTAATTGTAAAGTACTTTAGCAATTTATCGTGAATTGCTGCGTTACCGATGTCAATAGGTGCTCAGGATCTGCGCAGCGGTGCGCTGAGCCGCAAACTGATTTAGTGCTCTTGTTAACAGAGTGTCGTGACACAGTACGCGAGTAATTTAACGTTGTTCAGTGAAAAAGATACACAGCATGTATAAAGAAATGAGATATTCCAGTTTTAACTTCAATAAAGAAGTAAATGACACCTTTCATGATTATGAGAGTCAACAAAATAACATATCAAATTAGATTTTTATCTTGTAGTATATTTCGTGATATTAAAGATTTAACTACAATGTTTTGATCGCGCAAATCATTTTCTTACATACGTGCAATCATCAATTTCATTATAATATTTTACAAAGTGATCCAGAAAAACGTATTTTATTGTTCTTACATTAACTATGCCCTTAGGTTTCGTCTTCAGAAAAAAAAATCAACACAACTTTACATTGTACTAACGAATATTAGAGAGTATACTAGTATATTTTAGTTAAATAAATACTACTTGTTACCCATAGATTTGGACTATGTTATGTTTTGAACCTTCTTGAATACAGTAGTTTCGGTTTGATTTTCAATATAATACAATACAATATTAATTACTTGTTTAATAAGGTATATTACAAGGATGGACAGTAATATGGTGTATGAGTCGGCTTACTCTACACGTCACGGTTGTACAAAATATAAATAGGAATTGTCAAATTACATATCACAGGATAAAAAATTGATTATGTAATTAAGTCACTACTAAACATCGTCATAACATAGGTATCTTACAATTGCGAAGCGGTCTACTGAGTCAATTAATTCCTTGCTCTTGTCCACAGAATGCCGTGGCGCGGAGTATCGAGTGCAGGGTGAGGTAACACGATGAGCGCGCCGGAGCCTCTAGTGCTTCAAGCGCTGCAAGGCTACACCCAGGAGTGCGAGAAGTGGCCGGGTCCCCGCGCTGTGAAGATATACGTCGCGTCTGTGTATAATGGTAGGGTTAAGCGATTTAGCGTTTTCAGGTTTTATAAGAATACTAGCTGTACCCGCGGCTTCGCCCGCGTAAAAATGAGTGTATCGCAAAGTTTTTCCCGCAAAAATCTCGACCCCGTTGAAATTATATGATAAAAAGTAGTCTATAATTATGTTATTCCACAACCTTTTCTATAGTGCAAGTCCTATCCAAATGAGTTTAACCGCTCAGGCGATTACCCGGACATACAAAGAGTAAAGAAACGAATTTAAAGTATGTATTTGTGGTTAGGATCATAATTGTTATGTTAAAATATTTTAAAAATTAGACAAATTAGAATTAGAATTTTAAAATTAGACGATTGTGAACCGCCTTTCTTTGAATTAATTAACAATCTTAGTGGTCACACAATACCAAGAAGCACCTTGTAAACCAAATCCTGCTCCACATTTAAACCAAAACGCATCGATTACAAAGATTGATTTTAACTTTTCCGCAGTATGTTTAAAAATTTTCAGGGTTAAGCTGCAGGGTGAAGTGCAATGTTTGTACTGGTCTAGTACAAAAAAACGCTATTCTTACAAACTTATTTAACATTCCTGTCCTACTCAACACTGGACACTATCAAGTGGTCAGATTACTCTAATAATGCACACGCATCGGCGGCCGGCATGTATTAGCATGCGCGAGCGAGACGGTTACCTACCCCTGCCGAGAGACACATCTTTATTATTTTAAATCTCTAATATCTTTAAAAGTATTTATTTGATGCATATAGTGTAAAAGCTAACGAATGCATTTATTTATATAAGGATTAACATAAAAAAAATATTGTGACTTAACCATAAGTTATAGAGATATACTATCGCGGATTGATTTTATATTTAAGGTAGCAATCCAGTGTTTCGTAGCCCTTGACGCAATTATTATTATTCAACATCAACATTTAATTTATCGATAGACTTCGTAGTTGTTTTGTAAATAACGCCACCTATCTCATTCAATGTAATTCAACATAGTAGTTCAACATAGAACAGGATAGATGGCGCAAGTATACCTAATATTTAACTCATCGGTAATTCCTCGTAATTTTATATTGTGGGTAAATTAAATCAAATTTATATCACATTTATTTGTATGATAATTAATTGTTATCGATTTATAGGTATCTATTATTTCATAATGAACTAAGGATCAGGATGACATCAGGACAAAATGGCTAATATGGCGATAAACAAAAGTCGCGATATACCGAGTTTTACAGATATATGTTGTCGACTCAAAATCAATATTTTTTAATGTTTTATTATTGAGATAAGTTTTCAATCAAGTCTACCTTGCCCCTTGACGGAATTTTATTATCGTACCCTTTGAAGGAAGTTATATAATTTGATATCTCTAATGACTTTTAACGTATTTATTTGATGCATACAGTGTAAAAAACAATTTTGATCTTTATTAAAATTACGAAACTAACGAATGCATTTATTTACATAAGGATTCCACAAGAAGTCCACCAATTCGCAAATAGCCAGCGTGGTGGACTATGACCTAAAACTCTCTCATTCTGAGAAAAGACCCGTGCCCAGCAGTGGGACAATAATGGGTTGACGACGACATAAGGATTAATACTGAACAAAAGACAACAGACTCGAAAATAACGTATTATTTTTAGTTAAAATATGGAACATAAAAATAATTATTGTGAGTTAACTTATGAGATATAAATATGCTATCGTGGATTTATTTTATAATCAAGTGTGCAAACCAGTGTTTCTTAGCCCTTGACGGAATTATTAGTAATTCAACATCAACATTTAATTTATCGATATTACTTCGAAGTTGTATTGTAGATAACGCCATCTATCAAATGTTCATTCAACATAATTCAACAGAACAGTGATAGCGCAAGTATACCTAATATTTAACTCATCGGGAATTCCTCGTAATTATAATCGTATCTTTCGCATTATAAATACATTTTCATATTATAAACCCATATTATGGGTAAATTAAATCAAATTTATCACATCTATTTGAATGATAATTAATTGTTACCAATTTATATGTATTATTTCTGAACGAACTCACGATGACGTCCAGGCGAAAGGGCCAATATGGCGATTGTCATTTGCATTGGAATTTAACAAAATTCGCGACATACCGAGTTTTACGGATATATGTTGTCGATTCAAAATCAATATTTTTTAATGTTTAATTGTTCACATAAGTTTTTAATCAAATCTATGATACCCCTTGACGTAAATAATAGTACAGCTCTTAGTCAAAAACGAACTACCATACAAACATTTATGCTCGATTTTAACATTTTCAACCCATTTTTTGAAATAAAAAGTAGCCTATAATGGATCCCAAGGTCACCACTATCTGTGTACACAATTTTATAAAAATCGGTTCAGTAGTTTTGCCGTGAAAGAGTAACAGACAGACAGACAGACAGACAGACAGACAGAGTTACTTTCGCATTTATAATATTAGTAGGGATAAAAAAAAAAGGTTGACTTGGACTCGTATTGAATTATGAAGCGTTTAAAATTCTATTGATTTGCATAAACACATGATTTGCTTATACATATATATAATAAAAATCACTCCAACTAAGTACGAAAAAACACCTCTGGTGTGTTAAGTTACATGTTAAATGCTTAGAAAATATAGTCTTTATTTGATATGATCTTAGGATAATATAAAATCAGAGGTTTAAGTGACAAATAGCAAAATGTATTGCAATACTTGATTGATCCTAGCTAACCTCCACATTTTGTCCTTAAGGAAACCTAAATATTGACTAATCATATTAATAAAAATGATGCATTAAAGCTATGCAATAACTTACCAAACAAGCACGCAGTCCGCCTGATTGTAAAGGGCCACTGCCGCCCATGGACATCTATAATCTATCTCAGATAAATGTGTCAGTGATCTTTTCGAAGTTAAACTACAAAGAATTCTAAAAGACTAGAAGAATTAAAAGAAAAAAATGTGAACTAAAATAAATTTTCAGGGTTTTCACCAAAATTACTTTATAATATACCTATTTCCTCCCACTATACACTTGGTTACTCAGAAACTACCATCCATCCAACCCCTACAATGTATAGTCTCTTTATATTACTCTCGCGCTACAGGTACTTGAGCGGTAAAATGTGTAAAGGAATCTTTTTAAAATATCACATTTTTCAGATTTCCGCGAAGAAAGGCGCCAGATACTCGAGCTCGTCGGTCCCGAGCTGCAATCCACGTACGATGATCGTTACATTGAGGTGAGACGAAACTACATACCTACATCTTATTTTTCTTTTTAAATAAAAACTAATTGACCCAGCAAAGTTCGTTCCGCCAAATATCAAAAAGTACCTCAATACTAGTCAATATAATAATTGTTCTGGGCTTGCTGTTATTTTACTGTCATTATATATTTTTAAGAGCGTGTGTTCAAACTACCTATACAAAGTCTTAGTATTAAGGCCATCTTGTAGACAGAGCTTCTTGTTTCTACTTCTTTATTTTATTGCGTTTCTTTCAAGTCAAAAGAAATAGATAGGCGTCTTGTTTAATCAAATCCCTCCCTTTGCGGCTGAGCACAAAAGGCTTTGATTTATCCGTAGCTCTTAAGCTTCTCGACTGTTAAGAGATACCTATACATACCTACTTATTCCCGTTCAAAAGGTATTCAGGTATTCTCCTTACTCGTTTATTGATACTAGTAGAGCGTATGATATATAAACGGAACACTAGACAATTATTTACTCATACGCGTCTCATAATAATATTTGTTTATATAATTTTCGAGATATGATTTTTTTTTCATTCAAATGTTTGAGAATCACATATCACATTTGCAAATTCTTCTTTTGTTCAGATAAAAGCGTAGGTATAAGGTTTGTTTCTTTGTAAAATTTACAATTTTTTTTTTTATTTGACTGAAGTAGCAAACGAGCATGCAGTCCACCTGATGGTAAGTGGTCACTGCCGCCCATGGACATCTGTAATCAACTTCATACAGAACATGGGTTCCATCTGAAGTCAATCACAGATGCGTTGCTACTCCCGAGGACTATGATGGTCATGTGATAGTGTGCCGGCAACCACACCCTTCTATTGAAACGCAAGAAATGCTTCTCGATAGAAATAGGTGGCGGTGGTACTTCCCCGGTCGAACTACACTGGTTCTACCACCTTGAAAAAATTCCTCGTAATTCTATTAATATTAACGAAAATATTAATGATAATATTTTAATAGTTAATACTGATTATGTCTACTTAGTAGCATTGTAATTACCTATATCATATTTATTTGTCTGCTCATAGCAACTTTCTACTTTAACCATATATTAAACAAATTATGTAAGTGCTCCTTTACCAAACTGCATGCCTACGGTGGTAAATAGTATTTACCCACAATAGATGTTCATATTTATACAAAACGTTTCTTCCTATTTAAATAATCAGAATACACCAAATACTTTAGCACCACAACATAGAGAAATGTTTACAGTAGGTAGTTACCAACGTTTGAAACTTGCAAACAGTCGTCGGTACGTGTTTACTTTGTGGGAGTTTGTTTGCATATACTGTATATACTTATATGTTATTCGTATGAGGCCTCTTTTATTTGAGGGGGAAAACTTCTAAAGTTATCCGTCGTCGTGAAAGCATATTGCCTAATAAAACCCCCTCGGTGGCTGTCCTTAGTGCTACGAAGAGGGCTCTGGAGTCTAAAGGACTGTATCCCGAGTCCTCTGAATACGTTACACCGCTGAGTTTCGCCTAGAATGGTGCAAAAATCCATCATACAAGCTGGTGCTGATTGGTAGTATATGTTACGCTACGCAACCACACACGCCACTGTCCTTCCCGGGGTGGCAGGCAGTTGGAGCTGTCACTTTTGCTTGCTGCAATCCTGACAGACGTTTCTAGTTGCCTCTTGCGATTGATCAGTGTCATAGTGCTCATGATCTTCCTAGTACCTTTAATATTCCATGAGTTACACTTAATTGCCGATAACACACTTCTCGGGTAAAAAAATAAAATTACCATTTTCAGTGACCACCGACAGAGTTCATAGTAGGTGTAAAGAGACCACGCTGTTTCGAAAACCTTTTGTAAATTAGAATCTAAAACTTTCCACAATGGGCTATGGAATTAAAAAGGATCTTTACAAATCCAATAAGTTGGTACTTTCAAAGATTAGCGCTTATACAAAATATCTTCAGCTTCATAATATTAGCATTGTATCTAAGATTGAGGCTTAATTTCCTACACAAAGTAGGCAATAAACAAGGGTACTCCAGGTAACCTAATAAACGTGAGTATCCTCCCTCGATCGTTCTATCTCAATAAACTCAATAAGCCTTGTTGTATACGAAGTTGCGTTTAGATGTACATAGACAGTGGCCACTTTTTTTAAAGTTATGTGGGATTTTTACCGCATTAATGGGCAGCTTGGCCTTTTTTTTTTGTTTTCGAGGGGGACACTTTCAAAAAATATTCGACGTCGTGGGAGCGACGCGGGTTATTCTTACCACACTAAAACCCCCCCGGTGGCCGACCTCGACGCTGCGAGGAGGACTCCGGGAACTCCAATTGACCGCCGCCGGTGTCCTCAGCGTGTGCCCCATCGGGCTCTTCTCTGGTGGGCGTGAACTGCTCACCGCACCTACTGGTTTTTACGGCAACATGCAACCACACATGCCGCCGTCCTTCCCGGGGTTACTTGACCGGACGGTTCGAACTCCCACTCTTCCCGCCCGCAACCCCCGAAACCTCTTTTAGTCGCCTCTTACGACAGGCAGAGGATACCGTTGTCCTATTCTGGTCCCGGAACTACAGGGACAAGGCAGCTTGGCCTACCGCTCCGTCTAGTCTTTAAGACGGTATGCGACCACACATACCGGCGGGAAAACTTTCAAAAGGTAACCGACGCTATGAGAGCGACGAAGGATTGTTGTGTGGGATTTTTATCGCACTAAAACCTCCCCGGTGGCCGTCCTCAGCGCTACAAAGAGGACTCCGAAATCTCAAAATGAACGCAACCGGAGTCCTCTGAAGCAGTGATGGGCAAAAAGCAATTGAATTAACAATTACAAGTTACAGTTACTTTGTAATTAGTATTCAAAATAATTTGTAACAGGTTACATAGGTAACTAATTACAATAAGTATTTACTGTAACTAATTAAAAATAATTTAATTACAAGTTAACCTAATTACATTATAACAGATTACATAAGTAATTTGTTGCAAAGTTATTTAATATTTAAATCAGTATTAGACTGGAACGTTTGCACTTAAATTCGTACTTGCCGAAGTTGCAGACCGTGCCTGCTTTACCTACAATCCTACATACGCTACTACACTAAGCGAAGATGTTATATTTTTATTTTATTTAATATTAAAAAAAAAAAAGTTATATACGCTCATTTCTAAAAAAAACATGTGTATCAGATGTTTTGTTGAAATATTAAATACATCTTGTTTTGATTATCATTGCAAACAAAAAACATTACAGATAGAACAAATAAATATATTTCATATGCAAAGTTAAGGTTACAATTAAACAGATTACTAGGTAATTAGGTAATGTTGTAATTAAATATATTGTAATCAGTTACATTGCACGTTGGTAGTAACTCAATTACAATGTAATTGATTATCGTGTAATTCAATTACATTTAATTTAATTACTTTGTAATTTCATTATTAATTACATTATTTATGTAACTAGTTATGCCCATCTCTGCTCTGAAGGCGTTGAGCCCCATGGGGCTCTTCCCAGGTGAGTGGCTGGGCCCACCCCTGGTTCCCAGGGTCGCCTAACCGAACTCTATCCGCCCGCAACCACGGAAGCCCCTTTTAGTCGCCTCTTACGACAGACAGGGGATGCCGATATTCTAATCCCAGAGCTACAGGGACGAGACAGTGGCTACTTAGCATTGTGTGGATAGCATTTTGTATGATACTTCAGTCTCAAAAAAGTAATTTTGTAGTACGGTATTACTGTACTACAAAATTACTTTTTTGATTTAGATGTTAAATAGTAAAGTCACCAGTTCCAGTTTAAGAAGTAGGTGACTTCCAGTAGTTGACTATTAAGAGTTGATGAGTAAATATATTTCATCTTCACCACATAGTATAAAACAAAGTCGCCTCTCACTGTTTGTCCCTATGTATGCTTAGATCTTTAAAATTACGCTACGGACTTTAATTTAGTTTTTTAGTAGATAGAGTGATTCAAGAAGAAGGTTTTTATGTATAATACATACATGATATAGTGAGAAACAGTGGTAATTTTAGATTTTTCTAACGTGATGTAGTGCTTTTTGGCGGAACAAAGTTATGGAAATTATGGAACGAAATTTATGGATCATAAACACACACACATGCTTTTATACATACGCACGTACGCACACACGCTCACCCTTTATTATATTTTTACAATTTATATTATCTTCATTTACTAACAAATGGTATAATTTATGTTTATCTGTATAGTCTGTTCTGATGGAGCAGTACCCTTTATCCTGTTTAAGCAAGTAGGTACCTACTATACATTTTTATGTCTAATTTTATATATAGTCTAGATTGCTATTAATTATCATAAAAGTAGTAAAACTCCCCTAGAACAAGCTGGCAAAATTACGAACCGTATAAATATAATTATACTCTCATAGCGCTCACAGACATAAAAATGAACTTAAAAACTGCTATAAGGCGGTTAAAATGCGCATACATTATGATAAAAATAGAAACTTAATATTAACTCAAAATCAAATCAAATATCCTAATTTAATCGTTATATAAACACAATGAGTATTTAGTATAAATTTATTTATGAACGTAGCTCATACCGTTTTCATGTTATGGTCGAAGTTAGATCGAATTTGCAAAGTTGAACAGAAATCTGCATCGAACTTGTTCTTTACGATCCGTTTGTAACAAACTTTATTAAAGTTTGTATCTGGAACTCAACACTCGTTACGTATACGGTACTCGTATATCTTCAATTCGAATAAGGCCCAACACATATATACAATTGTTGTATCGATCAAACAGTTTTGTCATGTCGTGTGCTGTACGATCGACGATCAAACAGTCTAGTTTGTTGAGGTTAATGCGCATACAGTCAATGCAGTTGTTATAAAGGAGGATGCCCATTTTGGGCCCCAAAGCGTACAAATATATAATTTTGACTAAAAAATATATTTAATTTTTAGCAGGATTACAGTTTATGCCGTTTCACAAACAAAGATGGGGATATTTACAACTAAATTAAAAATACATAAACGATCTCTGATCAAACTTGCGCCGCATGCACTTGTCGAAAGGATAACATAATGGAGTTATCGATTTACTTTTTGAAAAGACATTTCGATCTCGAATATCGATATTTTCCGTAATTCTTTTTAATATATGCATAGAGTTATACATTAGAGTTGAATAAAACCTACAAAGAATAAAAGATAAACTTACTAAAAATAAACTTAGCATGAAATTAATAATTATTATTACTAGAAATAATAATTTACTATTCAGGCATATTAGATATTTATATCGACTCGATTACCTAGTATGTCGTTAAACTCGATTTTTATCGACATAACTATATTGATATTTGACGTTTGACAGATGGAATGTGACAATATGTTTTTATTCATTACATTGTTTGCATTTGCATCATTGTGAGCTTTTCAGTTTTTTTCTTGGTTTTTACTTTGAAATAACGACTACGCTTTTGTTGCAATGGACTCTGACGATTCTTCTACCCTTAATGACCACGGCTTGAATATGGATTCCGCTTCTGCTTCTCTTGATGACCCCGGCTTGAATATGGATTCCGCTTCTGCTTCTCTTGACGACCCCGGCACGAATATTGACTCCGAATCTCCCGTTATAAATGACGAACCCGGCACTAGCACCACAGTGAATTATACACAACTACAAGTACGTTGTGTGAATTGTGGATTAAATGTATCCAGACTTCGAAGACATTTGTTAGAGATCGCGGAAGTTAGATGTCTGATACAACGTTGGCTTGAACCTCGTCAGGTAATGCATTTTCAATTTGTATATATCGTATTTATTATATAATAATACGTGGATTAATACAATGCACTATCATAACGTTTGTTTATGTACTTCATTTTTTAACAACACTTTTTTATTTTTTAGATTCAAGTGTCAAATGATAGTCTGGTGTGTCATTCATGTTGGACTTCAGCTTGGAATGCAATAAGACAACTGAGTGTCCAAGAAAACCGTACAACCGGAGTGCATACTCATGTTTGCATACACAACCTGAACAGAGTTAGGGCCAATTTCAGGAGTATAAATGTAGTTGCTGATGATTTACAATTTCCAGTACTATCTTATCATGATTTAATATTAATAGCCTGTGGAACATATCAAATTAAACATGCACGATCCTATTATGGTGAACATACAAGAGGTAATGATAATTATATTATAGAAGTATGCAATGACAGAATGGAATTAATCGAATTTGGCTCTAACTGTAGTTTGATTAGGGCAAGAATTGCAAGCCGTCACATAAATAGAAAAACATACTTTGTGTACATAATAATTAATAATAATAGTTCAGGTCGTGCTGCAATAATAACATATTCTTGCAATTGTATTGTTGGCCGTAGAACAGTAGGATGCTGTGCCCATGTAATGACAGTCATATGGTATCTAGGATGGGCACGGCATCAAAGTAATATTCTACCCCCAGCTCAATTTCTTGACAATGTTCTTATTGTTTATGATGCAAGCTAAGAATAAAATAAGTCAACAATTTGATGAATTTATAATAAACAAGAAGTATTCCTACGCACCTATTCATAATATCTTTAACTAATAGGATATTGTCAGTGTATCCCCATCAAATACACTACATATGGAATAGTGCTGGGTCATAAATAATTGTTACATATCCCATGAATGTAATTAACTCATGAATGAAGTATAAACTATTGATATTGTAAGTATGAATATGGGAAAAATAAAGTGCATATATTTTTGAAACCCCGACTTTTATTTCAAAAAATCCTTTTCAGCATCAGTAAGGACATTGTTTAGTACCCAATTCCATAGGTTACCATGGTGTCCACAGTTGGGCCCGAATATCTATGAATAATGGGCATTCCCCTTTATGAACTTGTTTTCTGGTTTCCTCAATTGACCGAACGTAAATAATCGCGGATCGATTATATAGTCAAGGCAATATAGGTACACTGAACTGTCGATCGATTGTATTTATTGAAGTGAAACTTCTTTATCGGGGTTTTTTTAAATTTAGTGTAACATTTTTACGTTACGTTACGTTACGTTATGTAACGCGCCATCTTTTTCTTATCCCTACCACGCGTGATATTAGATAGATTATTATGGATTAGATTATTAGATAAAGTTTAATAAAAGCCTTTTATTAAACTTTATCTAATTTAACTTTATTTAACCAATTTCTGTAAAGTTGCATATAGTAAATTATTTTTTGAAAAATAACGTCATAAAGAAGTTTCACTTCTTACGAGTGTACGCTAGTACACGCACACATTTTTTTGTAGGGTTCCGTACCCATAAGGTAAAAACGAGACCACATTACTAAAACTCCACTGTCCATCTGTCCATCTGTCTGTCACCAAACGAATCTCATGAACCGTGATAGCTAGGCTGTTGAAATATTCACAAATAAAATATTTCTGTTGTAACAAATACTAAAAAATAAAATAAATAATTACAATCCCATACAGCGGAAGTGATTTTACGCTCAACATTATAAACGGCAACAGGTACACGCTTGAAATATTTACAAGTAAATTCTTGTTGAACTAAAAGTTGTACATATGCGGTAGGCCTTAAGTTGTACATTACAACTCAAAGTTCAACTTAGTTTACTTACATAACGCTCGCTATGCTTAACTCCACGCTAGAATGTTCTGTTTATGTAAAGGCAATGGTAATACACACTTTTCACGAGCCTTTGGTTAAATGCTTAGGGCGTATGATGAAAAGTCACGTACTATTCGTTTAAGCAGTACCTATACAAAAGAACTAATGTCACTATTTTAAATTTCGCCTTGTAAGGAATGAAACCAGAGACATCCTACATAATTAAAAAATAAAAAGGAGTAATGACTTAAGTCAATCAGATATTTTCAAAATACGTAACAAGTTTGTACGTAGGTACTAAAGACATATTTATTGCAAATCATTTACATAATGATAATCATTCATAAAGTAATTATCTCATAGATGCGAGATTAATAACGACATTGTTCGGATATTACGTTACAGTATTAGGGCAAAGCCATACAGAGGATTAATCAACGTCCAGTACACATATGAATTATTATGGCATTATGAAATTATTATCAAACTCCATTGCATTAAGTTACAAAATGTTACAGAAGAACTCATTTATTTGAATATCGAATAACAGGTTTATGAATATTTAGAGGTATACGAATGAATGTAATTCAATATTCGATTTTTAAATTCGAACGCGTAAAAATATAAATGACTAATTTACAATAACAAAATGATAAATTTATATTGTTATAATTGTTTATTAATATTATTAATTTTAATTGTAATAATTAAAATCCAATACAAAAATTATCTTTGCCTCATACTTTTTTTTTAAATTCTTTAATTTGGCGGGAAACAATTTGAACACAAATTTCATACCACTTTCAACTAATAGCACATAGATAATCTTAGTTTACTTATCTGCGTTAGAATGAAGATAATGTTTGTGTATGTGTCTGTAATAGTTTATATGGGTATCAAATGAAAGGTAGTACCTAAATTGATCGTTGCAAATGAAACAAAATACGACTGGAAATTTCTGTTTTAGCAGTCACTTTTGGTAGCAGTTTTTTGTTTTCATAAAAATATGTTACCACAATGGTCTATTAACAACGCCCGTTGACGGCTCGCGTGGCGCGGCGGTTACCATACCGGTCTGACGCGTAATGGGTCCCTGGTTCGATTCCCGGTCAGACAGATATCTGAATAATGAGTTCAGATTTCTGTTCCGGGTCTGGGTGTTTGTGTTTTCGTCTTGTGTGTGTTCATGGTACCCACGACACAGGAGAAAATCCTATTGTGGGGCTATGAGTATAGAAAGCGTAAAGCGTACTAACTAGCAGAAGCAAATTTAGTAACACAAGTAACCGCCACATCTATTTTCGATAGAACGGTGTGGATGCCGGCTCACTTTTTATGACTCGACCATCTCAGTCCTTGGAGGTCACAACGCGTGGTTTACTTCAGATAGGACACACGCACCTGGCGTGTGCGTTTTAGCAGTAACTTATGGTAGCAGTTTTTTGTTTTCATAATAATTTGTTACCATAATGGACTATTGTGTGGTCTTTTATTTGAAATCGTTGTTATTAGATCGAGTTCGTGGACATGCACTATGGGACCGACGGCGGAGACGAGACCAACCCTGCGCTGCTGCGGTACCACCTCGAGGAGATACGTTGCTGCAACCAGACTTCTAAGGCTGGGTATTTTCTTGTGAGTTGTACTTTTATTACCTTTATTTTTGTTTTCGAGGGGGAAACTTTCAAAAAGTACCCGACGTCGTGGGAGCGACGCGGGTTATGTGGGATTCTTACCGCACTAAAACTCCCCCGGTGGCCGACCTCGACGCTGCGAAGAGGACTCCGGGAACTCCGATTGACCGCCGCCGGTGTCCTCAGCGTGTGCCCCATCGGGCTCTTCCCTGGTGGGCGTGAACTGCTCACCGCACCTACTGGTTTTTATGGCAGCATGCAACAACACATGCCACCGTCCTTCCCGGGGTCGCTTGGCCGGACGGTTCGAGCTCCCACTCTTCCCGCCCGCAACCCCGGAAGCCTCTTTTAGTCGCCTCTTACTACAGACAGAGGGTACCGTAGTCTTATTCTGGTCCCAGAACTACAGGGACAGTACTTTTATTACCTACTAGCTGTACCCTGCGTCCTTTGCTACGTATCACAATAAATACACTAGAAACCTTAGCGAGCTCATGAATAACAACTTTGCTAAAGATCATCACATGATGAAATAAATAGTTTACGATACTATAGAGGACATACAGACAAACATTTATTTTTATAAAGAAGAAGATATACGTAGAAAAGAAAAGTTACCAGCGTACTTATGAAACGACATTTCCAACCCTCTTGCAAATGCAACATGAGAGTTATATATCATAGAAATTTCGACAAAGCTGGCTTTTAACTCTTTATAAAAGCGTTGCTGTATACTGTTTTGAATGATTTGCAAGAGGTTACATTTATATGAGGCGTTCCAAGTCAGTCCTCAAATATGTTATACCTGCCGCATTTTCTATATATTTCTTACGCATAGTGTGACACATAATATAAGCAATAAGCGTAACTAAGTATGTAAGCATTTTATTGTTAAACTTGATTTCATTGTAAAACAGAATAGTTATCTTGCAAACGCGGCATGTCACCCCATAGGTTGATTTGTAAGCTTAGCAATCTTTAATTAATCAAAAACACCCATTATTAATTATAAAATATATTGCCAGTGCGTTAGCACAATCATTATTCAATTTCACACCAACATTAATTTAATCTAAGTTTATATTAATATGTGTACTATGGTAAACACATGTCACTTTAGTTATAAGAATGCAACAAATGTACCTACTCGTACTAGTCCGGTCAAATTAGACATTCGGTGCTACATAAAATCGCAACAAGCTGAATATTAGTACAATTGCTCAAATGATCATTATAAAGAAACCCTGAAAGTTCTCCAACATTTCCCTGTATGGGTAAAAATACGCAAGTGTCATAAAAATGAGTTTTTCGCGATTTTCAGCTAAACAGTAGGTTTTCTCATAACACACATCAGACTAAAATTGTAGATTATAAAATTATCTATAAAAAGTGTATTAGTACTTTTTTTTCTTACGAGTTTTGGATAAAATGCGGCAACTTTTGGGTTTTTTTTTTATTTGACTGAAGTAGCAAACGAGCATGCAGTCCACCTGATAGTAAGTGGTCACTGCCGCTCATGGACATCTGTAATCAACTTCAGAACATGGATCAAACACAGATGCGTTGCTACTCCCGAGGACTATGATGGTCGCCTCATATGAAAGTGTGCCGGCAACCACACCCTTCTATCGAAACGCAAGAAATGCTGCAGGTTAGAAATAAGTGTGGCGGTGGTACTTCCCCGGCCGAACTACACCTTCTACCACCTTCTAAAATGTTTATAATGGTCTTTGAACAATTGTACCAATATTCCGCTTGTTGCCAGTTAATGTAATTTCACCCTTATTATCAAGTCAAATTTGACCGGACTATACTTATTATAAAAGTGATAGATGTCATCTTCCGCTAGCATAAATATATAAAAAATAATTATTTCAAAAGCTTTTTTATCGCAGTGCTTCATCGGCGGAGACGCATCATCATACCAGCCTGTTCTTCCCTTCAAAATTGACGTAGACAGATTCGAAAAGCTGGTGAAAGTGGACTCGTCGCAGGCGGCTCTCGTCCGCGCCTGCTACAAACTACATAACGATAGCTACCATCTTGAAGGTGATGATAAATGGTAAGATATATTTTTCAACATTTAATCCGTTGTACTACTCTTGTTGAGGATAAACAGTTCCTGAATACAAGTCCGAATAAATCGTTTGTATATCTTCCAAATTTATAGTATTAACAACATAAATGTGAAAGTTTGTAAGGAATATACGTGTGCTTGTTACTGTTTCACGAAAAACTGGTGGTCGGCTTTTGCTTAAAATTTGGTACACTCATACATAGTTTATCATCTAGATCATGGTTGCGCAAAGTGGGGTACGCGAATCCCTAGGGGTTCGCCATTCGTGGTAGGGGGTTTGCGACAAGGTTTACGTAATAAATATACAAAATTATTCCTTAAATTTATTCCATTTGTGACAACAAACTAGCACATTCATCACATGAGTAGTAGTAAAAATACATTACTTATGGCGCTTTATTGTTAAGTTTTATTGAAATAAAAATATTTTCTTCAACAGTCAATATAATTTTCTTTGGGGGGGGGGATTAATTAGTTAGTTAAGGGGGGTTCGCTGTCACTTGGAAACTTTGACAGAGATACGTTGAGTCGAAAGTCTGAGAAACCCTGATCTAGTTAATCGTACTCATAAGATAGACATTCGATGTAGACGTGTCAAAAGCGCTCGAAGCCGCGGGATAAATCTATCCCTTTATACACGTACTTGGCTTGGAATCGAACCTGTAACACTCTACGTAACTAAAAGGTCTTCTCCTCTGACGGTAACTGCTAATGCAAGGATGTTATATTAAAACCATTGAAAGAAAATTGTATTTCGGGAGAAATAACAGCAGGTACCTTACTGTTATTTCTAAAACATAGATAAGGGAGACCTTTTTTTTTTGTTTTCGAGGGGGAAACCTTCAAAAGGTACCCGACGCCGTGGGAGCGACGCAGGGTTATGTGGGATTTTTACCGCACTAAAACCCCCCCTGGTGGCCGTCCTCGGCGCTAAAAAGAGGACTCTGGGAACTCGGTCCGACCGCAACCGGAATCCTCTGAGCGCGTTGCCCCATCGGGCTCCTCCCAGATGGGCGGCTGGGCCCACCGCTCCGTCTAGTCTTTACGACGGTATGCGACCACATATACCGCCGTCCTTCCCGCGATCGGCTGACCGAACGGTTCGAGCTCTCACTCTAGCCGCCTGCAACCCCGGAAGCCCCTTTTAGTCGCCTCTTACGACAGGCAGGGGATGCCGTAGCCCTATTCTGATCCCGAAACTACAGGGACGAGGCGCCGTTGCCGGCGGCCGCGGCGGATCCTTCTCCGAGAGGGTTCAGCGCGCTCTCTGGCCCTTTCGGCGTCTTCCTTCGCTGACATCACGTTCTCGCAGAAGGTGATCATGCCGTTCCAGGCCTCTCGCCGCTGAACCATCGCCGCAACGACAGCCGCCGGAGAAAGGTCCGCTCCAACCTTTTGGACGAGGATCCGCCGCTGAGACTCCCAAGCTGGGCAGTACTCGAGCGTGTGTTGTGCGGAAGATGAGGGAGACCTGCGTAGTAGTATAAAGGCGTAACGATGTTTCAGGACAATCCCAAGTACATTATATTTTCTTTTGGAACAATGTTGTTTTTATATGCCAAGTTGATAGGCAAAAATTTAAAATGCTAATTTAAAATCATATTGCTTGAATAACTTGACATAGGAAGCTACATAGTGCCAAAACTCATTATTTTACCATCTTTACATCTAGTTAAAACAGCTGGCACCATTCCCAAAGACAAAATCCGACACAAAATTGAAAACGTAGTAACGTACTAATGAAGTTCAGCCATCTCGCCGGCACATACATTTCCACAGCATTCGCTGATCAAAGCCGCAATGTAACGATATTGCTTTCCGCAGCCGCGCTCGAAAGTCGTATCGTAGCCTCCGGCGAATCAATCACGTTAATTATGTACCCACGGTACATGTTCTGTGTAATAAAATTGTATGAGGCATTTGCCTGGGAATGGTTGTTTACCGTGGCTAGCTGTTTTAGAATGATGAAATGAAATGTCTTTATTTTGTATAGGCTACTTACGAAGTGTCAATTACGATATGTTTTCTTACCCTACCACTGGAACACAACCTCATTTAAGATCATCCGACTACTACTACTACAATACACAGCGAGTTTATCTCTTTTCTTTGCAATCATCTTTTTTGTTTTTTTTTTTTTATTTTATTGATACTTTTGTGCGAATGAGGGTAATTTTTTACGGATAAAATGCTACACGATAATTTGGCACGTTTTTTATTGGTTCACGCAAATACCTAGAGTTGATACTGACGTGCGAGTGAGGCCAAAATATACTGTCAAAAAATGCTACAATATCATTGGAGTACAAAGGGAAATATTCCAACTGCTCGCGATTAGATCGCGATAGGTCTGATGGGCAATCTAGTAATAAGAAGTCCTCGGTTCGAATTCAGCTATCTCCAGTTTGTTTTTTTAATCATTACCTGTAAGTATATATTTTTATTATTATTTAGTTACAGCTTTGAAATATTATAAATATTGTCGACTTTCAAAATTATTTTGTCAAAGAAGTTTCACTTCTGACATGTATACTTCGTTCGCACGAACATTTTTATTTAAAACATCTATACATCTTTTTTTTTAACATGGAGAAAAAAATACCCCCAGAAACTTGCCTTACATATTACTAAACAGGTTTGTTTAGAAATAGCATAAGTAAGTTAACAAGTACACAGACACTGCCTTTTTAAATCTTTCTGATCAGAATCTTTCCTATTAATTTGCGAATCTGGTTTCATGAATATTGTACAAGTAGCAATTGTTCTGAAACATCTAAAAATGCAACACAACAATAAAATATCTCTTCGTACTAATTTGCGAAAAATGATTGCTTTCATCTCCCCTAGAATAATCCCAACCTTCAGAATTACCCAAATAAGTCACCCGAAACCGAGAATTCGTGGAATTGTTGTTCTCATCTGACTCAGTAATTATTTGGTGAGATACAAATAGTCTGCTTTAATATTTATTAGGGTTCCGTACCCAAAATGTAAAAAGGGGACCCTATTACTAAGACTTCGCTGTGCGTCTGTCTTTCCGTCTCTCTGCCTGTATAAGTATTACCTACTATTGACGCTATAGCAACAAATACTTAAAACAGAATAAAAAAACTATATGTATGCGTAATGTATATTACATTAGGAGCATGGTGGGGGGCTACCATACAACTAACGTATTTTTTAACTCTTTTGTACAGATATTATCTCTGAGATGTATCAGATATAGATCTTATGTAGCTACGGATCCCTTTGTGCGTGAGTTCGATTCGCACTTAGCCTGTTTTTTTCCTTTTGTCATTATCCAGGCTCACCTGTGATAATTTTCAGAAGCACTCTCATTATCTTATGTACCTATCTTTCGCCCCTCTATTTACGGTATAACAATTTACGATCATTTCCCTCGAACGAGATCCGATTACTCAGTGGGATCGTAAAATAAGTAATTTATAGGAAAGGAAAGAGGGTTTTCTTCGCGTACATAAATATCGCTACACCTGCGAGAGGATTCTACAGGTTATCTTTTATTGCTGAGACGAGAGGCTTCAGATAAAGAAAATCTATAGAAAGGTAACATTACGTATATTATTCAATTTGGTCTATCTCGGTAGATGTATTCGGAATTTATGTATGAAGATGGAAAGGTTAGAAATTGAAATGTAATCAAATTGTAGATTTTATGATCATAATTTTGCCTTAGGTATAACGCGTAGGTGGGTAATAATGTGAATTTAACGTAATAAAAGTCGGCAGATATACATTAAAATCTTTTGGAATATATATTACAGAAAATACATTTTTATGACGGTTGCAAGTAGAATGGCTTTCTATATTATCGTATTGAGTAATGTTCAATTTAGATAATATGCAGTCCAAAACAACCCTATCGTAAATTTAAGCTAAACAGCAACTACCGATTTGAATTCATGTCTTACGCAATCGACCAGATTATACATAATCACTAAATTAAGTATAATTAGGTATAGCGTAAGGTTAGTGCCGATATTGAAATAGTCATAACGTTGTCGCTGTCGAGCTAATTTTAGTACCTATAATTCAAAACCTTAAATAACCTTCGTTTCGGCTCCGGTGTCGCTAGCACCGCATCTATTTCCAAATAACAGAAAATTCAAGCGGTACTATGCTTTGATTTGAAGGGTGAAGTGAGGCGTCGTCCTGAGTGAGTTTAATCAGAGGCGTTCCAAGTACCTTAGAAGTAGTTACGCATCTGTGGTTAGCCATAGATGCCCTTAGATGAGACTGATCTTACATGGGGTTAATTAAAAATGTCCATGAGCGATGGCCCAATGGTTGAAACTTGCCCTCTCGATCGGGAGGCCCAAGGTTGAAACTCAGGCACACCACTGATTTTTATAAAATTATGTGCGTATTAGAAATTAATTACTGCTTTTCCGTGAATTAAAACATCGTAATGAAACGTAAACACTCGAGAGTTCTTTAAAAAAAAAGTTTTCGAAGGTGTGTGAAGTCCAGCAATTCGCACTTGGCCAGCGCGGTAGACTATGGCCTAAACTCTCTCATTCTGTGAGAAGATACCCAGCAGTGGGTCAATAACGGGTTGACGAGACTCCATGAGTGACAGTGGCCACTTGCAATCAAGTGGATTGCATACTCGTCGGAATCGGCACTCACAATTCACGTAATATAATATAGTAGTCGGTTATTTCTTCAATGTAATGTCCTTCAAGCCAAAACTTTGAGCTTAGGTACCCTACTTACGCTATTTGTATACGTTATACAAATTACAAATGGCACCGTCCTCTAAAGTAAACTCTAAAGTATGTACTGACCAGAAGCTTTCATGAGTACACGAGCGGAAAAGTCGTTACAAATGTTAGTACGTAATTACTTCTGTACATGTATATTATAGTCCTATTTATTTTTAGTAGGTACCTATTGCTCTAAGTATTAGTAGCACGAGTTGAGTATTCACTGAACACGACATAATGAAGTACATATTGCAATCAATTTTAGAAATAATATTGTATTTTTATTACGTTAATCTTGTCGCGAACTCCCTGCCGTCGAATGGAGGGGTTCGCGTACCCCACTTTGCGAAACCCTGGTCTATAACATAGACACTATCACACATGAAAGAATGAGTATTGTTCAAACGTCAAGGTGCCTAGCGTTTCGCTGGAAGGGCGTGGTTGCATCACATTTATTTGAGACCTCATTTTAGTCTCTGGAAGACACAACGCATCTGTAATTGACTTCAAATGTAACACGTATACTATATGAAGTAGCTTACAGATGCCCAGCGCTAGAGCAGTGATAGCGTAATGGTTGAAACCTACCCTCTCGATCGGCAGTTTCGAGATTTAAGCCCAGGCACGCACCACAGATTTTACTAAAATTATTAGAAATTGATTATCACTGCTTTTCGGTGAAGGAAAACATGGTGAGGAGACCTACACGCCCGAGTGTTTTTTTTTTAAAAAGGTCTCGGTCTCACACACCTGTGAAGTACACCAATTCGCACTTGGCCAGCGCGGAGGAGTATGGTCTACAACTCTCTTATTCTGAAAGAAGACACGGGCCCAGCAGTGGAACAATAATGGGTTGATGACTACAGATGCTCATACGCGGCAGTGGCACCAGGTGCATTTCACTCTCGTTTGTAATTCTCTCTTATACAAAAAAAAAACATTATGTAATTCTTCCAACAGGTTTAACGACTTGCTTGAAAGAGATGAACAGAGAAGTCGACTCGCCACGATCCAGAAAGCCTTCAACGTATTAGTTCTAAACGCCTTAGCAGATGGCGCGAACGTCGCTGACTTGTTGCGGAGTCCTGTTGAGATTCAGTGTGAATTAGCGTTAGGTAAGTCTTTTGAAATTTCCTGTTCTAAGAGTTTATCCTCCCTATGTGTATGAAATTGAAAAAAATATATACCTAATATAGGTACATATGCCTGAAAACGGAAAACAAAACTATGAATATAAATGAATATTGAACAGTGATACATCCATTGGTAATATAAACAAAAAGTAAAAACAGAATGTGCTTTAATAAACCTATATTTCGTGAGTTTCAATTATCTTCTATCGTACTAAGCTTGAATTTATATATAGGTGACAATAGAAAATTTTCAAAACGGGTCCATATTAAAACAAATACCAAATATTTATTTTTAGTTTCACAACAATTTATTCACGTCTTTTTTCAAACAGTAGGTACAATGAAAAATAGATTCTTTTCTTTTTTATAAAAACATAAATTTTAATATGATGAAGTAATAAAGTATTGTTACAGTCTTAAATAATTTATGACATAAAACTATAATTTACCATAATTATAGTTTTGTGACTTATTTTTCTTAACCATAATAAGTATACCATGTTTCCTAACTTGAATATAACGTCCATTATTCAAATAACTGTTTCAACAAGAAGTATAACAAACAAAAGAGCTCCAATAATAAAAATGATGCAAATATTCACAGGCACAATTCCATGGAAATGAGCGAAAGATCGCGTTGAAATATTACCGACGCTATATTTGTTATGCTACTTGTTGATTATAAACGAAATTGCTTCTGAATATAATTAATCAGACTAACAGAATTCCGAGTACTTTTTATATTATAGACATAACTTTTTTTTTATCTGACTGAAGTAGCAAACGAGCATGCAGTCCACCTGATGGTAAGTGCCCACTGCCGACCATGGAAATCTGTAATCAACTTCATACAGAACATGGGTTCCATCTGAAGTCAATCACAGATGTGTTGCTACTCCCGAGGACTATGATGGTCGCCTCATGTGAAAGTGTGCCGGCAACCACACCCTTCTATCGAAACGCAAGAAATGCTTCACGTTAGAAATAGGTGTGGCGGTGGTACTTCCCCGGTCGAACTACACTGGTTCTACCACCTGTATAACTTTGAATGTATAACTACTAATATTTTATGACTAGCTGTACCCGCGGCTTCGCCCGCGTAAAAATGAGTGTATCGCAAAGTTTTTCCCGCACAAATCTCGACCCCGTTGAAATTATATGATAAACAGTAGTCTATAATTATGTTATTCCACAACCTTTTCTATAGTGCAAGTCCTATACAAATAAGTTTAGCCACTCGGCCGGCGATTACCCGGACATACAAAGAGTGAAGAAACGAATTTAAAGTATGTATTTGTGGTTAGGATCATAATTGTTATGTAAAAATATTTTAAAAATTAGACAAATTAAAATTGGAATTTTAAAATTAGTGTTTCGTCGCCCTTGACGGAATTATTAGTATTCAACATCAACATTTAATTTATCGATAGACTTCGTAGTTGTTTTGTAAATAACGCCACCTATCGTATTCAATACATTCAATGTAATTCAACATAGTAGTGGATAGATGGCGCAAGTATACCTAATATATAACTCATCGGTAATTATCGTATCGGTAAAATTAAATCTTTATATCACATTTATTTGTATGATAATTAATTGTTATCGATTTATAGGTATGTATTATATTTCATAACTAGCTGTACCCGCGGCTTCGCCCGCGTAAAAATGAGTGTATCGCAAAGTTTTTCCCGCACAAATCTCGACCCCGTTAAAATTATATGATAAACAGTAGTCTATAATTATGTTATTCCACAACCTTTTCTATAGTGCAAGTCCTATACAAATAAGTTTAGCCACTCGGCCGGCGATTACCCGGACATACAAAGAGTGAAGAAACGAATTTAAAGTATGTATTTGTGGTTAGGATCATAATTGTTATGTAAAAATATTTTAAAAATTAGACAAATTAAAATTGGAATTTTAAAATTAGTGTTTCGTCGCCCTTGACGGAATTATTAGTATTCAACATCAACATTTAATTTATCGATAGACTTCGTAGTTGTTTTGTAAATAACGCCACCTATCGTATTCAATACATTCAATGTAATTCAACATAGTAGTGGATAGATGGCGCAAGTATACCTAATATATAACTCATCGGTAATTATCGTATCGGTAAAATTAAATCTTTATATCACATTTATTTGTATGATAATTAATTGTTATCGATTTATAGGTATGTATTATATTTCATAATGAACTAAGGATCAGGATGACATCAGGGCAAAATGGCTAATATGGCGATAGTTGGAATTTGGAATTAAACAAAAGTCGCGATATACCGAGTGAACAACTTCCGACAGAAGGACGGACGAATTACACCACGGACACGTAATGAAACACGTCAAATTAGTGCGAAACTAAATTTAATAAACAATTGTGCCGAGGTCTTATAGAATCGGTGCGTGATCTCGAAAGCGTGTTTCAGGCCACTTTTGTAGCGCCATCTAGTTCATTGTTGGCGAACTAAATACATTAACACCGAGTTTACAGATATATGTATGCTGTCGACTCAAAATCAATATTTTTTAATGTTTTAATAATGAGATAAGTTTTCAATCAAGTCTATCTTGCCCCTTGACGGAATTTTATTATCGTACCCTTTGAAGGAAATTATATAATTTGATATCTCTAATAACTTTAAACGTATTTATTTGATGCATACAGTGAAAAGACAATTTTGATCTTTGTTATAATTACGAAGCTAACGAATGCATTTATTTACATAAGGATTAATACTGTGCAGCGGACAACAGACTCGAAAATGACGTTTATTTTTAGTTATAACATGGAACATAAAAATAATTATTGTGAGTTAACTATATGAGATATAGATATTATGCTATCGTGGATTTATTTTATATTTAAGTTTGCAATCCAGTATTTCGTGGCTCATAACGAAATAATTAGTAACTCAACATCAACATTTAACTTATCGATATTACTTTGTAGTTGTATTGTAGATAACGCCATCTATCAAATGTTCGTTCAACGTAATTCAACAGAACAGTGATAGATAGCGCAAGTATACCTAATATTTAGCTCATCGGGAATTCCAAGTAATATTATTCGTATCTTTCGCATTATAAATACATTTTCATATTATAAACCCATATTATGGGTAAATTAAATCAAATTTATCTATTTGATTTATCTATTTGAATGATAATTAATTGTTACCAATTTAAATGTATTATTTCTGAACGAACTCACGATGACGTCCAGGCCAAATGGCCAATATGGCGATTGTCATTTGCATTGTAATTTAACAAAATTCGCGACATATCGAGTTTTACGGATATATGTTGTCGACTCAAAATCAATATTTTTTAATGTTTTATTATTCACATAAGTTTTTAATCAAATCTATCATACCCCTTGACGGAATTAGTAGTACACCTCTTTGTCAAAAGCCAATATGGAGATTGTCATTTGCATTGGAATTTAACAAAATTCGCGACATACCCTGTTTTACGGATATATGTTTTCGACTCAAAATCAATATTTTTGAATGTTTTATTATTCACTTATGTTTAGTACAACTCTTTGTCAAAAACGAACTACCATACAAACATTTATGCTCGATTTTAACATTTTCAACCCATTTTTTGAAATAAAAAGTAGCCTATAATGGATCCCAAGGTCACCACTATCTGTGTACATAATTTCATAAAAATCGGTTCAGTAGTTTTGTCGTGAAAGAGTAACAGACAGACAGACAGACAGAGTTACTTTCGCATTTATAATATTAGTAGGGATTGGTTGTATTAACAATATCGGGATATACTTTTTCAACTAACTCCTCCACATTTAAACGAAGACGTATCGATATAAAGATTGATTTTAACTTTTCCGGTTAACAAAGCACTATTATCTACTTGACGTAAATCATTAGAAAATTGGAATATCACTGAACAGCGACATATATCCTAAGTTCATATTTTGTTTCATGTGGTCAAAGATAAGATCTTTTAAGAAGTGCATCGGGATATTTGTGTGCGTAAATCCCGCATTGTTCTTTGTAAAGCAAAAGACATAATCAAAACACTTTTACAATTCATACGAACAGAGCGCACCCGCTCGCAGGGCGCTGCCGCACGCTCGCTTATTTTTTATGTTTTCTTTTAAGTTCCAACCTAACCTAACCCATCCTGTTTAAAAAGCTACAGCTAAATCCAACTCTTAACAGTAACATGACAATACTCCTGCATTTTCAGGGTTGAGGTATTCAAAGTGACACTTTTCATCATAATGTTCTCTCAGGAACGGGTTGTAATGTATTGTAATCAATAAGTACCAAACTCATACGGCTTAAGTAGGTTGTGTACTAAGATTATCAGGGTTGATGAATTTATATGAATACATAGCAGACCCGGCCACGCGTTGCTGTGGTTAAAGAAATGTTACATAAACAAATTTAAAATTGTGTTATTTCGTATTTGTAAGAAATTAAAATACTACACAGTTGTTAGTAGACAACATGTACCATGTAAACTTATAAATAAGGTAAGAAGGGCAGATGGTATTAAATTTTCAACAATGACATTTATAATTTTTTATTAAAAAAAAATTACATTCAATATAATTCAGCACTTCTCGGTGTACAATATTTTTAGTTCACCTGTCTTTATTTATTTAAATTAAAGTGTCGAATAATGAAGCACTATTAATTAAAAAGCAGGAATAGTTTTATTGTTCATTAAACTAACTTAAATTATTGTTCACTATACTATACTTCAGTCTAAGTAACCGTCTACGATAACTCCAAAAATTAAAAACAAAGAATATTGAGATTTAACTGTATTGCGATCACCACAACATAAAAACCACGTTAGTTTGTCTTTCCTACATTAAGTACATCGACAAACAAAAGCAAAATAGGTTAGGTAGCGCCTCCTAACTGTCACATCAGTACGAATTTAAATGTAATTTGCGTTCAAAAATACTTCATCAAAATAAAGAGGTTATATAAAGAAAAATTGTTTGCAGTAAACTATGAATAAAAAATAACTTTATGTAATATTGAGTCAACTGTTCGATTGATATAATTTTACACTTTGTTTTTAGGGTTATGTATGTCAGGTGAACGCATCAATATTATTTTATTCTTATTACATGTATTGTTGCCAGTAATAAATTAAAATTGTATGGATTTATATATTAATAAAATATTTGTCCTTTATCTCTTAAATTGCTTTTAAAATTATTTGTCAATTTTAGTTTAAGGAAATACGAAATTAAAATAAAAAAACTGACTAAGTGAAACGGTATTGATTTATCGATACATTCGGTTCATGTAGATGACCGTAACGTAAACAGCGCCATCTAATATCTCAGACATATTACTATTTCGATTTGGCGGTAACGTGGCATCATCGCAGAATATACTGAGATACCTTTTTATTACTTTAGTAACTTATATGGATATATTTATATCTGGTTATAATATTAAATTGTATGTCATATGAAATTTTAACAAAGCACCATTAATACATTCGGTTCATGAAGATGACTGTATCGTAAAGAGCGCCATCTAATATCTCATTTAAATTATTTAGCGATAAGGTTGCGTATCAACGCAGAATATACTGAGATGGCTATGTATTAGGTACTTTAGTAACCTTTGATCACCAATATTTCTGATCGAAGTTAGTAACTTATACTTATCTTTGGTCATAATATTAAATTGTAGCTTATGTGAAACGGTTGTAATTTTAATAAAGCGCCATTACTTACTTAATCAAGTTAACAGATAACATTACACCGCCATCTGTTATTAGGATTATATAAAGCTAACAGCTGAAGCTAAAAAAATATTTGCAATTATACCTATGAATTAAGATCTTTTTCATCAGAATTTGTGTCTTTGCTTAGTAATTATATTACATACCCGAAAGTACTAAATAGCTAACTTCTATGGCTTAGGCTTGAAGCAAACTTCTATGGCTTAGACTTGAAGTACCCCTGCATCATCAGGGTTGAGGAGTTAAAGGTCAAAATTTTCATCATGGGTCTTTGCTTAGTAATTATATTACATACCTTAAAGCACTAAATAGCTAACTTCTATGGCTTAGGCTTGAAGTACCCCTGCATCATCAGGGTTGAGGAGTTAAAGGTCAAAATTTTCATCATGTGTCTTTGCTTAGTAATTATATTAAATACCTGAAAGCATCAAATGCCCATCTCGTATAGTTTAGGCTAGCAGTATCCTTCATCATCAGGGGTGAGGAGTTGAAGGTCGAATTTTTCATTTTGTGTCTTTGGTTAGTAATCATATTACATACCGCAAGCACCAAATGGCCATCTCCTATGGCTTAGGCTTGAAGTAACTCTGCATCATCAGGGTTGAGGAGTTGAAGATCAAATTTTTGTCCCATGAATTTGTTTAACAATCTTATTATATATCCATAAAAACAAATTGACTTACTTCTACGGTTCTGGCTAGCAGTACCCCTGCATCATCAGGATTGAAGAGTTGAAGGTCAATTTTTTTAGGAAATAACTGCTTAGTAATCTCATTCTACATTCAACCCAATTGGACTCCTACAGCTAGGTTTGGCCGAGTATCGCTAATTTAGTTAATTTGCTTCAAAGAAATGGATCCTATGATCAGAACCGTATCAAACTCATCAGAGTACCCTTGAAGTACATTCTTTCAAATAAAGTTAGAAAGAAATTGAGTTATTCATCTATTTATCGCGCACATCGTTAATGCAAATATCAGACTTATGCGCTTTTCATAGGGATGCCACTGTCAAAAGTGAACTAAAAATAAATGACCCCGTGACACGCACTACATTTCAAATGAAAAAAAAAATCATCCAAATCCGTTCACCCAGTGCGGAGAAATCGAGTAACAAATATAAAATAAAAAATAAAAATAAAAAAAAATACAGACGAATTGATAACCTCCTACTTTTTGGAAGTCGGTTTAAAACTATGTTTTAAAATAAAAATCAAAGCGAAACACTAAATTTTATTGAGGTGGTCTCAAAATTGACGGACTTTCATAGAAACTTACATGTCCTATTTGGGTTAAATTGGGGGGGGGGGGGGGGTCAGAAAATTCATTCTTAACTGACGTCTACGTCATAAAAGGAACCCCTAGTAAAAATCATATTCGTATCTTTAGCAGTTTAGGCTCTACGATGTTTATTCAATAGATGAGTGAGAGAGCATCCTTTCGTTTTTATATAAGTATATATAGATATAGAAATATAGATTTGTATAGTATCAAATAACATAGGTACACACATAACCAATAAGAATACATAACAAAGGAATACATTTTACAGACCATAACATGTTTAGTTTCAACCAATTCAACTATGCAGTTACTTATCATATTAACACTTATCGAACACAGAATAAATACTGCGTAGTTTTAAATTGATATAACTTTTTTATTTATAAACCGATTTACATAAAATAAACACTAAATGTTAAGTGAAGTTTCCCACAACACATCGACGAAAATTATATTCAAATTGTTTAAGCCGTTTCTGAGATTAGCGTTTTCAAACACACAGACAAACAGACAAACAGACAAACAGACAAACAGATAAACAGACAAACAGACAAACAGACAAACAGAAAAGATTTCTAAAAACCATTATTTTGGGTTCTATATCGTTTTAAAGACCTCTAGAAATGGTTTTCACCTAAATTTATTCCATGTACAGACAGCGACCTCTTACAGATTTATTATAGTATAGAAGAAGAAGAAGATAGAAGAAGATGAGTACATGTCATACTTTTTATTCATAGTGTAATTAGTGGAATACGAACATAAAAATGCCTTCGGTCACTATAAATGTATTATATTGATATCGTTAGAACACTTTAATGATTGTATTTTTAATCATCATTAGTCATCGATGTCTTTTTATCAATAAAGAACAAAATTCATTATAACTCTAACTTAGTATTTCAATTAACCTTAGGCTGCCCTATTCCAATTTGAAATAAGACATTCTGATGTCAAGTATTAAGTATAATTAGTACTTGCGTATAAAATTCGTTTAAGTTGATTGCTCCGATACAATGATCGTAAGTTAATTAACTCAATAAATATTAGGTTTAAAAATACCTGTACCGTATGATCGGATGTTATTTGAAAAGTTTTATGAACATTGTTGAAACGCATAACAGTATCATCTTTTGTCATAAAACAAGCGAACAACAATATTGGCCTGATAAAAAATACAAATACTCGCCGACCTGATTTTGTGGGAATAATTGACTGAACATACTGAAATATTACCGAGCTTTTTGCACTACTTGTTGATTAAACTGGGAATTGCTTGTATAATGCATAAACTTGAGGTATTGCAACTTATTTATGCAAGCCTTTTTCGCTCCCGCCAATGTTTAAAGTTTAGATTTAACAGTGCACGTTTAACGCTAATATTTAATATTAACAACCGAACTTTAACAAAATTCTTGTACTTTAAACCGTGGAGCATAGTAAAGCGTCTTTTTTTGTTTCAGAACTTCTATCGAATGGAAAACATCCAAAGGGCATGATAGCCATTTACCGAGACATTTCCGATTTAGAACCCGATGACTCAAAAATAACAACGTTAGCTCATTCTAGAATAACCAAATTGCACAAGAAATTAGAAGAAACGCTACCCGAAGGACATATTATAAGACTAGAGTAAGTTCCTCTTTAAATATTAGATATGATATTATCTCAGTTCTTACTAATATAAATATTCAACTTTGTGAGGATCTACGAGTGTTTGTTATTATTTCAAAAACTACAAATCGCATTTGCTGAAATTTGGCATACATTATGTATGACGTGGATTAACACATCGGATAGGATCGTAGTAAACGCGACCAAAGCGGGACCAGCTGCGGGAATAAGCTATAATAATTCGAATAATTTCCAGAGTATATCAGAAAGATAAGTTCGTAGATTTCATTATTGCTCTTTTAAACAGAACCACATCAGCGGATTCGTCGCGCACTGACGGTTCAGACAACGAGGAGAAACTATCTCCGTTTAGGGACAGGGTGCAGGCTGTAGTGAGCTCGCTGGTCGACGACAGCCTTAGTACTGAGCCCGACCAAGGGAAAGGAAGAAAAAAGACTGTACAGGTAACCACTTAAGTTTGTAGAAATATCCAATTAGCCTATTCCTGGGCAGCATGTAGCTAATTTTCGATTATTTTATTGTTTATAAGCGAAATAACTACCAAGTTTTTCTAATATAACAACCTAATGTTCTTCAGAGAGTACTATTATTTTATGTATTTAGGATTAGGCACACATTATGTTAATACGAAAATAAACCTCTCTTAACAACATATACCGAAGAATCCAAAACATCGTTTATTGTATCCTCTAATTTACTTGAGAATATAAATAGAATTCACAAACACTTCCTTTTATACATTTTTTTCAAATGACGCATATAATTTGATATATTGTTTCACATCTCTCCTCATTTTCTTACTTATTTTTCCTTATCCGCTATAGCACATTTATCGTTCTATATATCGCCATTACCAACTGCTTTATTTTTCAGGAAGTATTTTTGGAGCACATCACTCATCTTAGGATATGTATAGAACATAATCGTCTCTATAAGGTTACCGTTAAGCAAATTGAAGACGTAGCTAAGAGTATACTAAATAACGCCAAAGAGAATTATGATAATCGTTCGAGACATCCCCCAATTTTGATATACGGGCCTGATGCATCCGGGAAAAGCACTTTATTAACGCACCTATACTTCAAGTGTGAAGAGTTTTTTCCTAAACCGGTCCTAAGGATAATAAGATTTTCAGCTTCTACACCAAGATCGGCCTACAATTTGGAGCTAATAAGAGTGATGTGCCAACAGATATCGATTATTTTGAACATTCCCGAAGGCTACTTGCCCAAAGATGCAAGCTTCGATCCTCTGTATATAAACAATTGGTTCCAAAGCTTGCTCAAGAGATGTGAAGACATGGAAAACGAGATTTTGCTGATATTTATTGACAATGTGCATCGTGTTAACCCCTTAGAATGTGATATAGTTACGGGGCTATCTTGGTTACCGATGTCTTTGCCAAGAAACGTGTTCCTAGTTTGCACGAGTGCGGTCTCCCTAGAGCAATTGCAATTAACTCCTGCACAGAAGGAGAAATTTAAAGGTCAGAATTGTTACCACTTGCTAGACGCGATAGAGGAGACGCCCGAGAACAATAGTTATGGAGACTTCATCGACGGTGCCTTTGATAATTTAGAAGTTGTGTTCGGGGGTAAAGCGTTTAGTAAATTGGCTGGTAAATATTTACATGTTCTCAACTTCAATATAATTGCAACACAAATAGCATTTGATTAAGTTTGCTTGTTGTATTTCAGGTTACATAACATGTTCTGAATTCGGTCTCACTGAACTCGAGTTGTTGGAACTTTTGATGCCTACGAGCAACAGTGAGGCCGTGATTACACTGAAGGATGCCAACTTCAACTTTTCCTCTGTTTGCGTCGCGAAATACATGATGAGTAAGTTTAGTTGAAAGGATTACTTTTCTCATTTCTATTTATTTTTGGTTATTTCTCTCTCTGTGATTCGTGTTTGTTGTGACCTTGTGTTTGGTTTTATACTTATTTTTAGCTTTTAATAATGATATGCTTATTATTTGATTTGTATATTGTTCTAACTTAGACACAAATATGTATTTGATTCAAATAATAAGTGATTTACTAACATCAATATACTTACAATTCTTACAATACTTACAATTCTTATATCATCTGACTGTGCTGGGAACTTGCGCATATTAATCGTACATTGAATGTTATTGTTATCATCAAGGCCACAAATTTAACAGATTATGCTGTACCTTAAAACTATGTTTTACGTCACAGTGATTTCCAGATCTCCGCAGATTGCATGTAAACTGTCAATAGCTGTAAAATCTTTAATTTTCACAATTATTTTGTGTGCTAAACATTTATAGGAACTTTTATGAACGTATGAACTATTTAACCTTACATCAGGGAACATCAGGATCATTTCCATTTAATAGTAACTTAATATTTCCAAGAAGTATCTTTCGATTTATCTGCCTCTTTATATTTATATAGTGAACACGAAGCATATTATATTTTTAGTACTATAAGTTTCATTTTTATTGCGTGCTATTTGGCAGGTAGTACGGCTTTCCGATAACTACAATGTGTATATTGTACTCGAATGAGAATTGGTATATCGGAACATTTTTATGATTTGTTTGTTTAATGTTATTGAAACAAACTTTTGAAACAGTGTTTCAAAACAGTCTGTTATTTTGTGTAGTTATATCTTGTATAGTAATATTTTGTGTAGTAGTATCTGCTCTGGATAATCACTTTGTTTGGGTTATTTTGATCGTTAAATCAACGATTATTATTATTATATTCTTATATAATCAATTGGTCAGTTATACAAGACATGAGCCTCGAATTATTACGCTCGTAATTTCCACTACTCTTCATTAGCATTTCTTGATGGAAACATGCTCCAACGTGATGTAGGAATTTTTTTCACTAGTAAAAAGGGAGACTCACGCTGAGTATGCGAATACAAATAGCGTCCATATAATTTAAGAAAGTTGTGTCCGAAAAATATTGTCGTTAATTTAACTCAGAAACACCTTATGAAACATATACGGTTTTGAGAAAATATTATGGTGAATTAATATTTTTAATATTTTATGAGTATTTACCAATAAACGGTTTTAATTTAATTTCTGCCCATATTTCCTTTAATGCATAGATCAAGATTATGGAATCTGTTGTGGCGGCGAGAAATCGTTGACAACCTTTTGCGGTTGATTAATCGTTTTATTCTACGTCTAGTTTAACATTATACTTCGTGTTTAGTTTTTTTTTAAATCCACCTGATGACAATTGGTTATTTCCATCCATGATATCTGGAAACAGGTGCGGTGGTGGTACTTCACCGGTCGAATCATGTGTGTTCTATACCATCTCAAAAGTTGCAATTTTATGCACCATCATCATCAGCCCGCATCAATAATTGCTGATCCGATCTGCAACTCTCATCCAGTTACTTCTCACCGCTCAGTGCAGGAAGCGCAGTAATAGTAGTAACGGGGGACTTCTTACCCTACCTAACCACATATACGACGGCTTTGTCAGCGGTATAGGGGGGGGGGGATAAGGATTATTCGGGTCTCGAGGGTCTCCTCTTTACCCGGGCAGTTCTCAAATGTTACATCCTAGGTACTCAACTGAGGGCTGCCAAGCTATCTCCGTCCCGCGGAGTCTCAGCGGCGCTAGCATGATACGCTTGCAGGAAGCACAGAAACGCATCAAAGCAGTATTGAGTGACGCGTACATTACCTTGTAGAAACACTAATCTCCGAGAACGTGGTATCGGGGCGCAGCACGTGGCGGTGGCGCGCGGCGGCGGCCAGCGCGCGCGCGCGGCGCCGCTACGTGCGCGTGCAGAGCGCGCTGCGCGACGCGCACTCCGACCTCGCGGCGCTGCACTTCGCGCACTTCCTGCACGACGCCGACGACACGGACACGTCCGAGGCGCAGGAACCAGGTTTGATTGCAGGTTTTGTTGCACACTTTTCTTTTTTTTTTGTTTGTTTTGTAACTTAAAATAGAATAGGTTTAATACTCGGTAAAGAATAAATACTGTACGCGCCACTACGTGCGCGTTCAGAGCACGCTGCACTTCGCGCACTTTCTGAACGACGCCGACGACACGGACACGTCTGAAGCGCAGGAACCAGGTTTGATCGCAGGTTTTGTTACACACTTTTCTTTTTTTTGTTCGTTTTGTAACTTAAAATGAAATAGGTTTAATACGCGGTAAATAACAAATACTGGACGCGTCGCTAAGTGCGCGTGCAGAGCGCGCTGCGCGACGCGCACTCCGACCTCGCGGCGCTGCACTTCGCGCACTTCCTGCACGACGCCGACGACACGGACACGTCCGAGGCGCAGGAACCAGGTTTGATTGCAGATTTTGTTGCACACTTTTCTTTTTTTTTTGTTTGTTTTGTAACTTAAAATAGAATAGGTTTAATACTCGGTAAAGAATAAATACTGTACGCGCCACTACGTGCGCGTTCAGAGCACGCTGCACTTCGCGCACTTTCTGAACGACGCCGACGACACGGACACGTCTGAAGCGCAGGAACCAGGTTTGATCGCAGGTTTTGTTACACACTTTTCTTTTTTTTGTTCGTTTTGTAACTTAAAATGAAATAGGTTTAATACGCGGTAAATAACAAATACTGGACGCGTCGCTAAGTGCGCGTGCAGAGCGCGCTGCGCGACGCGCACTCCGACCTCGCGGCGCTGCACTTCGCGCACTTCCTGCACGACGCCGACGACACGGACACGTCCGAGGCGCAGGAACCAGGTTTGATTGCAGGTTTTGTTGCACACTTTTCTTTTTTTTTTGTTTGTTTTGTAACTTAAAATAGAATAGGTTTAATACTCGGTAAAGAATAAATACTGTACGCGCCACTACGTGCGCGTTCAGAGCACGCTGCACTTCGCGCACTTTCTGAACGACGCCGACGACACGGACACGTCTGAAGCGCAGGAACCAGGTTTGATCGCAGGTTTTGTTACACACTTTTCTTTTTTTTGTTCGTTTTGTAACTTAAAATGAAATAGGTTTAATACGCGGTAAATAACAAATACTGGACGCGTCGCTAAGTGCGCGTGCAGAGCGCGCTGCGCGACGCGCACTCCGACCTCGCGGCGCTGCACTTCGCGCACTTCCTGCACGACGCCGACGACACGGACACGTCCGAGGCGCAGGAACCAGGTTTGATTGCAGGTTTTGTTGCACACTTTTCTTTTTTTTTTGTTTGTTTTGTAACTTAAAATAGAATAGGTTTAATACTCGGTAAAGAATAAATACTGTACGCGCCACTACGTGCGCGTTCAGAGCACGCTGCACTTCGCGCACTTTCTGAACGACGCCGACGACACGGACACGTCTGAAGCGCAGGAACCAGGTTTGATCGCAGGTTTTGTTACACACTTTTCTTTTTTTTGTTCGTTTTGTAACTTAAAATGAAATAGGTTTAATACGCGGTAAATAACAAATACTGGACGCGTCGCTAAGTGCGCGTGCAGAGCGCGCTGCGCGACGCGCACTCCGACCTCGCGGCGCTGCACTTCGCGCACTTCCTGCACGACGCCGACGACACGGACACGTCCGAGGCGCAGGAACCAGGTTTGATTGCAGGTTTTGTTGCACACTTTTCTTTTTTTTTTGTTTGTTTTGTAACTTAAAATAGAATAGGTTTAATACTCGGTAAAGAATAAATACTGTACGCGCCACTACGTGCGCGTTCAGAGCACGCTGCACTTCGCGCACTTTCTGAACGACGCCGACGACACGGACACGTCTGAAGCGCAGGAACCAGGTTTGATCGCAGGTTTTGTTACACACTTTTCTTTTTTTTGTTCGTTTTGTAACTTAAAATGAAATAGGTTTAATACGCGGTAAATAACAAATACTGGACGCGTCGCTAAGTGCGCGTGCAGAGCGCGCTGCGCGACGCGCACTCCGACCTCGCGGCGCTGCACTTCGCGCACTTCCTGCACGACGCCGACGACACGGACACGTCCGAGGCGCAGGAACCAGGTTTGATCGCAGGTTTTGTTTCACACTTTTCTGTTTTTGTTTGTTTTATGAAATAAAAAAGGAAATAGAATGTAAAAATGAATACTTCTCTATATTTTGAATCATATTATGATTTGTTCTTTAACTTTAATTAATAGTAATGTTATAAAAAACATTTTTTTATATTTACCACCTTAAGAATTTACGCAAGCTGAAGAACGTACACTTACGTCGTCTTAATTACTTACATACACTTTGTGCACGAATCTGCAAAAGCTAATTTCGCGTTTACCTCAAGCCAACTCTTGAATGAAATTGATCTTACGGTGCATATGATGCTCAGAACCTAGATTTCATTTGATCCTAAAGCTCCAACACGATTTTAATATTGACACGAATACGGTACTGCTTTTTGATGCTACTTAAACATAATTAGGTTTAATATACCTCTCTACACCTATTTCTAGCACATAAGCTTTAACTTCTGTTGTTCGTTTTAGACTCATAACTTCAAACTTAGTTACACTTAAAAAACACAGAAAAAACTTGAAGTTCTTGAAGAATATAATTCCCTAATTTGCTCACTTGTGCAAGTTTACTAAGGTCCAGTTTATTGTACATTGGTAAGAACAATCATAGCCTAATGTTAGATTGAAACTCGGCTTGTTAATCCTGGACTTGAGGTTAGGATCCCAGCCACAATTTTCCCTAAATTATAAATCAATTATCACGCTGTATCGCTTTACTGTAAAGTAAAATATCATGAGAAATGTACCTGAGAGTTCTCAAGAATAAGCTTTCAAATATGTATGTAGTCTACCAATTCGCACTTGGCCGTCGCGGTATACTCGGTAAAACTCTCATTCTCAGAAGAACCTGTTTCCCTGTATTAAAGTTATTTATTTCGACATTGTCTTTTATATTAGGTTGTGTGGACGACGACGATGCATTACTAGATTCAACGCCATTCCACTCGGGAAGCAGAACGGCCGCAGCGTTTACGCAACGACACGTTGAAGAGTCGTGGTTACATCTGCTGCTCGCGGGAGATTTCTCCAAGCTTAAAGACTTGACTGTATGCAACTTCGACTTCTTACTGGCTGCTGTAAGTTCTCTTTTAATTCATTAAATTAATTTTAGTTGGTATTTTTGTGTTAAAATACATGGGATTAGTATTAAAAGAAACGTGGCTTATTGCTAAAAGTAACGACGCTGATTAGACCTGTCTCTAAGAAAAAGACTCAGTTGTCGATTTCTTTTCGTCTTAAAGTTCGTGTATGTTTTATGTTAGCTAATAATATTATATGTATACCGTATAAGCCACGTTTATCGGTTAGTTAGATAGTTAGAAGTATACCTTCTTAGTGTAGCTTCTCAGTCTTACGGTTAAAAGACTGACTTAGACTTAAATTTTATGACTCGAGACTTAAGATTTAAACTAATTTAAAATTTAAAACTAATCAAGTCGTGGCTCTATAAAGATTACTTTAGTCTTTTCAACACAACTCAAAAAACAGTCTCATAGATCACTTAATTACGTATACTGTTGAGACGATTAACACATTATTAATACAATGCTGTAATGAATAAGATTTGAACTAAAGTTTATTAATTATAAAAATTGATATCCTAGTTACGACACTAAATAGACCCTTTAATACAACATTATCATGTTGATATAGTATCCATCCATCCATCCATCAGCCTTTTGATGTCCGCTGCTGAACATAGGCCTCCCCTAAATGGCGCCACTCCAGCCGGTCCTGTGCCCTCTGAATCCAACGGTTTCCCGCTGTCTTCTTCAGTTGATATAGTATGCATGATCGTAATATACACTTTGTAAATTGGCTACTTCAGTACTTATTTCACTCATATTATCATAAACTATGTTTTTTTATGAAGATGATTAACGGTATCGTACTTACATAGCTCGTATGATCCGTGTACGGTATATTTATTGTATTCACTACCCCGATATTTGAAGTGTTAGCAAAGTGTTACTCGTGCTGGTCTAAATAAATTTATCAAGAATATTTTATTAAAAAAGTCATTTCACATTAAACTCATCATAACTCTACTTTTATTTATTCTGCAGCGTAATAACAGTAATACTGAGGTCCCGGGAACTGTAAGCTTCTTAGAAATTAATTAGTGCCAGCAACATAGTTCTCGTTACTGTATCTCCGTTTGAAGATACCCTAGATATTTGATGAATAGTATAGCGTAAAATTTTTAATTATGTTTCTATCTTATATTTGAAACTTTCTTTGTTACTTATATTTTTACACATTTACTTTAAGTGAATTGATAGGCAACGCCGCCAGCATTCTTGGGACTCTCCCAAGAGGCAGCGATATGGACTCTTTGTTTTATATATAATTTATTTTTATTTATACTTTTCTGATAAGATTTTATAAAAAAAAATGTTTTATTTATTTTTAATATTTTATTTGTTTACATATACTGTAAATAGATTTCTTTCTTTTGTAATCAAAGTAAATTGATTGTTCAACTATTGAAGTAACATAGGCGTTTAGGTCATTAAGATATTTTATATCATTGCCGTAGAGTTAGAGTGCTATTAAAACGACTATTTTTATCCGAACCTAAAAGAATATAAATTACTTACTGTAGACGTCCGAAAACACATAAAATTTGAATCCACCTAAATGACTCAGTTACTGTTTTTGCGGATTATAAATTAATTTATTTAAATATCTTTAACTTTTACAAACATTAGAAAAAAAATAATGATTGGGACGAGCTTTTAAAAATATAAATTCCCTTGCATCATTAGACTTATTGTGCGTCATACCTACATTGAAGAGGCAGATTGGTATCATTAGGAACATGACATTCAGTTATATTTATTCCATGAATTGAACGGTTGATTGAAGAAATATGTTCATATTGGTATAATTTATTTAGTTTATCAAGTTTTCCACAGCGCACTAAGGCCTCTTGTAGACACACGTTTTTTCGGCGTAATAATCTACGGTTAATTCGCCGTGTGTAGGCGCGGTTGTCAGTGTTGTATGGATCACTGCCGTGCACTGATCTTTGCCGTGCCATGTACATGCTAGCACGTTTTTTTCACGGTAAGGTAAAGACGCCGTACGGCTCAAAAAACGTGCCATGTACAACAGGCCTAATGTTTGTTCAATTATTATTGTTCATAATATTAATGACGTACTTTTTTACCCGAGAGACTATATGATATAACACACTCGTTATAGAAATGTATATCGAGGTTTAGCACTTTTAGATTGCTATTTTGACACAAACTTCTCAAAAACATTGCCCACCATCTGACGTGGTCGGGTAAAATGGATTAAGTAAGTAAATTTTCATTTAAGCAATCGTGTCTTTCATTTCGTAATAATATTTAGTTGTATGTTTTTCTGCAGTAAAAACTGTAAAGCTTTTAACCCGTAAAATGAGTTTTTAACTAAAATTATTTGTTACAAACAGCGTAGTTAAAAATTTGGCATTTATTCTGAAAATCGCTTCTAGTGACTTATTTAAAACTCTGCGGAAAAATTATCGCCATATAATTAATTTACACATAAAGCTTGATTAACAGTATCTTATGCCACAAAAATAAAATCTCAACGTACATTTTCTTATTCCACCAATTCGCATTTGGCCAGCGCGGTATCTTCTTCAGTTGATATAGTAGACCATGGCCTCTCGCATTCTGAGAGAACACCCGTGCCCAGCAGTGGAACAATAATGGGTTGAAGAGAATCTCATTTGTGCAGGTCCAAACGGTGACCATATCGTACCTGCGGTGCATCCTGGAGCACGTACGCTGCTACATCCTGGACCGCGACGTGGAGCTCGTGTACGGCGCCGTGCGGAAGGCCAGCGACATCCTCACCAGGGATCCCATGCAACTGGGGGCGCAGGTAACGTATTATTAGAAACACTAGTCACCCGTCGCATCGGTCGAAATTCGACCGTAATTTAAATTAAAAAACTAATTTTCGTAGTAGTACGAATATTTCTCAAATTCAAATAAAATGTAATTCTCAATTAATTTTGAAAGCGCCCAATAAATATAAGAAGAGGTTTAATTAACTAAGCCGCATTTAAAAGCAATAGCGGTATTTTGACACAGACATCTGATATTTTTAACGTTATGTGTTTTCATAGTAAGTTAAAGAATGTTCTATTTCGTTTATAATGTATGTGTTTGTGACAAATGCACGATAGTGTGTGTAATGTGCTTTTAGTTGTTTTTATGTATGATATAATATACATGCTTTGAAAAAAATATTAACATTCTGCACTCCTTCTCTACGTCCACTATAACCGTGCAAAATTTCATACTAATCCGTCCACGCCATATTACTTAAAATTGTTTCACAAGTTTTTGCTTCACGTATTAATATATAGATTCTTCATATTTATCATTCTTCAACATTCTTCTTTCTTAATTATCATCATTATTACCATCTTATTAATATTGTAAGTCCGACAGTTTATGATGATGTATCCGTATTTGTTACTCTGCCACGCAAATAGTAATGGTCGTATTTCGCTGAAATTTGGCACTAGTGACCTAGATAAACAGGTACGAGTAGGATACTCATTGCCATGGAAGATGTGATCTAAACTGGCGATAACATGTTTTATTTGTATACAGGTAACTTCACAGGTAATTGCGATGATTTCTAAATCGTTCCTGTTTTAATTATTCTTTAACACTTTATTTTATCTGTGTCAAACTTAATTACAACAATTTCAACTTGTTTCACAAGACATTTTATAAAAAAGAATCAGAATATTTTGCTGTTATAATTTTATCTTTATAGGTTTATCATATATTTATTTATTAAACTGACAAAATGTCAAACTACCAATATGTACAGTCAGCAGCATATAGTTAGTGGCGTTCAAAGTGTCCATATTGTTAGATACAATCAAAGTGTTCAATAATATCGGCACAACCTACGTGTTCTAATTGTTCGCAACATCATAAACTTCCAAATGACAGAACATTCATAAATTCATAATGAACCACTCAAATTGTCACAATTTCAGCATCTGTTACGACACCAGCGGTAACCTAGCAACGAGACTGTTCGTAAATATAGGTACATTTTATAATATTATACCTTATGTTGCGGATATAAGGTTCCTGATCACTTACGGTATAGGACATGCTAACAATGACTCTTCTCTTCTCTGTTTTTTATATTAACAACTATCCTTTTCATATCTTGCAATGACGTCATTGACTGTCAAAGTCATAGAATCGGTCTAGGGGAACAAGAGGCATGATAAGACAAGACGAGAGGACGGACGAGTAAGACGGGTCATGCACACATACCGGAAACGAAACGCTTTTGCGAGATGTTGCTGCAGCCCATCAGAACCTGCTTTCAAACAATACTCAATGGACCATGACAGTTGATTTACAATCAAATTTAGTTTAAATGCATAATTGATGTAATATTTTTTTATCCTTAATAACTACAGAAACAAGCAAGAAATAGTATTGAATTGATGATTATGTTCTCCTTTATTTTACGTTTTCCTTGAAGTTGATAGGCAATTTTAACACTGCTTTAGTCTTACCGTTATTTCATATTTTCTTTTAACATAGTAATTGGGGCAAAATGCGTAAATGTCACGGGGCATAATGGCATACACCATTATATTGCATTCTAATAATTCCATCGACAGAGTTAGTATCTCATCCGTGCTCAATTGCGTTAAGTGTTGTTAATGTTCTGTATATGGAAACATACACATATATTGCACCTGAAATACTTACCACGTCAAGTTCTACAAACCTACCCTCGTCAAGAAAAAGAAGGCCTAAGTGGGTTCATAACACACTTGAAAAAGAACAAGTTCAATCGATTGAGTCTTCTTCCTGTTCTCTCCGGAAATCAACGTTTGCCAGTGACACTATCTGATGCTGATTCACCACAACAACATTGTTCACAATTATTTGACGTGCAAAAAAGAAGTTCCTCAGAAATTCGTTTTCACATACGAGCTTAAAGTTATTCGATCGTTACTAGCAAGGATGTTCAAAGGGTTTCAAAGGATGTATATTAAAAAAAAAATAAAGACTGATGTATATTTCACAAACAATATATTTTAGCTAAAATATAATAGTTTTTCTGTAACCTCTACGGTTTTCTCATTTTTAAACTGATGAAAAGTATCTTCATTAAATTTTAAAACCCTAAATGAGATAAACATATGTCAATATTATCATTGCTCGCACAGTAAGTGATCCTTACAACATATTCGCAACATAAAGTTTAATATTATAAAATGTACCTATATTTACAAACAGTCTCGTTGCTAGGTTACCACTGACGCCGGAACATTTGTGATAATTTGGGTGGTATTAACATTATGAGTTTATGAACGTCCTGACATTTGGGAGTTTAAGATGTTGTCAACAATTAGAACACGTAGGTTGTGCCGATATTATTGAACACTTTGATTGTATCTAACAATATGGACACTTTGAACGCCACTAACTATATGCTGCTGACTGTACTGACCTACTTTCCATAGCTGCCGTCGTACCTCAAATAAAACCTGACAACATGTTAATAATAATGTCAAACCTACGTTTTCTAGACTTTTATTGAGCGATAAACCATTATTAACACTGGCTCCGTGTAGGTAAACTTGGTGTAACTTAGCGTCAATCAATGTTAGCTATTACGCTGTAACGGCCTCTTATCGGCGCGTGTCAACAATGACAGTAAAACTTCGTGATGGGCTTTTTATACTTTGTTTATGCGGCACGTAAATTAAACGAAAACCTATAAACACTCTTTGAGAACTTGCGACCGAGCGACCTTCGCTTTATCTCTGTGTTCAGTTGTTTTTGTTTCAGTTCTAAGGTTCTTTGGTATGCTTATTCGCTGAACAGTCTTGTGTTTTACTGCTACCCGTTAGAGATTTATTTTAAAGTTGTGACAAAATTAGTTTGACTGTAGATGCATTGTTTTTAATTTATAAGTTCGAAGGTGGTAGAACAAGTGTCGTTCAACCGGGGAAGTAGGTACCACCGCCACACCTATTTCTAGCGTAAAGAGCAGTACTTGCGTTGCGATGGAAGAGTGTGGTTGCCGGCACATTTTTATATGAGGCGACCATCATAGTCCTCGGGAGTAGCAACGATCTGTGTTTGCCATCAGATAGAACTTATGTTCTATATGAGGTTGCTCACAGATGTCCATGGGCGGCATTGGCCACTTACTATCAGGTGGACTGCAGGCTCGGTAGCTGCTACAATCAGATAAAAAAAAATTAATGAGCAAACGGGTAGGTAGTCTGCTTTATAGTATGTAGTGATTGCTCTGTATGTATCTGTTCAATATATGTATATGTTATTGAAATTTGGGGTTGTGCCGCAAAAACAAAAATAGACAGTCTTCAACATTTGTCATGAATATACTTTATATCCACTTATGTAGTAAGGCGCATGAATGTGAATATTAAATTTATTTAAGCTAGAAATGTTCTCATAGAAGTGACTTGTAATGTCTTATTTGAGAATAAAGATCTTTAAACCTAAACCTATATGTAGTTGCTTACAGATGTCGACGGGCGACAGTGACATCCTACCATGAAATAGACCTTTGCTTCCTAAATCTTATAAAAATAGATGTATAATTTAGCTTACAATTATGTCATGCAGTATTAACATTTTACAACAATGTAGTTAATGAGAACTATTTAAGAGTACAATTAATAATAGATATAATCTCGTAATTTACCTGCTCTTCAAATTAGTCGAGACTAGAGGCGTAGAGGTCTATCCTAACATTGTACAAACTTACCTAATTTGAAACTACTACAGTTTAACGTCCTTGATGTCTGTCCGGCGACCCTTAACTCGATATATAGTCTAAGATAAACCTTTATATAAGGGTGACCTAAGTTTTACCTAAGTAGTATCTTTTCGTTTAATATTTACATAAATATTTTTTTCATGAATGTAAATTTGAGTCTATGAAAGTATCATAAAGAACATGAATAAAGTGTTATTAATAAATTAATAAATTGTTGTATAGTTATCAGACGTGAATATAATTTCTTTTCTGTATATAACATAACAGAATGTAACATAAAACTAATAGTAAACAATACTATCTCATACATTGTCAGTGCGGTGGACTATGGCCTAAAAACTCTCTCATTCCGAGAGAAGACCCGTGCCCAGTAGTGGGACAATAATGGGTTGACGACTATCTCATAAATGTTTGTGAAATCTTTTGAGAGAGAATTTATTAACTAACTGCAATTCGTTGAGCCCTGAAATATGTATTTAATAGTTAGGTTCAGAGTGAGAGAGTTTCAGACCATAGTCCATCGCGCTAGCCAAGTACGAATTGATGTACTTTACACACCTTTGATAACTTTTTTTAGAAAATTCTCGAAAAAGATGTGTAGATTTCTTCACGATGTTTTGCGTCACCGTAAACTTTATCCGTGCCCAGCAGAGGGACAAAAATGGGTTCACGCCAGAAAATTAGGTTCAAAATTAGAAATCAATCCAAATTGAACAATAATATTCCCTTATCGTTTCATTATACGAGTAATTTTGGTGATTGTCTATAAGTTAATGTTACTCAGTCTTAAAAGAATGTGGCTGTGTGATATTTCTTTGCTTATATTCGTAAATATATAGCTGCAGTTAGTTGAAACGTAAATACTTTTTTCCAGGATTAGTCCTCAATATAAATTGAACAATATGTTTAGCTATTATCATTTTTTTATATGTTTAAAAAAACCTAAAAGAAGGTTATCAGGTTGTTGAAGAAACGGTATTTTTTTGAAAAATCTCCGTTTTGTTAGAAGTAGTAGTAGAATAATTTGGTAGAAGTTAATTCGGCAAAAACTAAGATGAGTATATACATTGTCAAACTTACCTACTTCCAAAAGGCTTTACTAGCTCTTGACGCTTGCGAGCTTATATCAGGAACTGTCAGTAATTTCAAAAGGATGCTGTTGAAACATTGATCCAACTATTAATTGGTCTAGTTCGGTCAGTTATATGGCCTCTCAGCTAAAATTATCTTGTAAATGTCAACTCATCTATATTATTATAAGTTCTTAGATAAATAGGTTAAAAAATCGATTGTCCTGTGGGAATAAGATATTTTCCCACAATAAAATTAGCCTATATTTTAATCCAGAGTATCAGCTAACTCCCTACTAAATTTTATGAAAATCGCTTCAGCCGTTTACCCGTGAAGAAGTAACAAACATACACATTCAAAACTTTCGCCTTTATAGCATGAGTATGATAATTCACACATCTCTATCTCATTACAACTACATACATATGTTAAGTGATGCTATCTGTCTGTCATTAGTATGTTTTAAGCTTGCACGAGACATTTGACCTTCGTAACTTAGTTTTAGTTCAGGCATGTGCTGTGAACCGTAGGTAAGGCTCCAATTATATTTCGTGCTGATTAAAGATGTCTATGAGCAATAAAGACTACTTACCATGATCACACGGTGTCACCATCACACCTTAACGATCTAAATACGAGGTGACCATCTTAGTTTTAGGAGTGGCGATGGATTTGAAATTGAGTTCAGGTGAAATCCCTGTTCTATTACCAACCCAGCCCAATAGGTGGTCTGCATGCTCGTTTACTATTTCAAATTTATGAAAACAACTTACCAGGTAAATGCGTAATCTTGTTATTTATAAAAATGATAAGAAGGGCGATGTTAATAACTACGCCTTTGTCATATCTTCCACTAAGTAAAAGCTAAGGCAATTATGTTATAGGCAATTCGCGAAAAAATAAAAACTCAAAGCAAATATGAATCCAAGTAAATGAAATTGTACCATAGACACATCCCCAGGCTTTCTAAGCAATATGCTTTGTGAATTTTGTGATATCTTTGTAATATTCATAGCGGCTGTATATTATAACAGCAAGGGATTTAATTTATTAAAAAGCTTGTAGCAATTCAGTTAAAATAAACTTAAAGAGGTTCAAATCCCAGGGCGATGCCTTTATTTTTAGAAACTTGTGCTTCTATGAAATGGGGTATTTCTTAATTTATTGGTGCTGATAGTCCTATAAGAATTAAAAGTAAACCTCATTTAGTTCACGCTAGTCGGTAATTATAGCCTAAACCTTTCATTTACTGACATGAGATACGTATCTACCAGTAGAGTAAAAATGATAATTTTGATGAGTTTTGTATTTTTAAGGTTTCAAATCACAAACAAATTACACATTTACAATCAACTTTACAAAAAAGTTGACTAAATAGTAAAGTACTATTTAAATAAAATATATTATATTAAAGGCTTTAATCAATTTATTCGAGCCCTTTACAGGATCACCAAGCATGCAGAATATCAATATCAATCAATACTTTCATAAAATAACTATTATAAAACTTTGTGTAAAAAATCCTTACGCCGATAGATATTTCAGGTTCAGCCTATCAAAGGTATTTATGGTGGAACATTCTATTAATAGTGGTAATAATAGGGCATAAAGTTGATAATTAACGTTGTGGGCGAGGGACAAGCTTCAGTTAGTTTCAACTTGAAAGCATGTTTCTATTAAAAGTTACAACTGTCTATATATAAGACATCCATAAGGTTGGTACTTTAATGACACTTCATACGGCTATATGTAGTCGTATATTGGTAATTTAGTTTTAGCATAGTTTCTTGCTGTTAATAATTTATCTCAGATATGAAGTCTACTGATTGTGTCTCGTACCATTTATTAGAATGATTACGTTTAAAGGCTTCTCAAGTTCCATTTGCATAATTTAAATAACTTATTTTTTTATTCCCCCATCTCCTACTTTACGTAAGAAAATGCTGTGAAAAATTTCAAGGCTGCCCACGGGAGTAATCTGTGCATTGCTAGCCAGTGCGTTGATTTTATGAAGTTGATTGTATTCTTACAAATAGTACCGCTACATAAAATAGAAAAAAATACAAACCTGTGTTTCGATCAATAAAATCCACATTTTCAGGCATGTTTCACGAAGAAAAACACTGGCTTTCTTATATTACTTAGATTATATTATAGGAGATAGGGGAAAAGATACTGTCACTAACAATATAAATAACTAGCTGTACCCGCGGCTACGCCCGCGTGCAAATCAATGTATCGCAAAGTTTTTCCCGTGCAAATCTTCACTCAGTGGGAATTCTACGATAAAAGTAGTCTACATGTTGTTCCATAACATTTTCTATAGTAAAAAACCCGTATAATCCAAATTATTTTGTACTTTTACCTAACAGAGGTTAAACATTTATTAATTTCATATAAACTTTGTGACACATTGATTCCCAGGCGGGCGAAAGCTTTGCATTTCCGATACTAAATAATATTTATAAATGAGCTGGTTATTAAAAAAATAATACTAAAATTAGTATTTATGAAAACTACAGATAATAATAATAATAATGTACATAAGACAACTGGATTCGAACCCCAGACCTCGCGTTTCTAATCCGCCCGACTTGGCACCACACGGCTATCACGATTTTAATAACAGATGCGAAATTCACATACTTATGAGTTAAGAACATCATCTATTTTGGCTTATTTTGACACACTTTGTTATTGTAAAATTAAGTTAAAATATGTTGTTATTTAAATGCGTTTTCTATAACATTATTTATAACGAACATATCATAAATATAAAAAGAATAATAATGTTGACATTGCTCGTTTGTTATTAGAGCCAAGTGTTCATCAACCATGCTTCAATATTCATAAATGCAATTATTTATAACAAAAGTTGCAAAAGCTTCTTTATAATAATAATTCATGATATAATTGTTATATCTTATTTAGATATTGATCGACTTATTAATGTTAGTATTTTGCCTAAAAGACTATCAATTGTATTTTGTCCATAATATTTATTTTCGCTAAAAATGTTCGGGTGTGGTCAATAACATAACTTTATTTATGCAATAATAGTTAAGAAACTATTTATGTAACATGAACATGGAGTGACAAATGGAGTCGATAATTTTATTTTGAAACAATGTTTAAACATTTTATCGCCTTTGAATTATTGGATTCGAATAACTATTTTACTTTAATAGTATGACGCGCCATCTGTTATCAATTGGGAATCCCTGTACTCTAAGAGCGATTTTACATTAGGTCGCAAGCTGTGCGGCCGCAGCGCGTCAACGGATGCTTTTTTATTATTGAAATATTTCATAAATTCATAAATTAAATTAAAATCAATTTGAATCACATCTATTTTTATGATAATTGATAGTTACTAATTTTTTTTGAATGAATTCAGAATGACATCCGGGCGGCCATTATGGCTACTGTCATGTCACACTACTGTCATGTCACACATGTTTACATTAGAATTTAACAAAATACGCGACAGTCCGAATTTTACGGATATATGTTGTCGGCCCGAAATCAATGTTTTTTTTTATGTTTTATTATTTAGATAAGGTTTTAAGTAAGTCTATCGTACCCCTTGACGGACTTGTCAATATGGGACTTTGTCAAAAACGAACTTCCATACAAACATTTATGCCCGATTTTAACGCTTTCAACCCATTTTTTTCGATAAAAAGCAGCCCATGTCCTTTCTCGAGGTCAACACTATCTGTGTGCCCAATTTCATAAAGATCGATTCAGTTGTTTAGGCGTGAATAAGTAGCAGACAGACAGACAGACAGACAGAGTTACTTTCACATTTATAATATTAGTAGGGAAGTAGGGATGATAGAATTGATAAAATATAAACATGTATAGAAAAATCGAGTGAACATTAATGTTTATAATACCCTCATATCACATGTCTCTAAAGCGATGTGTTTGAGATAGTGCAAGACCAGATCCAGAATTTTGTATCATATTTATAGGTACAAATATATTAAAAAAATAAGTAAAGGTCAGCAAATAGTATTTAATTGCTAAAACAGTTTCATATGCATTCTTTACAATGTAAAACTATCATGGTACAATCTTTATAACATAGCCGACTGTACAATCAGTAGGTACATTAAGCAATTTTGCTTCATCTCGTGTTTGCGGAGAATGTTTTTATATTTTCTTATATTACTAATACTGTAAATACGTAAGTTTATGAAAATTTGAATATAATTAATTTAGAATATTTGTATTTGTTACTCGTTCACGCAGAAATTATTGGTAATTTTTGCTGAGGCACGCAGATAGTTTATGATGTACTTTTTTTTATCTGACTGAAGTAGCAAACGAGCATGCAGTCCACCTGATGGTAAGTGGTCACTGTCGCTCATGGACATCTGTAATCAACGTCATACAGCACATGGGTTCCATCTGAAGTTAATCACAGATGCGTCCCTAGTCCCTAGGACTACGATGTTCGCCTCATGTGAAAGTGTGCCGGCAACCAAACCCTTCCATCGAGACGGAATGAATGCTTCACGCTAGAAATAGGTGAGGCGGTGGTACTTCCCCGGTCGAACTACACTGGTTCTACCACCTTGATATATGATACTAATTACCGTGGTAATATGGGCAAATATTGCAAAACCGCGGATTTAAGCTAGCTTCGTATGAGAGGTATACTATTTCCCCATATAACGTGTAAGTAATTGTCACCAGATAATAGCGTGGCTGCGTCCGGCCGTGGCGCGGCGCGGCGTGCTCGCGACGCTGGTGACGGCCGCCATGGCGTGGTGCGACGGCTACGACAAGCCGCTGCTCGTGCCGCTCAACGGATGGTGAGATGTTTATAGTATGTTTAGGTATTGCTGGAAGGGTTCCTAGGTGATTGTTGCGTTGGGTAAAAGTAAAATGTAATCTAAGTAATTGGGGGACCCGTGACTCTTTCTCCCGCCTAATACTATAGGGAGGAGGGGTGACTGAAAATCAGCGCCTCACAGGATCACGATCCTCGTCAGCAACAGCTGTGTCACACTCTTTTGCCCAGTACTAATAGTATAAGCTTCTGTTATTGTATTTAAATTTTATGTAATCTTTAAGGCAATAAATTTATTATTATTATTGCTAGTATTAACGTTTATTATTATTATTATTTTCTTAATATAATATAGGTAAGTGTAACTTTTAATAATTTTTATACGTTAAGGTATAGCCGAAATAATTGCTAGGCGTTTTTCCCCTTGTAAAGATTCTTTATTCACTTTTAAATTTTTAAAATGTAACGTATCTCTAAATTGTAGTTAGGTTTGTTAGGATTTCTTTAAATTACAATAATAGTAAATATTAAGTCAAAACAAAGACTACAAATATAATTTCACTGCATCAAATTAAATTCAATAATTTTAGTTCCGATTCGATTTCATTTCAAATTTAATTCAAAAATAAAAAACTTACCAATATATTCAATACATGTTTGGATACACGAAATTTATACTATCAATAGATATGCGTCAATTTCTTAGTAACTACTTTAAAGAAGGTACTGAAGGATGATTGTAAAAAGTAAATAAATCCTACTGTTATTTAGTAAGACCATTTCGAATAATTGAAACATGAACACTTAGGCTAAAGCTTAGTCGAATTATGAAAGCAATACTGCTGAGGTTTAGAGCCACAACATCTAAGAAAAAATGCTACATCAGCAAATGAATCAAATCGTTAGGGATTAACTTTTAAAGACACTTTTATTGCCGACATTATTCAATTTAAAGTTTAAGAAGGAACGTTTCTTATCATATCAAACCATTTCTCACGGGATTAAAGCGATTTACGAACTTGCAATTTAACTTCACTTTATATTTTATAATGAAGTATACTTATTATAACGCCTTTCTTTTTTATATAAAGATGTTTTGCAATTGCATTTGCAATTCCACTTTGCAATTACCTGCATTTATTTTAATGTTACGTGTATCGAATATTGCGTGTTACATGATGTTAAAGTGGTAAATACAATCAATTGATTTTCAAGGCAGAACTAATATAGTTTGATCGGGGACATCTATTTTTTTTATCTGCTTGAAGTAGCAAACGAGCATGCAGTCCACCTGATGGTAAGTGGTCACAGCCGCCCATGGACATCTGTAATCAACTACATACAGAACATGGGTTCCATCTGAAGTCAATCACATGCGTTGCTGCTCCCGAGGACTACGATGGTCGCCTCATGTGAAACTGTGCCGGCAACCACACCCTTCTTAACACTAGAAATAGGTGTGGCAGTGGTACTTCTTCGGTCGAACTACACTGGTTCTACCACCTTGAGACATCCATTTCTAGCATAAAGGGGTTCTTGTAGCGGTCCAGCAACGGATTTACCATAGAATTTTGATGGAACTCCTGCTTTGTATGAGCTTCGCTTACAGTTTTCTTGGGCTGACATTGACCAATTACCATAAATAGGACTACATGCTCATTTGCTACATCCATCTACATTGATCATACATCAACAAAATATCTATGTAGGTCTAAAATTAACGCAGGAGCCTCTACGTAGCAAATTAAGATCGTCGCGAAATTAAGCGCTGTCGTAAATCTGTGACAATATGTTGTAACGCAATGGAGGTAATGATTGTTAGTCTGTCTGTACCTTATAGGTACGCTTTCACGCTTTCTACACTCATAGCCCCACAGTAGAATCTTCTCCTGTGTCGTGGGTACCATGGACACCCAGACCCAGAACATGAATCTAAACTCATCATTCAGATACCTATCTGGCAAGGAATCGAACACGGGACCCATAACGTATCAGACTGGTATGGTAACCGCTCCGCCACGCGGGTCGTCAAATATACATACACTTCAATATTACTGTTATGTCACACGATAAGCTAGGTCAAGTGTTGGCAAAACTTCTAACTCACACCTAATATGTTTTATGTTATGTGTTTCATATTTTCCATGTTATTTAGTTATAGTAACTAACGTTACTTTTAAGATAAACCACCAACTTTATCGGAATCTTCTAACTCGTTCTACAAAATTACACGCATGATTTTCAAAAACTCCATTTATCAAAAAACTTAAAATAAATGGATGTTACTGGATATTCAGTTCATCAACAAAAATCAATATCCAAAGTAAATGTTGTAAATTTCAAACGACACAAAATAAATACTTTTCCATTTCAAGAACAACAACTTTTGCCATAAAAAACTTACCTAATGACTTCTAAAATTCCCTCTCTAATGGTTTTACTCCATTTTGAATACCGCCAACCAAAAAGTTGGCAGCTCAATGTTGATTAACGATATTACGATGTTTAGTCATTTTTAGTTTCCAAACTAACCTTTTTAAGCTTACAAATGGACACCAGTACCCTTAGTACGAATCACTACACAGTATAAAACAAAATCGCTTCCCGCTGTCTGTCTCTATGTATGCTTAGATCTTTTAAAAGACGATACGTATTTTATTACAGTTTTTTTTTAATAGGTAGAGTGATTCAGATGTTTATAAGTTGTTTTGTTGTTGTTATGTTTATAAGTATAATACATGCATAATATAGTAGAGAAACACTGATCATTTTAAAATCTTAAATCTGATCAAATTATTTTGTCGAGACGAAATTCACCGGGTCAACTAGTAAATAATAATAATAATAACGCGTGATGGAGACAAAAAATAACGACAATAAGCATTTGGTCGATTGTATTGTGTCTGTCGTTAATCCATTTTTGGTAGTACAAAAAATGCGATTATTTTAAATCGCATGTTTTGTATGTAGTATTTCCTTATCGAGGATTTGAGTCGGTTGTGCAACTGATTGTTTCAAATGATCGTACTAAGGATACAGTGCTCTTAGTGATTTACTGTGATTGTTCTTTCAACAAGCATTGTTTTTTTTTCGCTTATATATGGTGGTTACATTTTACGATTACGAATCCGTTTTTGCTCTTAGCGATGCAATGTAATCTCAAATGATGAGCGTAAGCAAGAATAATGCGAAAATGTATATACATATCAATATTAATTTTAATTTGTGATTACAATAGATTATAATTGGCCTCTCATGGGATGAACTTGCTTAAGGCTGTCATAAGAAAGTTTTATACAAAAGAGTACTTATTTAACACAAAATTTTGAATATTTAGGCTTATTATTAAATTGAAGTTTGTTTGATGTGCATCAGCATTGTAATAAGATACGACACAATTATAATTACATTATACGCTTTTAATTAGATAATTATTAACAGTGCCTATAAATAAATAAAAAAATCTGTGATTAGATAAAAAAAGATTATTAAAAGAAAGCTAAATAAGTTTTATTGCCAAGAAAGTCCTTTTTTTTGACTAATGATTTACTTTTTCAAATTTCTTTTGAATTTACTTTTGAAACGGTTTCACTAACGATAAAACTAAGTATTTTCGAAACCTTACAAGATCGAGCCATTCCCGTGCAAAAATAAAGAGCAAAGAGCACTCTTGTTCAATCGTTCACAATTCCCCAACAATAGAGATTCTTCTCAACAGCTACTATCAGCTCCAGATACTACACAACTGCAACGGCTTTTATTGCACGGATACTTTATTTTATCGTTCTAGATAAAAAAAAACATTTATTCTCTCTATTAGCGTCTAAGTTTATTTTTTTTAAATTGAAGTGTCGAATATGGACGACAACTTTTAATTCATTCATTTAAACAAGTTATCGATACCATCATCTATAAAAATTAGCTCCATATAATAAGACGTAAGTATACTATTTTCTTTCCAAGGATAACGATTCTAGTTCACAGTTCACAGGAGTTCCCAGCTCGTAAATCAAATACGAAAAATTTATGTAGCAGAAAATGTCTCTGTTACCACATATTATGTCATCGCACATTCTAACACATGCCTACGTACGTGCCACGTAGCGTTGTAGAAAATCTAAGGCTCTATTCATTTCAACGAACGTCACATTGTTGTACGGATAGGATATTTCGTTTGGAATTTTGAATATTGGACCGTTCGAAATTCTCTGTGTTGTGTGTGGTAGGGTCACATACAAACACTCAAACGCAGAATAGGTATCAAGCTCACAGTGACATATAATAATTTACCCTACTTTCGCCATGAAAATTCGACCCTAATCAATGTTACACGTACAAACCTTGTAAATAGCTACCAAACAAAATAAAGGAAATGAAAAATCGGTTATATAAATAGGAAAATATCTTAACGATTTTTTAGCATAAAAATGGGGATTGGCCAATGTTGTAAAACTGAAAAGCCTATAAATTATTCAAATAACGTTTCATGACTAATCAAAACTTTCTCTTTATACATTTGTTGGGACAGCATTTGGAACAATAGGGCGATATCAAATTTAAGGGGAAGCGGATTTGAAAATTGCCAAATCAATGGGCGCCTCTTACGACGTAAAATTGTAAGAGGCGCCCATAGATCTATCAATTTATGTACACAAATAACCAGACCCAGAACAGGAGTCAAGCATTTATGTTACCATTATTTAAAAGATATTTATATCAGCACCGTTCTGATGATATACAAATGTCTAAATAAATTGAATAAAATGTTCTGCAGTTGGCAAGAAACCTCATATGAAATTACGCAATAACATATCATGAACAAAACTGTCAATCGGTAAATTGAAAGAGTACCTGTAACTATAAAATGATCGCTATTTCATTTAAAAAACCCGGTGAAGAAATTGCCTTGTCACATAATTGTCCCGTATATTGCCGCTACGTCTCTACTCATACATGTCACGTAACTAAAATATGTACAATTCTACTCCATTTACAAATTTTAAGAACCTCATTTTTTTATACTCATAACGCTATGTTATAAATGTGCCGCGTAGTTTCAAGTTTAAATAGTCCCTCTCTCTTTTTCCTTTAATGTCGTAGATGAGAAAAAATGTTTTCCTATGTAACTACTGCGTACACCAATACGCTTACCAGGCGCGGCAATTATTGGCAAACATTACAAGAAGACCTGTGACCAGCTGTGAATCTCAAAACGTTTTAAACGCTAGGAACTCACCAATACGATTATAGAAATACCCTGACTCAAAACAAAAGTCACACTCAGGAAAGTTTTACTTCCGACCGCAATATGTATAACCAACGCTAAAAAAAATCCGAAACTCTAAAACATACAAGTCCCGTGAGTAAACAAAGCTATTTTATAAGCGTTTGAAACAATAAGATGCGTACTATTTTATTTTCTGAGCTAGATGCCTCCGAGACTTCCGCCCATAAATCTGGTAAAGAAAATGCCTCGTCATATAGTTGCCCCATACATTGCTGCGACGTCCCTATTCCTACGTGTCACGTAACTGAAGAAGCACATTTCTTCTCCTTTTACTAATTTTAAGTACATCATAATTATTTAATACATTATTCCTGCTATAGTCGTAGCCTTATTTGAATGTTGCCCAGTGTTTAATAGCACTACTCTTTCTTTTCGTGATTGTAGTAGGACATTCAGTAGGATGTAGCGTAGTAACCCTACTGACCATATGACTAAGAGACCAAATCTAGGACGAGGGCAGTAGTCTCTTAATATTTAACATAAAAATCTATGACGAATAAGTTAAACATTGTGAAAGCTAAGAATACACCATTAAAATTTTAAAAACACACTATCTAAAAAAGTAATTCACACACACGCGCAGGTCTTTACTATTTCTGATGTCAATAACAGCAACACTCGGAAAAATTTAGAACACTAAAATAAACATATAACGCGGCTAAATAGGACTATTACTGTGTAAATTTTTGAGATAGCATTTAAAACCTTAAAATACAAACTATTTTATTTCCTGAGCTAGATGCCTCCGAGATTTCCGCCCATAAATCTGGTAAAGAAAATGCCTTGTCACATAGTAGCCCCGTACATCGCGACGTGCCTATTCCTACGTGTCACGTAACTGGAGAATGCACGGCTCTTCACCGTTTATTCATTTCCACGAACGTGAAATTCAATAGAGCTATTGTTACATGAATACGAGCCTTTCAACGTGTGGTTGGTAATTTCTGCGACTTTCACGCTCATTGACATTTTGTCGATATCAAAATAATGTCAAAATAACATACTTGAAAATGCCATTAGTGAATTTTAAGAATTTTACATAATCTGCCGCGTACGTTTGTTACCAATATAAATGCATGCATTTTTTTGTAGTATAGGACAACAAATGATATTACAAAAAAAAAGATAACGGCCTCGTGGTAGTAACTCAGTTTTCTATAATCGAAGGTTTACGTGTATGGATGGACACCGCTGTCCTTTGAAACATATGCGCGTATTAGAAATTAATTATTATCGCGTGTTTTAACGGTGAAGCAATCTTTGTTCTAGCCGTTTAAAAGAGGGTGGGGGCTGGGCTCTTCTCTTAATCGAAAGACCGTTTTTTCTCCGTTAAATTCACCAATGAATATTTTCGATTAGTGACCTCGTGATGATTGACAAGACATTCCCCCCTTCCTTCTCTCAACGGTTTCTCCGGATCCACCGATGTGAATAGTGTAAATCATAATTTGATATTTTTTTATGTTTCAAAGTTTTAATACTGAAATATTTGATGAAAATAGATTTCTTTTTATCTGATTGAAGTAGCAAACTAGCATGCAGTCCACTGTCAGCGTTCACTGCCGCCCATTGACATCTGTAATAAACTTCAAACAGATCATGGGTTCCATCTGAAGTCAATCACAGATGCGTTGCTACTCCCGAGGACTACGATGGTCGCCTCTTATATAAATGTCCCGGCAATCACACCCTTCGAAATGCACGAAATGCTTCACGCTAGAAATAGGTGTGGCGGTGGTACTTCCCCGGTCGAACTACACTGGTTCTCCCACCTAAAAATAACTAGAACATTTGGTACCAGGCTCCAACCACCAATAGCGTCAACAGTCCGCGTGGTGTCGGTGGGCGGGTCGACGCCGGGCGCCGGCGCGCGGCTGCTGCAGCTGGCGCCGTCGGGGCAGCACCTCGTGCTCGCGCCCTCCGCCGGCGACCCGCAGCTGTGGCATGTCATGTCTAACTCCAAAGTGCATACGTTTAAAGGTGAGTGCCTACTAAACGTCACGACCTATTCCAAAGGGCATAGGTACCTACGTTTAAGCGTTTTTCGTTAGGTCGCAAGTAGCGCGAACGCAGCGCGTTAGCCGCGCGACTGCAGAGAATGTTGAATTTCTTTTTACGACTACAGCCGCGGGATTTTGTTTGATTAGGGCGCGCTGTACTTTTATAATGGGAATTATAATAAAAAATAATAAATACTGAATAATTATTTCAATAATAAAAAAGCATCCGTGACAGTCGCGCGGTTGACGCGCTACGGCCGCGCTATTTGCGTACTAATGTAAAAGGGCTCTAAAAGGTGAGTACTTTCAGTTCATATATTGGAAAGTAGTTATTGCCACTCATGAACATCTATAAGCAAATTTATATAAAACAGGGATTCTATGTGAAGTTAATCACAGATGCATGACTACTCAAGGACTAAGGTGATCGCCCTATATGGAAGAATGAGCCGGCAACCAAACCCTTCTGCTCAAACGCAACATCTGCTTAACGCTAGAAATAGCGGTAGGTATCCGGTCAAACTACAGTGGTTCTACCACCTGGTAAAAAGCTAGAGGACTGGAGTTCAGTTGCCTTTTCATCGCTCTTATTCCAACTAATAGATTAAATTAACACTCGATTAACATACACACAAGACAAAAAGACTGGTACAAACGTATTATATGAGCAATAAAAAACAAAAATATAGCTCACAAATACCAAATCCTACGCCCTAAAACCAGTAAGATAAACGCGATTATTTACGTATCATCAACAATTTTATTATTTGAGGGAATCTTAATTAATTCGTACAAAGAGCAAGTACGACTACTTTACACCAATTACCAATACTAAACCAATACATTCATTGTCAATTCTCACTTAGATAGAGAGACAGTTAATTAAATTATAATTACCATACTTAGTTAATACATTCGTCCTTATAGTCACTAGTAGGTATTAGCGATATTATGTGTATAATGTATAGCGATATTCTGCTTTGCATGGGTTAATTCAAGCATCGCCTGTATCGATCGTTTAGCGATGAATATACATATTATTATAATGTGCGCATTGGGTCTACTGCGACTAACAATGGAGCCTGTATTGTAGATACTATAATAGCAATTTCAATTAATTTGGTTCGACAGTTTAATTGAAATAGTTGTTCTAGATTCTAACACAGAAATTTAGTATATGATACATAATTATTCATATTGATAGCAACAACAAAGAATCACACAGTACAGTACAGTACTGATTCACATTTATGTAGATTAATCAAGTTTTCATAAAAACTTAAACATTGAATTCTTGTGATGTTGATAAAGGTTTATTCAGTTATCTCTTCGTGAACCTTTATAACGTTTATTACTGCCAAGATAACCAAGGCTTTATTAAATTAGACGGAGCGTAATCAAAGGAAAATATTAATTACTTGATTAAAGGCAAATGTTTATCGTAAACAGGCAACCGTGCTAATAACTCGCCCCACCTTAATTTTCAAAGGCAGTGTCCGTAGAAATTCATAAGGATTTCCCAGCCATTGTGTACCCTCCTACGTTTAATTAACAACACAAAATCTCCGGTTTTCATTACTTAGAGTTTATTCTCCAAAGGTTACGGCCGACGCCTGTCCGTATTTAGTCGCGTCAACGGAATATTCGCAGGACAAGGGTTAAGCTACTTGCGACATGAGGCTCTTCGTTATATAATGTTACTCGTTTTGTTACAAGCACCGCTGTCCTATCTATTTCTGGCATAATGGCACTGTTATAATTCCGGTTTTAATAAGGTGGCCTTACGTATATATTTTCAAAACATAATATGTGATATGTAACGTACCCGTTACCGTACACGTTACCCGTGCTTACTACAAGTAATGACACGGGTATTAACATAAATAAAACACTTTACATTGGTGATAAAAGAAACTTATTTAAAATTTGTTTCAAACCATACGGAACCATACGGTCACATACGGAAGGTATGTATCTATATATCCATCCTTTGTGGATAAAATATGAATCTTATTATACCAAAATAAATAATTATTTCCCGCTTAAAGACCTCTTTAGTACTACCTTCTTAATTTAAATGTAGTTGCAAGTTTTTATTCCACCTATAAAAGTAGTTTTATTTTCTCAAATAATAATATATAGTGGAGAATAAAGGTGAAAGAAATATTACATTACTTATTTTTACTTCGTCATTTTTCTCCCACACGTTGAGATTAACCATCAACAAAATTCGCCGAAAGGTTATGCCGTTCTGCGGCATGTTCCTGAAATTATTTTTAACAGTAGCCTCATAAACAAGTAAGCTTGGATTTGCCTTGTTTATGTTTTCTTTAGTGTCTTGTATTATAGTCATTATGTTTACAAAATTTCATTCCAAGATTACTATTTTCACTTCAGATAAGTTCGATATTTAGCGCGGGATCGAAGATTGAACCCGTTTTCAAATCCGTATTGAGACCGATTTTTCCAATATCTGAAACCATATAGCATTTTTTAAATCCAGCTGTATTTTACAATTTAATTTTGAAAAATATGCGAGTACACTCGAATGATAATTGCATCACCGAATTACTGTCATAAACATAAATTAGAGATAATGAGTATCAAAAATTCTAAATCAGTTTTTATAGTATTTATAGAACTAAAATGTATTTTATTTTAGTTTAAAAAAACATTTAATAACGAAACAATTTTTTGATAAATATAATTGGTCAATGTTCAAGAGAAAAACATTGATCAACAAAAGGACTATAACTTCCGAAGCCTCCAGTTTGGCGGCGTCAACGGAATATTCGCAGTGTCAGGGTTAAGTCACCTTCGTTACTGTAATACGGACTTTGCAAGATAAGGAAACTTGTTTTGGTGTTTTGCTTGTTTAGGACTTCTGTCTCAAATATAAAACACTTGTTTTGTTTCGGTATTCTTACGTTTTATATAAATAAGTTATCGTACACATTCTAGAACATGGAATTTTCATTAAGCTAAGAATGATTATTAATAATATACGAGTATCATAATATTTATTTTTGAACTTGATAAAAAAGAGGCAGGAATTATAGTTGATATATAAAAAATAATGTTTGTCTATATGTCTCTATACCATCGTAAACTATTCATTGATCATGTGATCTTTAGCAAAGTTGTTATTCATGAGCTCGCGTAGGTTTCTGGTGTATTTTTATTTGTGATGGCGTAGTAACGCTTGCAGGGTACAGCTAGTAGTTGATAAAAGAGGCAAGCTTATTCGATTTATTCCCCAGCAACGGTTACGAATTTATAATTATATATAACGTTAGAAGACAATATTTCGAGGAAAAGGTTAAAACCGGCCCTTCAACGCAAATCTCCCTGTTATACACGTGGACTGAACATGATAAAGAATGTCATGATGATATCTATTTGTTTTGTTATTCTGTTTTCTGAATTGAGGTATGAGGGCTTAAGTGTAGCCTGTTTGTCTGACGTATGGAGAATCATATAATCAAACTCATCTGGTAACAAATAGAGAGACTGTTACTAAGGCTTGTAATCTTTGCTGTTTACTAATGGATCGATATATCGAAATTTTAACTTTGTACATTTATGACATAGGCAAGATCACAAGCGAAATTGCATAGTTTCGTCGGAAAGATATGAGTAATAATAAGCTATCAAATTGGAGTGCTTTATAATCAAACGGATGATGAAAATAACACTCCCACTAAGAAACAGAAAACATATTACGTGAAAGTTTATTGCTATTCAATTCTAACGAATAAGAAAATGGAGTCTGTATGATATAATGGAAAACGTATTTCGACGACATGTGTGAAATATATGATCTTTATTTCACAAATGTTTGTACCATATTCTGATGCCTATTGTTGTGTTATTATGGTATTCCATGGTATAACGTCAGGATATATAGATATATGACATCGTGTATGATCGATCCATTAAAAATAACATAACGGTGCCCTGTAATGAAAATGACGTTTTTTCTTTTACACTGATCAATAAGAAAACGACTAGTTAATTAACTTGTTTCAGAATTTTCAATTCACTCCAAAACTGGCCAACGCTTTTCATTTCGCAATCAACATTTCGTCTTATTGTAATTAATATTTCTTACTCAACATAATCACAACAAGTATTATCGGTATAGATGCTAAATTCCATGAATTTCGAGACTTCAAAGTTTTAATAGATTGAAGCTGTACACTTAGAAATTCTAATTAAAATAAATCCCTTTTATAAGATACTTACGATCAAAAATTTACCTCTTGCTTCAATATTTCGCTTCAATCATCGCTCTTTTACCAATAAAGGTCCAAATTCATATTACGAAAGCTGATTAAAACTCGAACTAAATTTCTCAACAAGGGTGATATTGTCGACGGATCCCGCACAATTTCGCTACGGTTATAAAGCGATTAATGTTATAGGAGACCTGTTCAGAGCGCGATTCCCCCATTTTATTGAAAAGGGGAACCCGGGGTGATAGCGTACACCTGGGACTGAGCCCATCAATCTGATATATTTTTTATTAAAACAAGAGATTACGGTTTCTGCGGCGAAATATTTACATTCAAGCCAGATATGTAGCAGGTTTGTGCAGAAGTCAAAAGGTTTTTGATTTAACGATAAATATATTCAAACATATAAAAAATAAGTTCCTATGGTCTTTACATCGCGTAACGCGTGCCAAAGAGATTAACACTTCAACTCGTACGCTCGAAACGATACCTTCTTTCTGACTCACTCTGATAAAGGGAATGATCATGTAAGTTTTTCATCCTTATCACACTCTTCAAGGCAGATTATAGCTGCGTTTAACACTGTATATCATAATTAAATTTAATTTAATATTATAATTCAAACGAAAGACTTGTTGACTGTTTTCCTACTATAGGTATATAAACGCGCTACGCGAGACAATTCCTGTACTCTAACAATATATAAAGTTCCATTAACTTACCTTCGTGTCTAAAAAGAGTGCGAATTTTTAACACTGTTCCATGTAACATTTTAATACCATCGCTGTAGTGTATTAAAAGCTATCCAGAAACTCTCAACAAAGCCTACACTTGCGCTACGATAATTGAATATCGATTGGCTATCGCTTTAAAACCTAGGATTAAAATAGCTAAAAAGCAAAATTTTCCTTTTCTCCTTTTTGATTAATTGATAAGTAAAAAGTTTTTTTTGTTAACATTTTATCAAAAGATTGTTACATGGGGCGCTTGTGGCGTCACACCTGCCTGCCATATAGTAATTTAATATTAAACACTACTATATGGTGCGCAACAGGTTTGGGCATCATTTTAAGCTAATAGTGATTAAATTTAAGAATGTTAATAATATCACTGACCGTAAGTTGTACACGGTCGGTAATTACGGACCCAAGTACATAACAAAGCTAAAATATGAAGTAACGTAATTATGTTGTTTAAAATACAATGCGAACATAATTAGGCGTTTCTATTTGGTCTTTCAGGGCGCAACACATCTATTGCAGGATCTGATGCAATAAAAATAGTTTGGAGATGACTATCTCAACATCAACATCTTATGAAATACCGTTTGATAAGTTCTTCAAATAATAATTTCCACTATATATTACATACGGTTGTGTTTTAATTGAGCTCACTTAATCTACTTAATTGGTACTACCTCAAGGTGGTAGATCCAGTGTAGTTCGACCTGGGAAATACAACCGCCACACCTAATTCTAGCGTGAAGTATTTCTTACGTTTCGATGAAAGGTTGTGGTTGCCGGCACACTTTTATATGAGGCGACCATCATGGCCCTCGGGAGTAGCAACACATCTGTGGTTGATTTCTGGTGGAACCCATGTTCTGTATGTAGTTGATTACAGACGTCCGTGGGCGGCAGTGACCACTTACCATCAGGTGGACTACATGCTCATTTTCTACTTCAGCCAGATGAAAAAAACTTGAATTGTTAATGCATTACGTTGTTAGATCTAAAACACTAAAACTTTCAGCCACGTAACGTAATTGGACGCTAAGTACCCAACTTAAACAGGACTGCACCCCTAAACTGAACATGAACTACGTAATATTAGCTTTGTTCGCCAAATTTTGGATATTTGAATGCTTTAGACGGATCAGTCTCGGCGGACTGAACTTTGTTCGGGGCTTACAGTCGGTTTAGTTGCCAAACTAACTTGCCCAACGAACTGAGTAAGCCTCTGACTTAACTATCCGACGTATGGCAACAAGTAAACCCCATATGAGTATTAGACTTTGTGCCAACAAACTGAAGACATTCAAAGTGCATACCTCTATCGATGCGGCTAGCTGTGTCAACATATAGCTCGATGAGAATAGAGGGCATCTAAGGCGAAATTTGCATTTTGCGGGAAGTAACAAAATTGTGTTTGCATTGAAAAGGAGTTTCTTAAAGCGCGGTTTAATAAAGGTTTACGTTATATTTTTGGTTGCCTTTTTGTAGCACGAAATCGTCAGTTTTTATTCAATCTTACCGATAAAAAAAATGTCTAAGCACTCGTGGAACGTAATCCATCGTCGATAGATTACGTTTCGCGTTGTTTCAAGAAATAATTTAATTTGCAAAAATTTTGAGTTCACTCCTTTCGCTCGCTCTGTAGTTGCGCAGTGCAAAAGACCGGACGTACGCGTAAGGTATAGCCAATAAAATTAATATAGTTAGAATGTGAATTCTTCTTTATTTATTTTTTGATTCTACTATTTTTTCTAATCACTATATTTAGGAACCAAAGTAATTCAAAATATATAGTTCTCAGTCAAATAGATATAAACAAAAACCTCTAATGATAATATTTTTTCATCTACATAAAAAACAGTAAATAACCATTAACCCAGAAATCGTAATCCGATTATGAGGTATACTTACTGTTTGGAGTATAACATTCTTTTTATTAATGTTTCACATAATATATTTTATCCTGTCACAGGACATTCGGGCCGGATACTCTGCATGTGCGTGACTCGAGAATCCCAGTATCTCCTAACGGGATCCGAGGACACCAGTGTCATTGTGTGGGACCTACACACGCTCGCAATCAAAACGAAAATACTGTAAGTATTCTTTCAGCTGTTACTGGTGAAAACGGTCAAGTAATTGATAAGCTCAGTAACGAAGATATAATTGTCAAGCAAAATTTGTCAAATCGCTCCATACTTTTCGATTACTTAAAAAATCTTATGTAATAACAAGACTGCTGGGCACGGGTCTTCTCTCAGAAAGAGAGAGTTTAGGCCATAGTCCACCGCGCTGGCCATGTGCGAATTGGTGGACAATAACAAGACTATGTATTACCAATACCAAAAGGACAAAAATTTAGATTAATTAAGAATTTCAGCGAAACTACATGTTATTGTTAATTTTCCGGTAAATCATACATTTTCACTTGGTTCATTAGCACTAACCCTATTTACTATTATCGAAACCAATTAATTAATAGCAAATACATTAGACAATCTAATGATCAGACTAATTACAATCTTAGTTTGAAAACCAATATTGTTATTAGTCTGACACCCAACTTATTCAATTTATGCAAAACAATCTACTATTAGATATAAACAGTTTCAAATTATCTTAATCTCTGAATTGTGGGAGACCAATTTACTATTTATAATGAAAAACATATTTATAAAAGTACAATATAAATGAACTTTATTTAATTATTTATGTCTCTTGACGTGAAAATTAAGTAAAATAAAAATTGAGCCATTTTTTATGTAACTTGCAGATATGAAGATTTAAGTTAATTTATAACATAATCATAAAAATGCTTTACATTTTGTTATTTTAAGTATTTTTAAAATAAAGTGTTAATGTATTATGAATCCATTGATTTTATTCGCCGATAATGCAGGTAAATTATTTGCATGCGATTTTTCTAAATCTGTGGTAGCACCTTATTTGTAAGGTAATAGCTATACAAGTTTAGTTTCTCTTCTTTTACAACGAATCCAAAAAATGGTATGTTTATTTCAGATTCGAAAGTAAACAGATGAAGCAAGTAGGATCAAGTAGATGATATTATATGTATGTCTATGTATGTATAACTAAAGCTCGTAACAGCTTGATGTGCACACGTGGGGGATTTGTGTACCGTTCCAAAGGCGTTTGGTTGAAGTACGCCAAAGCTTCGAGACGAACAATGTCGAGATTAGAGTTAAATCCACCTTAAACTTTCAAGTTTCTCCCGCTGTTGCAAACTTTGTCAAAAGCTCCAGGGTGTAAGCAAAATATTCAGCTTTAAGCTCCTCTTTTGCCTAAAGTGTAAAATGTTATTACTGTTAACGCCTGATAGTTTTGTGATTTTAGCTCGTTTAAAACATTAGCGGATGCGGAGTTTTTTCTGTTTTGTTTAAGACATCTTAACTTTTCTATTACCTTAACTTTGTCGTTTATTTTTATTATATAAATGTAATAATTTGGCACAATTAAAATATACTTTTTCGTTTAGATCTTGGTATGCAGTTTTTAAAACGGCATAATTTTGTTCATATATTGTTTTTAACAATCACATGATCTTACAAAAAATGAACAAGATGTAAGTTATTAAATCAAATTGTGTCTTGTTATATTCGTACTCTTTTTTATCTTTGGAAATACGAGTACCTTATTATAAAAAGTGAAAGAATTTTTAAATCAACCTACAATCAATCAGTCTACAGGAGTCCAATGCACCTTTATAAAATGTACACTGTATTTTTGGTTTAAATCAAGTCTTTTTTCGTAGTGTTATAAGATATCACGTGTAATATTCACCCTTGTATGTAATATATATATAAAATTCTAGTGTCACAATGTTCGTTCCCGTACTCCTCCGAAACGGCTTGACCGATTCTCGTGAAATTTTGTAAGCATATTGAGTAGGTCTGAGAATCGGCGAATTTCTATCTTTCATACCCCATTATGATAAAGGTTGTCCGCCCTTAACATTTTTTTTTTTAATTTTTATATTGCAAAACGTTTGCCAGATCAGCTGGTATTAGGTACTACAAAAAGGTTAAACAATTCATAAAATCAATCTACAACCAGGCATTCTACGAGAGACCATTGTAACTTCGAGAAATGTACACAGCTTTAAATGAACACTCTTGTCGTACTAATAAAAGACATTAAAATAACAGGGAACACATAGCTCCGGTGCTGTGTGTGGCCGCCATCGTCAACCGCTCGCTGGTGATAAGCGGCGGGGAGGACTCCGCCGTCATCGTCACCTCGTTGGTCGACGGCACTTTGGTAAGTTTCATTTATAGTACTTTACATCCAATTTCATTCATATTAATGCGAATGTTTGTGAGGATTTATGTGTTTTTGTTAGTCTTTCACGAAAAACTACCGGTCTGATTTCGCTAAAATTTGCCACAAACATAGTTAATGACTTCGATTAACACATAGAATGCTAATAACATTAGTAGACGTTACCGAAGCGGACGAAGACGGGAATAATCTAGATTAATAAGAAATATTTTACGTATAAAAAATATTAAACTAAAGCAACACCTTTTTTCATGTAAATTAAAACAATAAAAAACTGTTATGTATATTTTCGTTAAAAGTATAGAGCAGACTTTTAAAAAATATTCTAAACTATAATAGAGAAAACCCAGCGTTTCCGGTTGCTGGTTGTTAAAGTTTTGATTTCAATTAACAATATATGAAAATGAGTTCATTGCATAAATATGCAAAAAATATAATATATAAATTGTTCATTGTAACAAAAAATAACAATAAGCCGCATAATAAGTATAACAAATTTTATTGTTAACGAATTTACCAAAAGCTACATGCTTAAAAGATCACTTTTAAGCATGTAGCTTTTGGTGCAGCATTCTTATCAAAGAATCACATACACTTCCTACGTCCATTGTTGCATGCGTAATGCGCATGGAAACTCAATTAAAATGTTATTTTATAAAGCGGATTAATCAGCTTTTATCTCGAAATGAAGTCCAATTCTATTACGCCCCAGTCAGTTAACATAATGAAACCGTATTGCATAAAATCAACCATTTGTCTGGAAATTAACTGTGAAAATCCATTTGAGTCTTAAATGGTCTTCATAGTTTGGCTAAAAATCCCACAACCGAACCTAATACTTCATACAACTTACATTAAATATTTATCATTGCTAATTGGTACTTATAAAATACATCTTAAATATTACTATCAAATTATGTAAACAAATAAAAAATAAAAAAAAAAAACATGCGTGCGTACAAAGTACACATGTCAGAAGAGAAACTTCTTTGGCGAACTAATTTATAAATCTTGTTTATATTTATCCCTACTAATATTATAAATGCGAAAGTAACTCTGTCTGTCTGTCTGTCTGTTACTCTTTCACGCCAAAACTACTGAACAGATTTTTATGAAATTGTGTACACAGATAGTGGTGACCTTGGGATCCATTATAGGCTACTTTTTATTTCAAAAAATGGGTTGAAAATGTTAAAATCGAGCATAAATGTTTATATGGTAGTTCGTTTTTGACAAAGAGCTGTACTAATAATTCCGTCAAGGGGTATCTTAGATTTGATTAAAAACTTATGTGAATAATAAAACATTAAAAAAGTTTTTGAGTCGACAACATATATCCGTAAAACTCGGTATGTCGCGAATTTTGTTAAATTCCAATGCAAATGACAATCGCCATATTGGCCATTTCGCCTGGACGTCATTGTGAGTTTGTTTAGAAATGATACATTTAAATTGGTAACAATTAATTATCCTTCAAATAGATGTGTTATAAATTTGATTTAATTTACCCTTAATATGGGTTTATAATATGAAAATGTATTTATAATGCTAAAGATACGAATAAAATTACGAGGAATTCCCGATTAGTCAAATATTAGGTATACTTGCGCTATCTATCGCTGTTCTGTTGAATTGCGTTGAATGAACATTTGATAGATGGCGTTATCTACAATACAACTTCGAAGTAATATCGATAAATTAAATGTTGATGTTGAATTACTAATAATTCTGTCAAGGGCTACGAAACACTGGTTTGCAAACTTAAATATAAAATAAATCCACGATAGCATATCTATATCTCTTAAGGTTAACTCACAATAATTATTTTTATGTTCCATATTTTAACTAAAAACAATATGTTATTTTCGAGTTTGTTGTCTTTTGTTCAGTATTAATCCTTATGTAAATAAATGCATTCGTTAGCTTCGTAATTATAACAAAGATCAAAATTGTCTTTTACACTGTGTGCATTAAATAAATACGTTTAAAGTTATTATCGGTATATCGCGACTTTTGTTTAATTCCAAATTCCAACTATCGCCATATTAGCCATTTTGCCCTGATGTCATCCTGATCCTTAGTTCATTATGAAATGATACATACCTATAAATCGATAACAATTAATTATTTATCATACAAATAAATGTGATATAAATTTGATTTAATTTACCCACAATATAAAATTACGAGGAATTACCGATGAGTTATATATTAGGTATACTTGCGCCATCTATCCACTACTATGTTGAATTACATTGAATGCGGAATGAATTACATTGGTGGCGTTATTTACAAAACAACTACGAAGTCTATCGATAATGAAAAATGTTGATGTTGAATACTAATAATCCCGTCAAGGGCTACGAAACACTGGATTGCAACCTTAAATATAAAATCAATCCGCGATAGTATATCTCTATAACTTATGGTTAAGTCACAATATTTTTTTTTATGTTTTCAACTAAAAATATTACGTTAATTTCGAAAGTGTTTTCTTCTGTTCGGTATTAATCCTTATATAAATAAATGCATTCGTTAGCTTTTACACTATATGCATCAAATAAATACTTTTAAAGATATTACAGATTTAAAATAATAAAGATCGCGATGTGTCTCTCGGCAGGGGTAGGTAACCGTCTCGCTCGCGCATGCTAATACAAGCCGGCCGCCGATGCGTGTGCATTATTAAAATAATCTGACCACTTGATACTGTCGAGTGTTGAGTAGGATACGAATGTTAAATATGAGTTTGTAAGAGTAGCGTCTTTTTGTACTAGACCAGTACAAACATTGCACTTCACCCTGCAGCATCACCCTGAGAACTTTTAAACATACTACAGAAAAGTTAAAATCAATCTTTGTAATCGATGCGTTTTGGTTTAAATGTGAAGGAGGATTTGGTTTACAAGGTGCTTCTTGGTAATGTGTGACCACTAAGATTGTTAATTAATTCAATGAAACGCGGTTTACAATCGTCTAATTTTTAAATTCTAATTTTAATTTGTCTAATTTTTAAAATATTTTTACATAACAATTATGATCCTAACCACAAATACATACTTTAAATTCGTTTCTTCACTCTTTGTATGTCCGGGTAATCGCCGGCCGAGCGGCTAAACTCATTTGGATAGGACTTGCACTATAGAAAAGGTTGTGGAATAACATAATTATAGACTACTTTTTATTATATAATTTCAACGGGGTCGAGATTTGTGCGGGAAAAACTTTGCGATACACTTACTTTTACGCGGGCGAAGCCGCGGGTACAGCTAGTACAAATCTAAAACTTTAAATTTCCAAGGTTAAGAGGAAGGGAAAAAGGCGTGATACGACGTTCGCTCTGTCTCACTTTTTCTCTCAATCTTTCTCACTCGCTTGCTCCCTACTCTCACTCCACGGCTAGTTGCTCATGCTACGTTCGCCCTGTCTTACTCTCTCTCAATCGGTCTCGATCACTCTCTCTCTCTTTTCCGACACTTCCGTTGCATACCGGCGTGACGCTTCATCTGTAAAAATTTTACCCTCATGCGCCTAAAGAAGTTTCACTTCAACAAATACTGAAAATGACATGACTCGATAAAGATCGCGTGACGACCACAAGTCTGAACTATAGTATTATTAATGGTCATTAATAAAGCCTTCATAATAAAATAGCCTGATGTCAGCGCTACTGTTTTCTGGTTTGACATATGGTAAAAGAGAAACATTTATACGACACTTTATAACTAGGTTCTCAGTGATGATAACGTACATAACTTTGGTCGAGGTTAGGTGGGACACTAATCCTATTTGTTTTTAATTAGAGGTGTCCGTAGGTGGCAGAGCACTAAGCAGCAGGCAGATTACACGATTTCTTGCCTTTTCTTATATTGTCTAAATAACAGGAAAGGAAACGTAGTAGGTCCAGTAGGTTTCTACTGGGGATTTACCTCACGTTTATTACGTGAAATAGTTCATAATAGGACCCGTGTTCTATGTGCACTTGGTTACAGTACAAGCACATGTGCGGTAGTGATAACTTAATATGAGATGGACTGAATGCTCGTCTGTTACTTTGTAAAAGACCTCATTCAATTGCCAACAGATAACAAAAATAGACCACCACCGCGGCCCGGTAACGGCAGTCAAAGTGATCCTCGACGGGGAGATACTGGTCACGTGTTCCCAGGACGGTACCGTATGTACGTGGAACGTGGACAACTTCACTCTCCTCAACACTGTCTCGGCGGGCGTCCCGATACACGCGATGGACGTCACGGAAGATAATGTCTTCTTGATCACGCTGCAAGGGGAGAATGAGCTGCATTTACGGACTTTCCTCACTGGGACGTATCTGCATCCGTTGAAACGGCATAAGGCTAAGGTAAGATTTTTATTAGTTTTTTTCATTTTGTGAAGAATTTCATCATGTGTGTAATTTTAAGTGTTTTTATCTTTAACTAATATATCGCATATTTTAAATAAAGTAATAGAATTTTTTAGTTAGTTTAGTTTTAAAACGTTGTAATTTAGTTCGATCCTCTGTCGGTGTAGTTTAATTTCATTTTGTGCAAATAATCAAACACATCATAAAATAGTTTTGTTCCTATTCATTTTTTATATCAATATGTTTTTGTTTTTTTTTGTATTTATTTTGTTAAATAAAAAAATGTTAGGATATTCGGTTTACACTAAATTGCAGAACAAGCTATAATATTTTCACAAACACCTAAAATCAATATCTCAATCCCGCTAAACCAACACAGTGTCTCTTATTAATACCACTACTTTATTTAATGATGTAAGTAACGAAAACCACTTAAGAGGCAATTATCTTAATTATATCCCACGGGCAAGATAAGGCTTAAGTTCACACGATAGACATTAGCTTCGCGTATTCACGAGTTCCATATTATAACACGTACAAGTAAATAGCTAATTACAAGAAATGTTCTCGGTCCTCAGGGATATCATTTCGTTTGCTATCGGCTTTAATGAAGACTACGTTGCTTTTAGGGTTGGTTCCAATATTTTAGGCAGCATTTCCAATATTTTAAGAACTTTTTGGCCTAGTGCCTTCGTCTCCTTTCCTTCACCACACCACTCGCCGAAGGATGAAATTCTATCCACACCAACTGGACTCGTGGCGGTCCTCTACGGTTCGGTTTGAACGCTCGTTTTTGCCACAGACGTACAAGTTGTGGAATGAGCTTCCTCTTTAGGTATTCTCGGGTCAAGAAGGGTGCGAAAAGAGCTCTCCTTTAAAATCCGCGATGCATTGGCGGTTCCTCTGGTTGCGAATGTCCATAGGCGATGGCGACTACTTTCTCGTAGCTCTGCCTCATCGTTAGTTTAAAGTTTTTAAAAAAAGCTGCGACCCCCTCTAAAAACAACCTCAACTCACTTTCATATGAGATGAACATTCAAGCCTGCGGCAAGCAACGCATCTGTGATTGACTTTAAATAATATCCCTGTTCTATTCAAAATGGTTCGTTTGCTGCTTCCATCTTAACAAAACAGCTTTCGAGTATTCTTAATTCTTAATAATATAATAGTTTTCTTACCAGCTTTAAGGTACTACTAAGGTACTTACAAGTAAATTTAATTTAAGTTACTATCTGAGAAAGTATTCTCATATATCAATCTTTTTTTTAATTTTAATATCTTTAATAGCTTTTAAGATTTCCATTATTATTGTACTAAATATTAAAATATTATTTAATTAATTAATTAATATACAAATTAAAATTTTATTTCTTTTGCTACGTTTAAGTTTTCATCTTCATCAAGTCGAAACAATATATTTTTACTGCTTCTCTTAAAAACGAGGCTTTTATACCTTTAATCTCGGTGAATTGTAATAAAGAAAGGAACAAAAGAGAAATCGGACGATAGATTTGCCACTGATCGGCGAAATTGCGGTGATTTCTAAAAGGAATAAATTCGACTCAAGCCGAAAATAAATCTCCTTTAACAAGAAAAATTCATTTATAATGACCAAAGGTTAGCCCCCAAGGGTTCCAACTTCTCGATTCCCGGCCCTCCACGCGTTGTAATTGGGGACCACTAAATTGTTTTAGATCTTACTTACACGTTGCGGGGGAAAATAAATTATTGTCGATTCGCAGTGAGTGCTCTTAAAGTTCCCTTTCTTATTGCTTTTACGGCGTATATAGTATAGCGTATATAACTGCTTATTTTATTTGAACATTTGTATTAACAAGCTCGAATATAGTCACATCGTCTAGGTCCTTAGATCAAACCTTTTCTTTCAGTTCATTGGCATTAAGTTAGGGTGTCCTTTGTAATTGAACACTCGTCGATGATTTGTATATAACAAATCATCGACGAGTGTTCAATTACAAAGGACAAATGCGCGTTTTGCTTGAAATAATATTCGGCAACTCAAGCCTATGAAGATTTCACTACTAATGCCGTCAAACCAACCAACATACTAACCAATAATGTATATATAAATGTGATAGTATTTGCGATATTGATATTGACGGTGTCTCAAAACTATATAACTTACTTAACACGGCATGGCGTGTCGCAAGGATAACGTCTCATGGGACCAAAACTGACGATTGCCCTCCCTATTATTGCTACATTTATAACTTGATAAGCATTTGTAGGTATACTTTATTATTTCGTATAAATCCTTGCATTAAATCTCATTAAATGTTTAGGATTAATACAGCATAAACTATATAGTTTAGATGTACCTACGTGTATTTCTACAACAAGTAGAAATACACGTAGGTACACAATTTCAATATGGTAGAACCAGTGTAGTTCGACCGGGGAAGTACATACCACCGCCACACCTATTTCTAGCGTGAAGCATTTTTTGCGTTTCGATAGAAGGGTTTGGTTGCCGGCACACTTTCACATGAGGCGACCATCATAGTCCTCGGGAGTAGCAACGCATCTGTGATTGACTTCAGATGGAACCCATGTTCTGTATGAAGTTGATTTCAGATGTCCATGGGCGGCAGTGACCACTTACCATCAGGTGGACTGCATGCTCGTTTGCTACTTCAATCAAATAAAAAAAAAAAAGTAGGTTCAACTTTCCACGTCTAATCTCCTAGTTCTGGAGAAAATTGTCTTAATATTGCCTTATTACAAAACTGTTTTGGGTATTTAGGCAAACTGTTCATTTTCAATTTAATTGAAAAAACTTAAGAACAAAATTCTCTTTGTTGCTTGTCGCAAGTTTCACTCTGAACGTTTTTGGCGAGAAACATTTTTCGGTGCCGCTGTCGTAACTCGCGCTCGTGATAAATTACGAAACACATTGTTGCTACACGTTCTGATTTACTCCCAGTTTGATTTATGGCACGTTCATTGTCTCTGTTCTGGCATACCTTTATATGCATAGAACAATATTTTGGTGTTCCCGAATAGCTTTGTTTGACGCGATAGCTTGTTAGGCGATTGAGATAAATGGTCGTTCGATTGGATATTGACACGATTATTGATCTTTGACTAGAACGAATCTTTGGTAACGTTTATTGGCGTAACATTCTATTGTCAGTTTTTCTGGTGCAAAGTACATAAAAACAAATAATAAAATATATTTTTAATGTTAATTTTTTGGTGTAATTATAAGCAATGATCTGCTAGTAATAATACCTACCAAAAATATTATGTTTGATCATTCCTGTGGTAGGTACGACTTAATCCTTCACACGTTCTACAGGTTCTCGATGTGTCGAATGATTTATTAGTTTTATTATTATTGAATATTACTCGTCTTCCCCTTTTCAGTTATTCCACGTCTCACGTACTAAACCATGTGGATGTGTTTTACTTTCAATCTGCCTCTTTGTGTTCATTTTTGTTTTGTTTTCAAATAGTCGGGAGATTTTCCTACTAGTAGTAACTTGTATATATATTTCTTGTGGAATAGGTGATATCAGAAACATACTGGTCACGACTCCTCGTACGCGGCACACCTTGTGTGGGCTTATAGAGTAGAATATTATATATTTATTTCAGTTTTACATCCATAGTCTTAGTATGATTCTTAAAATTCTATGTAAGTAAGTATTTGAGATCAACGATATAAATTATTTGATTATATTTAAATCATTCCAGTGCCTGCGTATGGGACTTTCTAATTGTGATATAATTAATCGCAGGTATCTGTCAAGACTGCCCCGCACCCTGCACATAATAATTTATTTATATTTGTTATGGAATAGGTGAAATGTTTCTGCGTGGGGCACGACTCATCCCGCGCGGCGGTGGGGTGCGCGGACCAGCGCATCTACGTGTACAGCCTGCACAGCGGGCAGCTGCTGCGCACGCTGGCCGCCGCGCACGACCTCGCGGCGCTGGCGGTGGCTGACAAGGACCACTTCTTGCTGGCTGCTGGTGAGTTGATACACCTTGAACTTCCAAATACCCTACGCCCCTAACATTTAAGACTTCCAAATGCCCAACGTGCCTAACCTTGAAAACTTCTAAATATCCAACGCCCCTAACCTTGAAAACTTCCAAATGCCCAAAAGCCTAACCTTGAAAACTTCTAAAATACCCCACGCCCTTAACCTTGAAAACTTCCAAATGCCCAACGGCCTAACCTTGAAAACTTCCGAATGTCCAACGTGCCTTATCTTGAAAACTTCCAAATGCCCAACAGCCTAACCTTGAAAACTTCCAAATGCTCAACGTGCCTAATTTTGAAAACTTCTAAATACCCAACGCCCCTAACCTTGAAAACTTCCAAATGCCCAACAGCCTAACCTTGAAAACTTTCGAATGCCTAACAGCCTAACCTTGAAAACTTTTAAATGCCCAACGTGACTAACCTTGAAAATTTCCAAGTGCCCAACAGCCTAACTTTGAAAACTTTTAAATGCCCAACGTGACTAACCTTGAAAACTTCCAAATGCCCAACAGCCTAACCTTGAAAACTTTTAAATGCCCAACGCCCCTAACCTTGAAAACTTCCAAATGCCCAACAACCTAACCTTGAAAACTTTCGAATGCCTAACAGCCTAACCTTGAAAACTTTTAAATGGCCCAACGTGACTAACCTTGAAAATTTCCAAGTGCCCAACAGCCTAACTTTGAAAACTTTTAAATGCCCAACGTGACTAACCTTGAAAACTTCCAAATGCCCAACAGCCTAACCTTGAAAACTTTTAAATGCCCAACGCCCCTAACCTTGAAAACTTCCAAATGCCCAACAACCTAACCTTGAAAACTTTCGAATGCCTAACAGCCTAACCTTGAAAACTTTTAAATGGCCCAACGTGACTAACCTTGAAAATTTCCAAGTGCCCAACAGCCTAACTTTGAAAACTTTTAAATGCCCAACGTGACTAACCTTGAAAACTTCCAAATGCCCAACAGCCTAACCTTGAAAACTTTTAAATGCCCAACGCCCCTAACTTTGAAAACTTCCAAATGCCCAACAACCTAACCTTGAAAACTTTCGAATGCCTAACAGCCTAACCTTGAAAACTTTTAAATGGCCCAACGTGACTAACCTTGAAAATTTCCAAGTGCCCAACAGCCTAACTTTGAAAACTTTTAAATGCCCAACGTGACTAACCTCGAAAACTTCCAAATGCCCAACAGCCTAACCTTGAAAACTTTTAAATGCCCAACGCCCCTAACCTTAAAAACTTCCAAATGCCCAACAGCCTAACCCTGAAAACTTTCGAATGCCCAACAGCCTAACCTTGAAAACTTTTAAATGCCCAACGTGACTAACCTTGAAAACTTCTTTAGGCGCGTCGGGTATTTTGAGATGAAAACTCAATTCGCGACCTTCACCAACATCTTCTCATCATCTGAGAACGGTGGTAGAACCAGTGTAGTGCACCACCGCTACATCTATTACTAGCGTGAAGCTGTTTTTGTGTATCGTTAGAAAGGTGTGGTTGCCAACTCACTTTCATTTGAGGCAACCATCTTAGTGCTCAGGAATAGCAACGCATATGTGATTGACTTCAAAAAGAACTCTTGTCCTATTTGAAGTTGCTTACAAATGTCCATGGGCGTCGATGACCAAAAAAAGCGGATGAAAAAAATGCATACATCAGTTTTTTGAGATCCACTACTGAATATGGGCCTTCCCCCAGAATTTTTGCTAAAAATTAAAAAAGAGTGGAGTAAAGTAGGTCTCTATGGACTACGACTCATTTTTCGCTTCTCCTTCATTAACAAAAATCTTCACGTAGCGTTGCGTATTAGCGACTCTACTAATTAATCTACTATTAATAATTCTGATTTTAATTCAAAATGTAGAATACTTTTACTGATAAATAATGGCATTTCTAAACACACTCAATTAATTAACCTATATTTATACCTACCTATATTTATTGAACGTAACTAATTTCTAGGCTCACAGATTTCAACGTCATCAACAATGTCCTACAGTAATATACATTAATTTTATAATAATGAATTTCTCGTTCAAAAGGACAGGTTCAAGGATATTTCCATTAATCGTGCAACGTTTGACAACAACGACTTTGTTTATCATCAAGACGACAAAAGTTTTACCACAAAGCTCTTTGTTGTCCATAATTGATGGGTATAAAGTAATACGCTTCAGTCATAAAATACCTAAAGTGAATTAAATATTTAAACTTGAGTTATAGTAGAAACTGTTTTTACGTGATCACTATTTTCTAAAATCAATTAAACTATTTGCCCTTATTACAAGTTTATTAAGATTTATCACAAATTCTTTTAACGTTTTCGCCCATAATGATAAGGTACATTGCGAGGTAACGCCGAAAACTAATACATAAACATGCAACGTACATTGCAATGTATAGGTGAAAAGTGAGCAGAGTGATTTATGGACTAATTAAGGAAATGTGTGTAGTCGTACTAATGCTACTGATTATACTAGATATGTCCTTTAACAATTTAGAGTGGCTTTCAATCTGTAAATTTTGGTTGAGTCATTTCCAATTACGATAATTTTGGTCTTACGCAATTTGCTTTACCCAGTAATTAATAACTGTTTAAGGTAAATGAGATGAAACGTTTCCAATAACCTCGATTAATTGTAGGTGGCAACAGGGTAACGATCTACTCCTTCCACACCGAAGACAACTTGACGAATTTCCGACCCACGAAACAATTGAAGCGGCGGCAGACCAAATCGACCACGAACATTACTTTGTTGCAGGTATTGTGTACCCCTAATAGCTTTACCTTGTTTTCAGAAATACTTGTAATTAATATTGAAATGTATTGTGATAAATTAATTCTTGGTACATTCATCAGCTTTTACAATAGCGAAGTTGATTTAAATTTTGTACATTGATTTACTGTATAAAGGATATCGGGCCAATACCTAAAGACGGTCCATTTAAAACTTTTTCATTACCGTTCTAACTAAACGTGTTATAATAACATACTGGTAGGCATTTACAGGAGCAACAGCAAAATGTTTATCAGTACCTTCATAGACTTAAAATAGTTTACTTTTTCTAGCAACTTTAAGAACAATAGTTTAAAATTTTGTCGTATATTTAGCGGTAGAGTTTACTTTTTCATCTACACTATATTATATATTTTCAATATATAGTTACCTAGGTGAATAGCTTATCATTCCTGTAATTCCGGGATCAGAATAGGGCTACGGTATGCCGGCCCCTGCTTGTCGTAAGAGGCGACTAATAGGTTCCGGTGTAGTGCAATCAAACAAAAAAATTACTCAGCTGAAACGAATGAGAAACAACAAATGAACGAGAAACAACATAACAAAACTCATACGCATCTAATAAGTAGCCTGGAGATATCCCGCGGGCTAGTGTGCGTGTGGTGGCTGTCCACACGCATGATTTCAATGACTTTTATTATTGTTTCCTGTACCCTTATTACATATTTTGTTTTCTCGAAACAATCATTGTTTACGTTTTTGTCAATCGTTTCAAAGTATATTGGAAGTTATGCCGGAAAAAAGAAAAATAAATACTTTGCTATTTGTCAATGTACATATAAACGAAATTATAGAAGTTTTAAATAAATGTAATAAATTAGTCTAAGGGTACTGATATGCCTTTTAACGTTTAACTTAGGACGTTGAAGCTTTCGATCTGTACAGTTCGGTTAAATCAGTTTCAAAAACGGTAAGTTTAGTACAAAAATCACTGTCTTGGTTAAATAAAATATATTCATACTAAGGATACAGGAAACAAAATTCATATCAATCATACGTTACCAAGCGGTATAAAGCGAACTCATACCCATAACTTGCCTGGAAGTGTCTCCGAATGGTTAGCTCACGGCGAGCCGGTGCGCTCGCGTCTTCGTGAGCGTGTGACAGCTATCCACAAACATGTTTTGAATGAATTTTGCTATACTGTTTCTTGTACCCGTAGTACAAAAATATTTGTATTCCTCAAAAAAATCGTTGTTTACGTTTTCGTCGATAATATCAAAATATATTAAAGATATGCAAAAAAAAAGTTATATTATAATATATAATTTGGTTTCCTTAGAACAACCATTGTTCACGTTTTCATCAATAATTTTAAAGTGTATTGTAAGTTATTAAAAAAAAAAAAAAAAAACGTATAATGTACATTGCAATGTATAAGCAAAAACATAAAAGATTGTGTTTAGTAATATAGGGTTGTACTATGGGAAGATTGAACTACATTTGACCTTTAACGTTTAATTAAGGATCTCGTGCCTTTCTATCTGTACACTGTGGGTAATTCAGTTCGAAAAGGTAATCGTGAGATATAAACGAATGTGTTGAGGAAACACATTCGTTTATATCTCACACCAATCACACACTACCAGGCAGAACAAAGCGAGCTCATACCCATAAGCTGCCTGGAAGTGTCCCGCGACGGGCAGCTCGCGGCGAGCGGGTGCGCGCGCGGGCTGGTGCGCGTGTGGCAGCTGTCCACGCACCGGCTGCAGGCGACGCTGAGCGGGCACATGGGGCACATCACGTGCGTCACGTTCTCGCCCAACAACCTGCTGGTGCTGAGCGGCTCGGAGGACAGGACGGTGGTTGTCTGGCAGCTCGCTGATAACTCTCCCTCGCTCACTTATAAGGTTGGTCGGACTATATATTTTTAGGTCTGTTGATAGACCAATATTACGCTTGTTAGGCTTGTCATACTGATTTTAGACTAATAAAAAGCTCGTTATACTTATTTTCGACTTGTTATACTGATTTTAGACAAGTATTAAGCTCGTTAGACTTATTTTTAGACTTGTTATACTGATTCAAGACTAGTATGAAGCTCGTTAAACTTATTTTAGGCTTATTTTACTGATTTTAGACTAATATTAAGCTCGTTATACTTATTTTAGTGGATATGTTATACTGATTTTAGACTATATCACGGAATTTCGTTTAAATATGTCACGTATTTCATGTGTAACTTTGTCCGTGAACACAACACATATGGGCCTAAATATCGGCAAAAGAAATTCAAAATTCGCATATCGTGTGTATTGATTGATGATTGAGCTTGATTGCGGTCGAACCATGGTATTCCTCAAACGTAACCTTGTGATATTGTATCTTGTACCTTGTATATTGTACCTTGTGATATTGTATCTTGTTATCTAGGCTAACGTGCTTTGGACCGCATATGACTTAATATTATTACATTAAATTGCAGTCGAACCTCGAAAAGTCTCAATCTCAATCTTAACAAATTCCTCTATTTGACTGTGTTGCTATATTTGACTCATAGATACAGAATTTATGGCTGAATTGTAAAAATACCAGCATCTTCATAATACATTATCTTGAAGTTATAGTTTGAAGAATATTAAAATTTTGCGGAAAAGACCCTTAAACTTAGACGCTTCTATGGTGATAATTATACGGTTTTGACGTATCCGACTCCATGATAGTTTATACACCGAAAACTTACAAAATAACAAAATATTGTTAGATGTAGGAAAATATTCATTAGAAAATATTAATTACTTCGTTTTTATGTCTTTTCATCAAGAAATAACATTTACGTAACATTTAAATTCAATTGATGCAAAATGAATTAGCTCAGAATAACCGCCGAGTGTTACGGCAAAGCTTTTAAGCTTACTATGGCAGAGAAATCTTTCTAACTAGAAAATAAAATTTAGTTTGCGGAGATAATTAACAATCTACAGCAATTTAATGAGACTTAAATCATGTTGGAAAAGCATTTAAAATGAAAAACACACTTAGGTATATTAGCGTTCCTACTTTCGTAATTTTCGCATTTAATAATTATGAGATTGTTTCTTTTTGATGAACACATATAAGATTGAATTGATAGCAAATACAAAATTTAATAAAGAGTAAGAAGGGATTTCTATGAACATTGCGAATAAAATTCAAAGTTTCTGTGAGGTTCTTTCACAAAAGTAAGTATATGCCTACAAAATAAAATTAATGATCTAAAACGCTCGAGTTGGGAGATAGCAACAGGTGGAAAGAGATATTTTTCCAGTAGTAATATAAAAATGTTGAATAATTATTGAACTCAAATATAATAATATTCGTTCTTAATGAGACATAAATCAACGTCATCCATCAACCACTCTTCCTTTCTCACTTAGTCATTACTCGAATAATTTAGAAGGGTTTAGACTTTACTGACTAAGTGCAGATTGGCGAATTTATTTTACATTTTAGGCACTTTTTAAAGAGAACACTCAAATACATATTTAGGTTATCTTAAGTTGAAATAAATACCATCAGACTACAATTGCTTCAAGGTTAGAAAATAACTTGGTATATATGAATTCAAAACAGTATTTCGACTCATGACCTTCATAGTAGACACTCATAGGACCATAAAACGTCTTATGGGTATAAAACTTTATAAAGAGGGACTAAACGACTTTATAGACGACTTACTTTAGCTGTAAAACAAAAAACTTTTTTATGTGATTGGAGTAGCAAATGGTCTCCCGTTTTATGTTTTATAGCTTCTTCAGCTCATTAACATCTGTTGCCAAATCCAAATCTCTACGAATTGAATATAATTTTGATCGTAAATACGTCGGTAATTATGGTATTAAGTCTTACTGTTTGGTATGGTCTTCTCATAACGGTGACCAAAGATTTTCTACATAGTTTGATTACTTTTACCGCTTATGCAGTGATCGGCAAGTTTACGTGCTCTGAATTTCTGAAACTTGCATTAAATATACTACAGATTGCAGTAGCAGTTGTAATCTAGTGACCATTTAACCAGCAATGCTACTAAACGTACATCTGGCGAATCACTCCGCCATAATGGAACCATAAAGACTTCTCCTACCCTAAAAGTTCGACTTCTCCCAGGGTCACCAAGCCGCTCTCCAAAGCTTGGTGATGATGTCGGACGGTCGCCGAGCTATGTCAGGGGACAGAACACGTAATGTGCACGTGTGGCTCGTGGATTCTGGCATCATCTTACACTCTACTACAGGACCCAATGCCAGCATCGAAGTTACTTTGAATATGAAATATGCTGTGAGTATTTAAGTGTATTTAAGTACATTTCCCTTTATTTAATGAGAATATAAATTAAGCATGCCATCATTGGACAACTATGATTGGCGTTGGCAAAAATCGAATAAATGAAGATCGTAAAGAACCTTTTTTATAAAATTAAAATGGCAAATGACCTTGCAGTTTACCTGACGGTAAGTAGTCAGTAATCGCTATCACCATTGGTCAAGCAACTTCAAATAGGAACGGGAATCGATCTGAATGGTCAGCTGTAAGCAAATTTATACAGAATCAGGATTCTTTCTGAAGATAGAATAGGATAGGATAAAGATGGTTGCCTCGTATGAGACTGAATCGCGAAAGTTCGAAATAGTATTCCTGTGGTACATTATTTCAAACTAAATCACAGTAGCTTTACACTACTGTAAAAAACTTGCGTAAAAAAGTACTTAATTTAAGTAAATAAATCATCTTTAAAATGGACTTAATTTAAATTTGCGGCATGAAGTTGTCAAAATATCACGCTGAAATTTCAAACAACTAATTGGTTTGCAAATATTTTAATTAAGCGCATTTAACTTTTGACGTTTCTTAAAATTATGATGTTTCGTAAATACTAAACTAAATAGACATTTTTAATTCTATCATCACGTTAAAATTTAAGAAAACCTTCAGTAATCCTTCAATAACTAGTAAAAAGAAAACAAATTCTTCTAAAAACAAATTTATCGATTGTGCAAATTGTTCTTTGGGAAGTTGGTTAAAAACCATATCATCTTACAGGTACTCTCTGACGGAGATAGTTCAGTCCGCATCTGGGCATTAGCAGAAGCTGACAGCGGAGAAGACAGACGATCAGTGTCCCACGCTGAACGCATTACTTGTTTTGTATTAACTGCTGACTCTAAATTCGTTGTCACTGGATCAATGGATATGTCGCTGAAAGTCTGGCAATTGGATGGAGGAAAACTATCGCAGGTTCGTTCACAAATCTTGGACATATGATATATGATATAAAAGACCAATATATAGTTTCGCAGTTGTAATTAATATGAAAGCAGTCTGAAGATTAATGTCATGAAACTAAGGAATCAATTCTCATAGCATTTTATTTTAAAACTTTTTTTTATGTTTTATCATGCATCCATCTTATGTCTCGGAATTCTAACTAAGATATTATTATGTCGTAAATTAGGACATTAGTATCGCTGTAATTGAAAACAGCTAATCATTCTATTTAACTATTGATATAACTAAATTGTCTGGAAAGCACTGTCTTCCAATAATACTCATGGACTTTGTTATTATAATTTTGATATGTATATAAAGCATCAATTTAGGAAATAATAGATTCTAAATGTTTACCATCTACTAGGTATTAGTCGGTCATTCGGACATAGTGACATGCGTGGCCGTGTCCATCACGAACAAGAATCAGGTGATCTCGGGGTCGTGGGACTGCAACCTCATCGTGTGGGACATCAACACCGGCGCCGACCTGCACCTGCTGTCGGGGCACCTCGGGAAGGTCACCTGCGTCAAGGTCACTGGGGATGGATCCATTGCGGTTTCTGGTAAGTTTTGCAACGTTTGTTTTAGTTTCTAGGGGATTGGCAGTTTTTGCGCTGTACAAAATATGTGATCATCGATATATTAATACGTGAAGCAAAAACTTGTGATCCGTTTTTAAGATACACGCCGCGGATGGAGGATTACGCATAGTATAATTGATATCGAAAAGGATTACGCAATGCTAATATTTTTTTCAAATAATGCTTGAAATACCTACCTTACATTTGGCACAAACACATAAATAACGAAAAAACATTCAATGTCTTACCCTGAAAACACGTAACGTCAATAATGTCAGATGTCTTTCTCAAAATACCCACTAGTGCTTTTAAATGCAGCTTAGTTAATGAAACCTCTTAACCTTTAAAGGATATATTTAAAATAACTTGGAAATCAATTTAATCTAATTTGAGTATAAAGTTTAGTTTTTGAGTTAAATTACGGTCGAATTTTGACCGTTGCGACGGGTGAGTAGTCTCCATGAAAATATAAGCTGTGTTTGGCCTGTAGAATAGTGACATAGTTTGAAATAAGAATAGCAAATGTTCTCATACATTCTCCGCATACTTCTCTACTTCTATATCCGAATTTTATAAACGTAGTTTGTAGCTTATTAGCTGTTTTTCATATTTTCATTCATTCATATTTCTACATTTATGTAGAATTTGTTCTTATGTTTCGAAATTACCATATTTATCATTAACTCTTGTATCTTTAGCACATGAATAGAATGTTGGGAAAATTTTCACTTTTATTTTAAGACTTCCAGTATGTCCGTTAATTTTAAACCATCATAAAACTCAATGAAAAACAGAAAACTCTCTTATATTAACTACAAAACATATTCAAACATGACATTTTCCTTTGTCAAATTCTTATCAAGATAACAAATTGAATTCGGCAGAGCGGTGTCAACAAAGTTACCTGCCAGTTAGATATACAGAAGTGCTACTAAAATTGCACTTGATTTTTAGTAGACGCTAAGAGTCCGAGACGTTGCGAGATTGTGTTTCGCTACTTTAATTATATTCCTAGGCAAGATGTATTCAGGTTTTTAATCTCGTTGCAGAAACCATCTGCAGAATTAAAAGCGTTTCCAGAACATAATTCTAGCGAATTTATTAAAACGTGTCTCGTTTTTCCACGTTCTCTTTAGAATTTTTTCATTGGAATACACGTGTCGTACTTTACAATGTAAGTAATAACAAATAACTAAATTAACATAATATGCAACATTAATCTAACAATAATGTACTAGTATGAGGATACCTGTGCCTATGAGATAGTAATGGATCGTTGACTATAGTACAAGTATTGTGTGATTTGTAGGTAACTGACTTTTTCATAAATGAATAGCTTTCGTTATTATTGTCGTACCATGCTCATTAAAACCATATTCACTTGCAGGAAATAGCTTTGAGGCATCACTCTCACGTCGTTTCTAGAATATTTAACTTTTATTGTAATCGTCAATTACTGTACTATATACTATTATCATTATTATCATTGTCATTGTAGTATAAACTGTCCTGCCGGCACAGCCGATTTCTTATAAAACTCTTATTTTCTCTTTTTTTTTTTTGTTTTCGAGGGGGAATCCTTCCAAAGGTACCCGACGCCGTGGGAGCGACGCAGGGTTATGTGGGATTTTTACCGCACTAAAACCCCCCCGGTGGCCGTCCTCGGCGCTGAAAAGGAGGACTCCGGGATCTCGAAACGACTTCAACCGGAATCCTCCGAGCGCGCTGCCCCATCGGTCTCCTCCCAGATGGGCGGCTGGGCCCACCGCTCCGTCTAGTCTTTACGACGGTATGCGACCACACATACCGCCGTCCTTCCCGGGATTGCCTGACCGAACGGTTCGAGCTCCTACTCTAGCCGTCTGCAACCCCGGAAGCCCCTTTTAGTCGCCTCTTACGACAGGCAGGGCATACCGTAGCCCTATTCTGACCCCGAGGTTACAGGGACTCTTATTTTCTCTTAGTGAACAACAAGATTCATCATACTAGCTAAATCATCATTTGCTAAATTATATCCCCTTATGTCGTTTTGATGTGTCAAACGGTAAATGGTCACTCCATTTACTATACCATACCTAACTAACGGCTATGATAATCACTTAATACATAAATCAACTGGCATCCACACCGCTCCACTGAAACGCCCGAACTATCTCCCTGATATCCAATAGATTATTACCCATCGGTCCTATATCTTTAATATCTTTTAACGAGTATTTAGTGATTGTTATACCCTTAGATCCGTCTACCCTACCAAAAACCATTAAAATCCCAAAACTGTACGTCTGATAGTCTGAGTACGTCTCCTTGTTATTTTTCCTCCTTCGTTGTTATATTCTTTTTATCTATTTGTTTTATTAATTTCACTTTAACACCTATATCAAACAGGTGCGGAAGACAAAACACTAATCATATGGGAGACAAAGAGAGGTCTAGCGCTGACTTCACTGGCGCTGCACGTACCGTTACTCGGTTTCCAAATCACCAGCGACTGCGCCCGGATCGTCGTGCATTTGTTGGATAGAGGTTTGTATGAGTTTTGTTTGCTTTGTGGTATTTAAATAAGACTTTTTATGTTCGATTTTGAAGACACTAACTATATGGAAGACGAAGCCAGGTCTAGCGTTGACGTCACTCGCGCTCCACGTATCACTTCTTGGTTTCATAATCACCAGCGACTCCGTCCCGATCCTCGTCCATTTGTTGGATAGAATTTGTTTGTATGGATTTTGTTTGCTTTATTCTGTTTAAACAGGACTTGTTATGTTCAATTTTGAAAACACTAACCATATGGAAGACGAAGCGAGGTCTAGCGTTGACGTCACTCGCGCTCCACGTATCACTTCTTGGTTTCCAAATCACCAGCGACTCCGTCCCGATCCTCGTCCATTTGTTGGATAGAATTTGTTTGTATGGATTTTGTTTGCTTTATTGTGTTTAAACAGGACTTGTTATGTTCGATTTTGAAAACACTAATCATATGGGAGACGAAGCGAGGTCTAGCGTTGACGTCACTCGCGCTCCACGTATCACTTCTTGGTTTCCAAATCACCAGCGTCTGCGCCCGGATCGACGTGCAATTGTTGGTTAAAGTTTGTATGGGTTTTGTTTGCTTTGTGGTATTAAATAAGACTTTTTGTGTTCGATTTTGAAAGCACTAATCATATGGGAGACGAAGCGAGGTCTAGCGCTGACGTCACTCGCGGTCCTCTAGTCCAAGATCCCAGAACCGTAAGACACAACTTTTTTTCTAAAGCATTTTTCGGTTATCAGTAGACTCTTGTGTACTTTTTAATGCCTAAAGTTGTATCTTTCGGCTCTGGGATCTTAATCTACACATATCATTACTCGGTTTCCAAATCACCAGCGTCTGCGCCCGGATCGTCGTGCATTTGTTAGATAGAGGTTTGTATGGGTCTTATTTGATTTATTATATTACTTGCATTGTATTATTGTATTGTATTAAATGTCTCATTCGATTTTGCAACAGCGACACATTGCAAGTCTAAAATTATGTTGTCTTTCAAGCTGGAACCAAACATACCTAGGTAGTGACTAAATTTATTGCTCCTTGTCATAAAAATTTAGTTAATAGTTGAGCGTTTTTAATTTAAGTTAAAAAACTAAGTTTGATGTAAGATTACACCCAATGAAAAGCACTAAAAGTACTTGTTCAAAGGTGTAATTTTTTTATTGTTATTATTTTAGTATATATTCGATTTTTTAACACGTTTGTAGCATTTATTCGTGTACAATTTCAGAATTCGTAGTCAATTAGAAATTTCAACAAACCATTGTTCTAAAGTTTCTACAAGAACGAATTTTAAAGTAAACTTAGAAGGATAAAAGTCCAAACTCGCTAATTAAGTTTCTGGTTAAATTTGATCTCGCATTTCGTAGTTTTGTTTATTTTTCACTAACTTTTTGTTCATTAATGGTAAATATATATTAGTAATTATTCTTACTTTTATGTCTCAATAAGGAATTATCAAACATCTTAGTTACATATATATTAAATAAAATTAACATCAAAAGGTTTTTACACATACTGTATATTTAGTAGAGTAGTTAAACGCTTAGGTAGTAGTTATACAATTAATGATTAAAAGTGACGGAATTTTAAAAACAAAAGCTAAAATCTTGGCATCTTAACATTATGAAAACTTTAAATGTACAACATTGCCGTACAAACTAGTAATTAGAGAAAGTTATATACTTTATGTCCTATAAAAAAATCTTGACTCAATTTTTCGCATGGCTCAAAGCTTAAAACACTAGACAAATCGTGTGTAAAATGAGTCAAGTATGTTCAGTAGGACTTATTGTGAGTCGGTAAATATAAGTATTCTTTAAAATTTTCAAATAGGACCTAAAATACTGGTAATAACAAGGTATCGTTCCGGCAGGTTGTTTGCCGATCATCTGCTTGCACAACACGCCAGCCACTTACGTCAAGATACCCACGTACGCCGCGCCCACTAAGAACGTCGATGGTGAGTTACTGATTTTTTTCACAAAAGCAAACGAATATGCAGTCTACCTCATGATAAATGTACACTGCTGCCCATGGACATCTGTAACAACAGAATACAACAGGGGTTCTATCTTAAATCTATCACAAATGTGTTCCAACTTCCAAGGACTAAAATAGACGCCTCATACTCAAGTGAGCCGGCAAACACCCTCTTCCATTTCGAGTAAGAAGCAGCAAGTGTAAAGCAGCAGTAGAAATAGGTGTGTTGGTGGTACTGCCCCGATCGAACTACACTAGTTCAACCAACCAGCGAAATGTTTAATTGTTTTCGATTGTTTGTTGTTGTTAATTGATTGTGGGTAAGTCCAACTTCGAGGAAGAGGTCACTCGTAGAATCCAACTCGGCTGGGCAGCATTTGAGAAACTGCGTCATAACTTCTCATTCGACATACATCAGATCCTGAAGTCGAAGATGTTCGAGCAGTGTGTGTTGCCAGTGGTCCTTTACCGTGAGCCTCGTAATGAAAAATAAAGTATGAACTATGAAAAATAAACGAAATTTTACTTGTATATATTTCTTACTTCAGACCATGGGCTTCGGGAAAGAGGTCACTCGTAGAAGCATCGCTACCAATAATATTTATTCCTCAACATTCCCTTTTACCTAGTTTGTATAAACACGTGGCAAGCGCAAAATTGAAAAGTTAAGCAACGTGAACACGTGAAAATGCTTCGTCAATATTCATGCCAGCAATCGATCCCGGTTGCCTTATGAAACATCTTAAGCGTAATTTGAAAAAATCCAAACACCCACCACGTGAAACCACTTACCTCTATCAATCTTCACCTTTTTTTTTGTTCTCGAGGGGGAAACCTTCAAAAGGTACCCGACGCCGTGGAAGCGACGCAGGGTTATGTGGGATTTTTACCGCACTAAAACCCCCCGGTGGCCGTCCTCGGCGCTATAAAGGAGGACTCCGGGATCCAAACAACTTCAAACGGAATCCTCCGAGCGCGTTGCCCCATCTCTACCTACTGATAGAGTTTAAGAAGACTGTATTTATGACTATTTATAAAACAATCTCTTCCCACAGAGCTCCGACCATTAGCACCCAAGAGGCCCATGAGAAGACTTCTGAAGAAGGAAGTGTCGTTAGACACGTACACGTGGCAGAAGAAGTACGGCCACCTCACCTCCGCCGCCATGATGGCACAGGTCGACGAGAGATTGAAACGAAGGTAATTTATAATTGGCTAATTATTCTACATTAGGTTAATCCCGTGGATTCAACCGCTCAAGTCCAGTCCACAACGGTAATGAGTATCCTATTTTATGCGCCAAGTTTTAATTCAAAATACGACCTTGGATTGGAATTTTAGGCTTGAAAGTAACACACGTAATTTTCACAAACTTCAGCGTTTACAATGTAAGTAAATAAGACTAGCTTTAACCCGCTTCGCTTCTTTGCGGCTTTGCCCGCGTTGGTGAAGCTAATAATATATTTTATTGAAATCTTTTTAGTTGCTGGATTTTTAAATTATATCACGAACAATCATGACTGCCAAAATATATTTTTAATATGTTTTAATTAAAAGTATCCTATATTTTTTCTAATACCTTTATGAATATGTGAATATATGAATTATAAAATATAGTAATTTTGCCGTGGAAGCGCAACAAACAAACTCACACTCACATTCAGGTTTATAATATTAGCAAGGATTATTATTAAAACAATCGGTTTACTAATTATACCTAGGACTCAATGTTATATATTTTACTACAATTATTTCTCTTTTAATCAGGTTTTCCGTGTCCGCGTCAATGGAGGAAATATCAAAGATTCAAGAAGCCAAGAACAAAGATTTAGGATCCCAGGTAACATCATTGTAGTAATATTTTATCATATTTTTCACTCATGCGAAATAATATTTTATTTATACTATAAATAAAGGCACGTAGCGTAATTATTTATATTATTAACATAATATAAAATGTATATATTATTAAATTATATAGCAAATAAAGACACACTAAATAGACATTTTCATGAAATCACTCTTAAATAGGTCATTTATTTACTTACTTTTTTTAAGAATTGGATCCTTAAATAGAAATTGTGTAACATTACATACAAGTGTTACTTATAATTTTATGTCATATTTAAAGTATTTGTAGGGATAAATATAATAAAGGTATTCGAAATCCCAATAGTATGTATAAGAGTATGTCGTCAACACATTATTGTCCCGTTGCTGGGCACGGGTCTTTTCTCAGAATGAGAGAGTTTAGGCCATAGTCCACCGCGCTGGCCAAGTGCGAATTGGTGGACTTCACACACCTCCGAGAACTTTTTTTTTTAATGCATTCTCGGGTGTGTAGGTTTCCTCACGATGTTTTCCTTCACCGAAAAGCAGTGATAATTAACGTATAATACGCACATAAATCAGTGGTGCGTGCCTGGGTTTGAACCTCGGACCTCCCGATTGAGAGAGCAAGTTTCAACCATCAGGCTATCACTGCTCTTTGTTGTTAATGTATGTATAAGAGTACCCCTCTTATACATACTATTTGAATTACGTTTTCAATTTTTGTTAGCCCTGAGCGTTACTCGTATTTAAGTTTGGCAAAGGCAAAATATGAGTTATTAATTTTAGTGTAAACGGCTGAGCTTAAACTAAAATAGAACGCTATTTTATTACTAAAATTTACAGAAAGAGATTTTAAGTCTGATTACAGTTAAGGCTGCATGTTGTTTTTTAATTTATATCTATGTATTTCAGTATTTATATCATCGTTCAATGTTTAATTGACATTAAGAACCGCTCTATTACCGAATTTTATAGTTGATCCTTAAATCAAGTGCCTTAGGCACGCCGGTAGACAAAAATAATATACGCATGAACACAAGTTCCTTGAAGGTGTAATATTTTTTAAATGTTTTGCTTAAAAATATCGTAGAATGTGATGCATTGACGTAACTTTTGTTATTGTTTCGTTTTCTACTCACACTACGCACACTTTTAAACTGAGATGATATTTAAAACTAGAAGCCAAAATTATCTATTGTTCTCTAAATGTTTAAAATATTGTCTTTATTAAGATTGAAATACAAAGCGACCATGCAGTTTACACGATGCCATATAAAACAGTGAACACACTAGAAATTGGAATGACTGTGGTAGTTTTCCGGTACAACTATACTTGTTCTTCCGTGTGAATACCTATTGTTCAGATTTTTGGCGCATTATATAGGATATGCATTAAATATATAAATATGCGAAGGTAAAGCTATCGTGTGTATTGGCAGGTGAGTCTGGGCCCCGAGGAGGCGGCGATAGCGCAGTCTCAACACTTCGACCAGCTGGAAGCGCTGTGGAACAAGATATCTCCGCCGCGCAGACGGTCTAATAAGGTATTAGTTATTATTTATTTGTTATACAAAGGGAAAACAGTTAATTTAAAATAAAACATTTTTTGAAGTCTAATTTCTTTTGGCACGTTAATATAATAAATAACGAAGTGAGAAGCTCGGTATGTGACGTCAGGAAAGCCAGGAGTCTTCATTACTGTCAATTCTTGAAGATTTCATGTAAAACACAGGAGTAAACGTCTTCGATTTATTTACAGTTTTTGAAGGTGCGATCGCTTCGACGGTTAAACAAGAATCTTTTTCTACCGGCGTTCGCTCGCCTTTTTATAACAATGTTTGGTGGTGTGACAATAACAAATTTATGGAGGGTAAACTTAATTACAATTCTTAAAATCACTAAATATTGCTAATTTAATAAACAAACAATTTTCGATCTTTAAACTTACTAAAATGATTATTTTCAGCGACGTGTTTTTCATAAATACGCGGTGTCGCGCCGACATAAACGATAAATGATAAAAATATTTTTTTACGATGCGCGCGCACACCGTCACGGAAAACCGACACCCTGAAGTTAGTTACAAGTCGACCAAGCCAACTACACAAATGTCAAACGTGACGTCACGCGCATCTCGGCAAGCACTGGCTACAAAAAAAGCATAATGTTTTATTGTTCAATGTTGACTTATGTCAACAAAATTAATAATTTTTTGTCCTAATACTTAAAAATCGCATTTTTTTGTTTTGGTTATGATTATAACAATAACTAATTAGTACAAAAACACAATTTTTGCTTATTTATTTTTACAATATTAATCCTTTGAAAATCCGATTGAGTTTAGCCGCAAACGGTACTACGGGACGAGCACGGCGCGGCATGCGACGGCGACGCGGCGGTACGGCGTTCCGTCGATCCGTCTAGTTCGCTTGGTCGAGTAATATATTAGTTTTTTCTATTCTTAGTGTCGTTTTTTCGACAAACGTAGAATAAGGCGAAGTTAAATTTTTTATAAAGATTTTTATCTTGTTATGCAAAAGAAGTATAACTTATAACGCGTGTACATAAGTACACACACACGCACTTTATTTTTTTTCCTGTATCATGAGTGCCATAGACATAAAAACATATACAAGCGCCCAGAACAGAAAAATAAATTGTTTAAAGTACCAAAAGAAATAAAATCAGACTAAAACCACTGAAGTCAATCAGTCTTAGATCAGCAGAAGAAATCTAATGTAACTACGTATCAAATTTTATACTTCAACTAAATAGTGTAAAGAACAAGTATAATTTTTATTTCTTACTAGCTGTACCCGCGGCTACGCCCGCGTGCAAATCAATGTATCGCAAAGTTTTCCCGCGCAAATCTCCATTCAGTGGGAATTCTACGATAAAAGTAGTCTACATGTTGTTCCATAACATTTTCTATAGTAAAAAACCCGTAAAAATCGGTTTAGCCGGTCAAGGATTACCCGGAGAAACACAGAGTGAAAAAACGAATTTTAAGTAGAAATTTTCTATTTTATTGGGCGTAGAAAGCGTATTTTTATTAAAAAAAAAAGTTTGTGTGGAGGAGTACCGGGAGGCGGGTTGAAGGAATCCAAAAATTTTGTTGGATAATGTCTTCGATCTCGATGGCTGTATCTACAGAATCTTCATCCCAAATAGTCAAATAACAATCCCGCATTGAATTTCCAGTATTCCTTTGATTTGAAATATTAAAAATCTTGAGTGGACGCTCAAAGGCGAATAGGCAGGCATTATGACCGCTTTTTAAAAGTGTGGGCGCAACGCTGGACGACGCCACGGCAATAGCTATTTTTCTATCAGATCTTATATTTTTCGCTAATAGTAAATTTATTAAAAACGTTTTACCTGTGCCCCCTAGTGCATCTAACTAAAACTAAAAATCTAATGACAGTATCAATGATACGTAAACTAATTTTGGTTCTAGTACCTACTAACATTTAAGCGGCGCTCAGGTATGTTTATAGTTTATCTTTATTAAGCCTTGTTTGTGGTTCACTACATTAAAATTTGAATTTGTCGGCAAGGTAAATCCAAATTATTTTGTACTTTTACCTGACAGAGGTTAAACCTCTATTAATTTCATATAAACTTTGTGACACATTGATTCCCAGGCGGGCGAAAGCTTTGCATTTCCGATACTAAATAATATTTAAAAATGAGCTGGTTATTAAAAATATAATTCTAAAATTAGTATTTATGAAAACTACAGATAATAATAATAATAATGTACCTAAGAAAACTAACTGGATTCGAACCCCAGACCTCGCGTTTCTAATCCACCCGACTTGGCACCACACGGCCATCACGATTTTAATAACAGATGCGAAATTCACATACTTATGAGTTAAGAACATCATCTATTTTGGCTTATTTTGACACACTTTGTTATTCTAAAATTAATTTAAAATATGTTGTTATTTAAATGCATGTTTTTTATAACATTATTTATAATGAACATATCATAAATATAAAAATAAAAATAATGTTGACCTTGCTCGTTTGTTATTAGAGCCAAGTGTTCATCAACGATTCTTCAATATTCATAAATGCAATTATTTATCACAAATGTTGCATAAGCTTCTTTATAATAATAATTCATAATATAATTGTTATATCTTATTTAGACACTGATCGACTTATTAATGTTAGTATTTTGCTTAAAAGACTATCAATTGTATTTTGTCCATAATATTTATTTTCGCTAAAAATGTACGGGTGTGGTCAATAACACAACTTTATTTATGCAGAAACTATTTATGTAACCTGAACATGGAGTGACAAATGTATTTCATAAATTCATAAATTAAATTAAAATCAATTTGAATCACATCTATTTTTATGATAATTGATAGTTACAAATTTATACGTATTATTTTTGAATGAATTCAGAATGGCATCCGGGCGGCCATTATGGCCACTGTCATGTCACACATATTTACATTAGAATTTAACAAAATACGCGACAATCCGAATTTTACGGATATATGTTGTCGACTCGAAATCAATGTTTTTTTATGTTTTATTATTTAGATAAGGTTTTAAGTAAGTCTATCGTACCCCTTGACGGACTTGTCAATATGGGACTTTGTCAAAAACGAACTTCCATACAAACATTTATGCCCGATTTTAACGCTTTCAACCCATTTTTTTCGATAAAAAGCAGCCCATGTCCTTTCTCGAGGTCAACACTATCTGTGTGCCCAATTTTATAAAGATCGGTTCAGTTGTTTAGGCGTGAATAAGTAGCAGACAGACAGACAGACAGACAGACAGAGTTACTTTCACATTTATAATATTAGTAAGGATTATGCACAATATTTTTAATAGAAATACATTCGTTTTAATATCCCTTAAACAGAATCGCTCGATATTAATACTTACAAGCACCGAACAATTCGTTATCATTTTACGAATATTTAATTAATGGAATAATTGTTTATCCATTTGATCGGAAAAGTATCGGCAGTGTACATGGCATTTCAATTACATTTAACTGCCTACGAGCCGAAGCGTGCACAGTTGTATAGCGGTCCATTACACTCAATAAGTGCCTATAATCTAATTAACTACGGTTATCATGTTCAATGCTCGCCCTAATGCCTTTTTACCAGCGTCAGAGGTAGGGGGATTTCTTATCGAGAATATGTACACATGTAAGTATGTGTCGGAAAAAATAAAAATGACAGCTGACTCATGTTGGAGAACAGCCGCCAATCCCGTACATCAGAAATGGTACAAAGTCATTACTTTAAGTCCAAGATAGCCTATTTAAACAGCAGAAAGTTTAAGTACTTTAGTTATAATAATTAATTAAATTGACTAATCTAGCGATATTTATTGATTTCGGATTACTCTAAGTTCAGCAATCCGAAATCAAATGAGTATCGTTATGTATATATATATTTATATCATTTTCTTTGGCGCGTTACAGCCTAAATGACTTGATGGAAGTACCTCTCAGGACTAAATTAACAGGACCCGCGCAAATGTGCAATCTTGAAACTAGTAGAACACCTTTATAAGTTTAGTTTTATTCTTATCTATGCGGTCATACAGTAGTATAGTAATTTAATAGACAAAATGTTTATTAACATTACAAGTGCGGGCGTCCCAAATTTGATCTACTTCGATGTTCTTCCTGCTCTAGTTGATATTTTATTATGCGTATAGTCGTAAGTTTTATGACTTCATGAAATCTGATTATATTGTGTGCACGGGACTTCAATCACGTAAATGCAACACACATTTTTTTTTACCTAAAACATCTGTGTTTCTAGGGGTGTCAAAACGTTCCGCGCTTCTAGTTTTAAAAATATCTTTGTCTTTTGAATGTTAATGACCTAAAGTCCCACGATAGTATAAACTCGAAAACTTCCATTCCGTTATTACTACATGCATACACTAGAAAAACATATTTTTTCAATATGCTCACTGCCAAAGCCCGGCCGTTTGGAAAGCTCACTTCAGAGTAAATATTAAATATTACTTCAAAGTAAATTCTGTGCGATATTCAGAAAATCCAACTATGTGGAACTCGATTTTCTAACAAAAATATACTGTATGTTTCATACAAATATTATACATACTTTATAAGAGTGTATAGACTCATTCATCTGTATTGTTACAATTGAAATTGGATTTATGTACGAGAATGTAATGAGTCCAACGAATCGCTTTTTATATTTTTTTATCACATTGAAGTAGAAAACAAGAATATGGTCCACCTCATAAGTCGTCGTCAACCCATTATTGTCCCACTGCTGGGCACGGGTCTTCTCTCAGAATGAGAGAGTTTAGGCCATAGTCCACCGCGCTGGCCAAGTGCGAATTGGTGGACTTCACACACCTCCGAGAACTTTTTTTTTTTTTAAAGAACTCTCGGGTGTGTAGGTTTCCTCACGATGTTTTCCTTCACCGAAAAGCAGTGATAATTAATGTATAATACGCACATAAATCAGTGGTGCGTGCCTGGGTTTGAACCTCGGACCTCATAAGTGCTCACAGCAAATAGACGTCTGTAAATAACTTCATACAGAATAGGGATTCCATGTGAAGTCGGTCACGGATGCGTTGCTACTCGTAAAGAGTATGATGGTCGCTTCAAATAAAGTGAACCGATGAAATGAAATGTATTTATTTTACATAGGGCAGTTTTTACACGGGGGCAGTTGTAAATTGTCAGTTACATAATTATGTTATTTTCTTACACTACCAAGGGATCGGAATATATCCTTTGATATCACCACCCTTCCGCTAAGAACTATTTCACGCTAGAAATAAATGGCGGTATCCAGCAAAATTGCACTGGCTCTACCACCTGGTAAATAAATAGACCTGTAAAACGTGCATTTTAAGCATTTTTTATAATATTGAAGTAGCAAACGAGCATGCAGTCCACTTAATGGTAAGTGGTCACTGCCGCCCATGGACATCTGTAATCAACTTTATATAAAACCTAGGTTCCATTTGAAGTTAAACACAGATGCGTTGCTACTACCGAGGACTGAGATGGTCGCCTCATGTAAAAGTTTGCCGGTAACCACACCCTTCCACCGAAACGCAAGGAATGCTTCACTTCCACGGTTGAACTACACTTTACATTTACATTTACAATTTACATTTTACGCAGGAAAATATATACAGGTATTATTATTTTACATCTGTTTTCCAAAATGAAACCGACAACAAGCTGCCATGCTATTACAAAAATTACAAATGCAAAATAATATTATACATTATTAAAAGCAAATATTGTTTCAGTCACTGTCAAAGCAAAGCTCGCTCATCGAGCGAGTGGACTCTTCAGACGAGGAACACACACCGGTTGAGGAGCAAGGTTTGTATTAGTTCAATAAAGTTGTTTTAAAAATAACTCGTGGATGTCACTTTGAACTTTCAAACAAGTTCAGAACTACTTTTGAGATCCCCAGTCAACTTCAGTCGACGCATCTAACTCGTAAGTACATATTTTCTTTTGCTATTTATATCATTGACTTGGTAGATAGGATTAGGATAGGATTGATTTCGCGTAAAAATACCGAATCTAAAACAGTTTAAAGAAAGCTGTGCTTATTTTCCAAAGTAACAAAACAACAAAAGAACAAACAATAGACTGTTTGATCTGATAATTATATTGTAATCATGAATACAAGCTAAGAAAACTTTTATTTAAATTGAAATTGACTTTAAAAAATATACCTATACGGCCATACCAGATAATAAGGAAATGTCAGAATATAATAATACTAAAAAATCAACAATAGAAAATACGAGTATGATTGTGTTTTTACTCTGATTTTTTGTATAATTTTATTACTGTTATTGTCTTTTTACTGTGATTTTTTGTATAATTTTATTGAACAGCAGCATATCTTCTATCTATATCTATATCTATATCTATTATCTATATCTATATCTATATACTATAATAAATCTGTAAGAGGTCGCTGTCTGTACATGGAATAAATTTAGGTGAAAACCATTTCTAGAGGTCTATAATACGATATAGAACCCAAAATAATGGTTTTTAGAAATCTTTTCTGTTTGTCTGTTTGTCTGTTTGTCTGTTTATCTGTTTGTCTGTTTGTCTGTTTGTCTGTTTGTCTGTTTGTCTGTTTGTCTGTTTGTCTGTGTGTTTGAAAACGCTAATCTCAGAAACGGCTTATCCAATTTGAATATAATTTTCACCGATGTGTTGTGGGAAACTTCACTTAACATTTAGTGTTTATTTTATGTAAATCGGTTTACGAATAAAAAAGTTATGTCAATTTAAAACTACGCAGTATTTATTCTGTGTTCGATAAGTGTTAATAAGATAAGTAACTGCAGTTGAATTGGTAGAAACTAAACATGTTATGGTCTGTAAAATGTATTCCTTTGTTATGTATTTTTTAATAGTTATGTGTGTACCTATGTTATTTGATACTATACAAATCTATATCTCTATATCTATATATAGTTATATAAAAACGAAAGGATGTTCTCTCACTCATCTATTGAATAAACATCGTAGAGCCTAAACTGCTAAAGATACGAATATGATTTTTACTAGGGGTTCCTTTTATGACGTAGACGTCAGTTAAGAATGAATTTTCTGATCCCCCCCCCCCCCAATTTAACCCAAATAGGAGACGTAAGTTTGTATGAAAGTCAGTCAATTTTGAGGCCACCTCAATAAAATTTAGTATTTCGCTATGATCTTTATGTTAAAACATCGTTTTAAACCGACTTCCAAGAAGGAGGAGGTTATCAATTCGTCTGTATTTTTTTTTATTTTTTTTTTATTTTATATTTGTTACTCGATTTCTCCGCACTGGGTGAACGGATTTGGATGATTTTTTTTTTTTTCATTTGAAAGGTAGTGCGTGTCATCGGGTCCCATTTATTTTTAGTTCACTTTTGACAGTGGCATCCATAAGAAAAACGCATAAGTATAATATTTGCATTAACGATGTGCGCGATAAATAGATGAATAACTCAATTTCCCGCCAACCGATTTTGATGATTTTTCTTTTATTTGAAAGAATGTACTTCAAGGGTACTCTGATGAGTTTGATATGGTTCTGATCATAGGATCCATTTCTTTGAAGCAAATTAACGAAATTAGCGATACTCGGCCAAACCTAAGTTCTAGGAGTCCAATTGGATTGAATGTAGAATAAGATTACTAAGCAGATAATTCCTAAAAAAATTGACCTCCAACTCTTCAATGCTGATGATGCAGGGGTACTGCTAGCCTGAACCGTAGAAGTAAGTCAATTTGTTTTTATGGATATATAATAAGATTGTTAAACAAATGCATGGGACAAAAATTTGATCTTTAACTCCTCAACCCTGATGATGCAGGGTTACCTCAAGCCTAAGCCATAGGAGATGGCCATTTGGTGCTTTCGGGTATGTAATATGATTACTAAGCAAAGACACAAAATGAAAATTTCGACCTTGAACTCCTCAACCCTGATGATGCAAGGGTACTTCAAGCCTAAGCCATAGAAGTTAGCTATTTAGTGCTTTCAGGTATGTAATATAATTACTAAGAAAAGACACATGATGAAAATTTTGACCTTTAACTCCTGAACCCTGATGATGCAGGGGTATTTCAAGCCTAAGCCATAGAAGTTAGCTATTTAGTGCTTTCAGGTATGTAATATAATTACTAAGCAAAGACACATGTTGAAAATTTTGACCTTTAACTCCTCAACCCTGATGATGCAGGGGTACTTCAAGCCTAAGCCATAGAAGTTAGCTATTTATTGCTTTCGGGTATGTAATATAATTACTAAGCAAAGACACAAGATGAAAATTTCGATCTTCAACTCCTCAAGCCTGATGCAGGGTACTGCAAGCCTAAGCCATAGGAGTTGGCCATTTAATGCTTTCGGGTATGTAATATAATTACTAAGTAAAGACATATGATAACAATTTCGACCTTAAACTCCTCAGCCCTGATGATGCAGGGTACTGCAAGCCCAAGCTACACAAGTTGGCTCGCAAATGCTTACGTATAAGTAATAAGAATACAAAGCAAAGACATGGGATATTTTTTTTTACCTTCAACTCCTCCCTGATGATGCAGGATAGTACAAGCCTAAATTATAAATGGTAGTCACATATTGCTTACGGTTGTTATTTAGTTAAGAATATTTTATAAGTTTTACGACAGCTCATTAAACTGAAATGTGATTAATAAATTAAACTTCAATTCATCAACCCTGATAATCTAAGTACACAACCTACTTAAGCCGTATGAGTTTGGTACTTATTGATTACAATACATTACAACCCGTTCCTGAGAGACCATTATGATAAAAAGTGTCACTTTGAATACCTTAATCCTAAAAATGCAGGAGTATTGTCATGTTATTGTTAAGAGTTGGATTTAGCTGTAGCTTTTTAAACAGGATGGGTAGAAAACATAAAAAATAAGCGAGCAGGGTGCGGCAGCGCCCTGCGAGCGGGTGCGCCCTGGTCGTATGAATTGTAAAAGTGTTTTGATTATGTCTTCTGCTTTACAAAGAACAATGCGGGATTTACGCACACAAATAGCCCGATACACCTCTTAAAAGATCTTATCTCTGGCCACATGAAACAAAATATGAACTTAGAATATATGTCGCTGTTCAATGATATTCCAATTTTCTAATGATTTACTTCAAGTAGATAATAGTGCTTTGTTATCCGGAAAAGCCAAAATCAATCTTTATATCGATACGTCTTCGTTTAAATGTGGAGGAGTTGGTTGAAAAAGTATATTGTTAATACAACCAATAACACTATAAATTGGTTCCAAAAGACGGCAATATACCCACCCACCAATGAACGTCGATATAATAAATGATTTATTTTTTTTCAAAATTTAAAGCAGCGTCACAGATCTACTATTCGGTAGACACAGTCATTGAGATAGAGGAAGCAGTACATTATCCAACAGAATTTTTGAATTCCTTTATGCCTTCCGGAACTCCTGAACACAAATTAATATTAAAAGTAGGTTTACCTATAATCTTACTTAGAAATTTGAATCCGCCAAAATTACTTCAAATAGTATTTTCTAAATCGGAAAAGTTCAAATCAATCTTTATAATCGATACGTTTTGGTTCAAATGTGGAGAAGTTGATTGAAAAGATATCACGATATTGTGAATTAGACCACTAAGAATGTAAATTGGTTCAAAAAAGCGATTTACAATATTAGAATTCGTCTAATTAAAAAAAAAAAATAACAATACGTTCCTACCCACAAATACACACTTTAAATTCGTTTTTTCACTCTGTGTTTGACCAGGTAATCCTTGAGCGGCCAAACCGATATTAATGATACTACTTTTTGTCATAGAATTCCCACGGTGTCGAGATTTGCGCGCGAAAAACTTTGTGACACGTTGATTTGCACGCGGGCAAAGCCGCGGGTACAGCTAGTTATTAATAATTATGATGTCTATTGTTTGAAAGAAAAAATGGCTCTTTCCAATTTGTAGCACATTTATTAATGACGTGTTATCTGTGAATAGTTTCTTACTCGGAAGGTCAATGAAACTTTATTTCTCTACCTACATGATTTTATTTCACGACAATCATCTGTCGCTACCGTAGTCGAATCAAAAATTCTTTAGTACCGAAGTAGATTTTCAAACTGTCAATATGTCAAGCGTAACTGTATGTACACGCCAAACTGAGCTGTATATTGTCATAACATACAGGAATAATAACTGAAACATACAACGGGTGCTCAATGAACGCTTCAATAAATAACTGTTCATTTATTTGCCCTTTACCATGGCCAATTGCTCGCAATCAGTGGTAAACGAGAGTGCTGACCGAAAGCGTTTAAATATAATATGGTAATTGTATGTAAATATTATATTTTGTGCGAAACTGAATATTTTGTACAAATAAAAAACCACATGATGTTACATTGAATACTAAGTTTACTGTATTCCTATCTGTCAGAAATTTCCCTTTAAATCATTGATGAATGGATTCTTCCTTCGTAGGGCTAAAGATATCGATTTTAGACACTCATCCATTTTTATTTCTCACCCATGCTTATCAACTTTATATCGACACTGACACAAATGTTTGTATTAAAATATGTAACTATATAGCAGCACAACTTATGACTTCATAGATTTAACCAAATTCTTCTTATTATGCCCATTCACTACTGAAGGTTGGCCTACGGAGGCATCACCTGTCCATTCCCAGATGTTTCTCAGCGACGCCTTTTTAAAACCTTTCGCTACTATCTGCCCCTATTAAGCGCCGCTATACTGTGGATTGAGGACATATACTTACTTCCTTTACTTAGAATTTAATCCCCTGAGATAGCTACGCAACTGACCCTAGGTAGGACTAAGAGTAGTCCTATCCTGGGTTTACAGATGTCTAAGAGCGGCATACACTTACGGCTTTCATACAGTCGACTTTACGGACTTACGGTTAGTGAACCGATGATGATGGTCGACATGATCGTCTAATAAAACTTTTGTAAAAAAATACATTTCTAAAGACACCTTTGGATTACATGTTTTTGTTCACTCTGACAGACTGCGATTATTGAATTTGATATTAATTGCTTGTTGATGTTTACCGTTTACCACGACCAATTATTTGCTATCAAATGTAAAATACAATACTATTTGATTCAATACGATAATTATTTCTATTTGTAATTTACATTAACGTTTTCATTTCACAGAGCACATGGTCGAGTGAGCTGGCGTTTGAATTAATTAATGAGCACGTTTAATTTATAAATCTCATTAGTTTAGTTGAAGCATTTTAATGAGCTGGTCTCGATTTATTTGCTGAAATTTGATTAATTTAATTTTTGCTCGTGTTATTTAATCTATCGCCGTAATAATTAAGGTTACTTTTGTCACTCAGTCATTAGTATAAGTAGGTGATAATTATAGCATTTTCATTTGAGGGCGGTTACAGAAAGACTCGTAATTATGAAGATACAAATTAACTACATTTTGTATTTGAAATTCTTATTATTGCATGTATCCAGGACTATGCCACCGCGACTGTTTAGACGATATGAATTACTCTTTTCAATGGGTAATATTATAACAATAAACATTTAATACAGTACTTAATAAAAATCAAGCGTAAAAAATATAGTCGCATATTTTAGATACAAAAATTAAAGAAATATGTAACATGTTAAATATGGAATTTGTTATGATAGTTGTTATGATATTAATTACGATTTACAAATTTTACCTATACGAATAGAAATTCAGTTGTTTTTAAAAAAAAAATTTTCGGACACTGCACAAATATAAATAAATCTGTAATCGCCCTACATAACAATTCGTTTCCTTCACAAATAGAATGATTACTGTTTAAATGGTTATGTTTAGCGATTTAAATGTTAATTTTTTTCAATATTTATTGTATAACGCGGGCTATCAGATGAGTCGTGTGTAGATAATTGAGTAAGATTTAGTGGGTAGTTCTTTCTAGAGCGCCAGCCTCTACGCAATGTGATCTTTAGTGATAGCTTCTATTGTATTGGGACCAGTTTCCTCTGCATTATTTTCATTATTTATCGCTAGCAAAATATGCGAAACTACGTAGTTACTTTTTACTATTTCTTAGTAATTAATTAGTACCGCTTCAGTCCGTAGCTGCAGCAAAGGAAAGTTTGGAGTGCTCGAACACTGTTGAATGCTAAACAATCGTCTACGATTATTAAAGTCTTAGGCAGAGCGGATCGTTGTCTTTAATAGCTTTTTTCCAGTCACGCATTTGTACTAGCTTGCTGTTGTAATCCTCACGCGTGATACACGCTACTCTATTAATAGATAGTTTTCATATCATGGTCCGCGTACATGAGTGTCTCACGTAGACAGCAAAGATTAATTAACACATTCAGCGGATTAATTAACACATGCATTATGCAGACATAAGCCCGCATAACACCGCGAACTACCGGTATTCTTTCACTGTACAGTCGATACTACTCTGGAACGCCTTACCCGAAAACATCAGAAAAGCCCCATGCAGGAGCACATTCAAGACGCTTTTACGGGAACATTATCTGCAACTGTCATGAGTCTATCAACATTTCAATCCTTATTTTATTTACTGTATTATATGTATATTATATATTGTTATGATTATATGTTACTTATCATAAAATTATTTGTTTATATAAGTATATATTAATATTTTGTGTATATATTTAATTTAAGCAATATTTATTATTTCAATTATTGTTAATTTGTTTACTTTTATATACCTACCACAGATTATCGCTGTCGCCCAGGGTTGACTGTCAGAGAATGCCATTAGGCATTAAGTTCACCCTTGTAACCCTTAGATTAAGGTATTTCAAAACTTTAAATAAATAAATAAATAAACTACGTTACGTACTAAGTACTTTTAAAATCAGCAAATACTAACGTTTGCCTAGATTTTGGAAATACTGCAGTTACCACTTTTCATTATTCTTTCTTGCAAATTATAAAACCGAGTCCGTGTGCGGTAACCCATAAAATTTTTGTTTGTTAGGTACGTTCGTTTTATACAATTTATAGTATGTAGATAAAATGTTTTATTAATATTTTCATGATTTGATTAATCCACAAACGAATTTTAAATTGCGTTTTCATATATTTTTCGAATTCGGGGCAATTTTACTTTGGAAATAATCAAGGGAATAAATAAAATTCTCTTTTTTAGCGGAAACAATTATTCAATATTGTTTTAAACGTTGTTTCGTTCGGTATTTATTATTTTTGTCCTCATTTGAAAAAAAAACGTCACATCTCCTTAATTTATAATTAAATTTTATCATGCATTAAGTAGGTATTTCAATAATTTCATTTTGATTCAAACAAAGACGTGGTGTTTATTTGGAATGTTATATGGAATATTTTTTTTATTATTTACAAATGAAATTAATTATTAATATTTTCTCGTTTAACATTGTTTTGTTTAAATATTAGCTAGTATTGAGCTATATTTATCGAATGTAGAGAGAAACTGGTCCTTATCCCTTCTTAGAGTACTTAGTAATATGTATAAAATATTTATTTAAATTTAAAAATCGCTATTTACTCTTATGACATCGCTACGTCAATCACTACAAAGATTATAAAATCAAAATTAATATATTTTCTGTAGAAAGATAGTCTGAAATGTTACCAATTGATAACTCAAGCTACAAGTATCTACATCTATACATCTTTACCTATATGTTTACAAAAATATAGTTTCTGATATTATCAGTAGCAATTGATGAAGCGATGTCTTAGTTAATTAAAACCATTATTATATGTATAAGCTTAGCACCCATTTGTTATTTACACGGTAATTATTACATTAACTATTCTGTTTATCTTCCATATATTAAATGTAATAGACAATTTGTTGTATTAAGATACGAATTTTGTTTAAAAATCTATGTAAGATTTGAAAAGTGGTGAAAAATATCTTGCCATATATTTATGACCTTTTTTTTTCATGGGTTCCTCGCTGCGCGGGGGCAACTGAGTGGATATGCCGGATTCCTACCGGCTAAAACCCCAGGGTGTTCCTCTGTACGCGGGTCCGCTATTAACATTCGTCGGCGGTCCTGGCGGCATCTGCCCAGAACAGGGCCCATCTCTTTTTGGGATGGGGCTGCCTTAAGTAGCAAGACTTGGGAACGTAACTTTACAATGCCCACGAAGCATGACTGATATGACTTACTAAAGCTACTATTATGGAAGGCGGCATTTAGTAATAAATAATACTTGCTTTTCCGATAAATATAAGCACTCTTTATGGACTCCTAATTAACAGTAGAGCTTGGTTCTAAATCCGTGAAATATAATTTTCAAAAAATTATGACAGTTATGGAGAGATCAACATATTTTGACCATAATTAAGCTGTGCGCAACATCGCTAATCCATTATTGTCCACTTCTGAACACGTGTCTTCTCTCTAGGGCTTTTAGGCCATAGTCCACCACGCTGGTCAGGTGCAAATGTGCGCACGATTTAATTAACCGGTTCATTATATAGTATGTTCTTTTTAAAAAAAAACATATTTAGGTACATTGTACCCTACAAAATCATAAGAAAGTATTATAAAAATATTCGTTTATTAACACTTCACTTACCCTTCAATAACCATATTTAACTGACAAATCATTCAATCATTGAATCAACTGAAGCGTTGATAATTGTTTGAGTATCAAATGATCAATTTCCAAACAAATTATTTTCATTTCCAATACAAATGCGTTTCGTACCGTGATTGATGACTCGGATGTTGATACATTACACGTTAATGTGTCTAGTTGATACGACCGTAATTCAAGCGTAACAGCTCTATATAAATCCAATTGTAATTGACTTACTGCGTTCTATTTTTAAACAAAGTTCGTTCTTAAATATAACAGTATTTTCAAACCAGCATTTTTAAAGTCATTTGAAATTAGTATTAAATTAGAATCATAGATAAGTACATAATATTGTGTAATCTCCCTCATTGATGTATTGAACTAGTTTTCCAAACTGTGATCCCCTATAAAGACTTCTATGTAAGTACATACATTGTAATTGGGTTAAATATTACCCCTACTAATGTAATGTTAGAATACCTAAATTTAAACACCTAGTTTGTAATGCTATCCCTTTTACACGTGTACTCTTGTAATGTTAACTAGGTACCTATATGATAACTTCACTTCCTTAGAATCATCTATTAAAGAGATAGAATTTTAAAATTGTAATGTTAAACATGCGCCGTCACTTTGACAACAGAATGTTATTTATACAACTTTTTTCTTTTAAAAAACATATTACATTTTACAGATATGATCTGCTGAACAGAAAGCTGTACTCTTGGTAGGAGTTTATTACATTCCCTTCCAACGACGAATGTTAAAACAATCATTGTTTACAAAGATTAACAGAAACGTAAGCGTGCAATGTATGAACGTAAACATATACAAAGACAATTTTAAAGAAACGTTATAAACTCATACTAAAAATACAGGTTAAAGATTTTAAAGAACAATATTTTGTGACGATAAACATGTTGTCAGGTGACGGCGCGTCCTAGGACTTGTTGCTGTAAAAGTGAATCCTGTGTGATAGTTTGTTTTGTTAAGTTGACTGTCATTTTATAAACCGAAATTTTAATCCTCGTGTTGAAAATAACATTGTTACGTGTTGAAAATAATATTGATTTAATATATGAAAAAAAAATCAGTTTAGTCCCCGAAGTTAACCTACAAATGATCGAAACATATGAACAGTTTATTTATAATGACAACTTTAGCAGAATAAACAAGAGTAAAATATCTTACAGTATATTTTCTGCCCTGTAATACATCGTCGTCAACCCATTATTGTCCCACTGCTGAGCACGGGTTTTCGCTCAGTATGAGAGAGTTTAGGCCATAGTCCACCGCGCTGGCCAAGTGCGAATTGGTGGACTGTAATACATATTTATACCTTATCTCTAGGTTTTCATGTAAACAACGATTTTCATATAATCTTTTTTGTAATGCACAACCTTAAAACTGTTGTTTTGGACACGGATAAATCTTTCTGTGATGTGTATGATTAAACTTTGCTAATTAATCCACGTAGAGAGTTATGATTGTACGTAATTTTTTGCACAAATTTCGAAATTACCATTTCCTTTGTCTTAATAAATCTTATTTTTAAATCATGTTAATTATGATAAGTAAAATGTTTTTGCATAATAGAATTAGTAGTGAATTTAAATTTACTTAAATGTTGGCATTAGAGGTTACGTATTAATTAGAAAATGCAATAATATTTCGTAAGTAGATGCACTAATTTGTAGATTAAGCTTAACTCTTCGGCCGCTATTGAGAAGTTCCAGACTATTTTAAAAAATACCTGAAAGAATTCATGCTACATACAAATAAATATATATACTAAACATTGATCCTAAATATTCAGTTACGTGTCAAAGGTAAAATTTTTGATTATTTCTTACAATCAGTCAACAAAATGTATTTTATTCGCCCTATTAGGAGAATTTTAACGAGATTTATTTATATCTTAACAATATTGAAGAAGACGCGACAATCTTAAGTGCTGTTCGACATTAATTTTGGACCTTTGACTCTAATGGATGTCTTAAGAATTGATTTTGACGTATCTTTTTCATTTAGGCGTAATTGGATAAATAGAAAATCTATTGAATGGGAATTGCAAATAAGTATAATTATTTTATTGGATTAATAGATCAATGTAACATTATAGCATGTTATGTTTAACAATACTTTTATTAACTATTAATTTAATACAGTCCCGAATTTTTTTATATTATACCAAATGGCAAATAGATATAATTGCAAATTACTGTATACAACCGATTTCGCTTGGTAATATCTTTTAAAGTAGTTTTTTCTCCCTGACTGCGTTAGTAAAAAGTGATCCCTACATATTTTGATGTTTCATTATTATCGTACTTATTTTTCGCATTTCTATCAATATGATTGAGCAGTTGGGTTAGGTTAGGATATATTTTGCATCTAAATAATGACTTTAAGTTGATCGAAGGTTAGATGCCAATTCTGAAGCCTTTATAGGTAACTGCAAAACTAAACGTAACTAAATGTAATGCAATGTTTTAATAACATGAATTAATCAAAAGTTTTACCCAATCCTTATACTGTGTACTTTTCTATGTAGAGATCCGTACTTCACAATAAGTGTAATTAGACACTGTCACCTTGTTGACTATTTGTATAGAGTTTTATATATTCGACGTTTCTTATTCCTCACTGGAGTGAGTTTTATTTTGGACCTGTCGTGATGTTATATCTGAAATATATTCTCTGTGTTTCTTAATTGTTATTTTATTTACCTTTACCTTTATACCTTAACTCCTTTAAAAATTGGATTCTAAAAGTTAAAGAAACCTTGTCACGTCTAATATGTTTAAGATTTATAGCTTCTAGCACATAAATACTCGTGATTTTACGTCATTAAGGTGAGTACAAGAAAGCAATCTTATGTGCAAACAAATAGGATGTACCCTATAATTAATTTGCTTAGTTACCAATTAACAGGATAAACCGACAAAAGACAATTCTAAATTAACCGATATAAGCTTGACAGAGCTCAAATTTAGGCGAAAGGGATACGTGACAAAAAGTTAATGTTTGTCGTAAATAAATTAACAAACATATCGTATTACCAACCAATAATCGAATAACAAATAATCAACAAACCATCAATGTTTATAATAACCAGCCTATAATGACACAATTTTTAATTTACACGACATTATTTACGATTTTCGACGATTTTTATAAGTATCAATTTACCATTAAACTGCTGGTCATACATATAATGCATAGAACATGTTTAACGGTTTTAGTAAGACTCATATAAAATAAACGGCTTTACTGCAAACCCTATGTCAATTAAAACGATCAACAGCTAATCGAGTTTATTAACGTCCATCGTGCTCATCTCAGAAAGCGCACTTAGCTTGTCAAACCGAAGTTTATCTAATCAATCTGCTATAATAGACATCCCGTACGAGTAACCTGTCTATTCCGTATCTGATCAATATATTGACAGTAATTAGGCTATTAGGGCTGCATTGATGTTTGTGGTTTGAGGATGAGTCTAAGTGCGTAACTATGTGTGTGAAGGTACCTATGTCCTATGTATGACATTTTGAAATGAGGGACAAGTACTGGTGCATCCTATCTTAATACTAGAGTGTGGATTTTACTATTTAAAATCTTCTGTCATTCAACTCCAGATAGTCCAATGCAAAGCTGTGTCCTTGTTTCAATGGTAATAAGGAAGAAGAACTTGACCAAAGCGTTTCAACTTGGACCCCAGAGGTAGCGACGAATCTGTGATAAGCCTGAGGGGGACTCTTATCTTATCTGAAGTAGATTACAGATGTCCACGGACGATATTAAGTAGATTGTATCCTCGTTTGCTGATTTTATTCTATGAAAATATATTAATAATAATAACAACTAATAGCAAACGAAGTTACATTCAGTGGTTATTTCAACCGTTGCTTCAAATACATACTTTCGGAGTAGAGTACCTACAGCAACGCAAATAAATCTGGAATTTATTAAGCGTATGTAAAATTTCAAAGCTTAGTCGATAATTCCAGCGTACTGAAAGAGGCTGTTACTGCCAATCTTACGTCAATCATGGTAACCGACTTTTATACAGGTAATGACGACGTTAATATCGTTTTCATGTCAGAAAAGCCGGAAAACGTTACAAACTCCGTGTTTTTATATGCTGCTCGCTTCGGTCGTCGTCGTCGTCGTCAACCCATTATTGTCCCACTGCTGGGCACGGGTTTTCTCTCAGAATGAGAGAGTTTAAGGCCATAGTCCACCGCGCTGGCCAAGTGCGAATTGGTGGACTTGTGCCCGCTTCGGTCACATCTATCATAATAACGAAAATCATGTGTTAATATAGGTCATAAACTTTTGTCCTTCAAAATCCGATCAACAGTTTTTGCATGAAAGAGCAACAAACACATATACATCGAAATCTTTTGCATTTATAATATAGATAAGATTAAAGTATCAAACGATTATGTAGAGGAGATTCTTGTACCTTGGGACACTTTATTCAAGCCCACATCACGTCGGTTTTAAATAACTTGAAGTATTGATTTGATAGAAAAATCATGTCACCTTATTTTTGGTGGGATCATATTAAGTAGTATGAAGTCCCAACAACAAGATCCCACCAAAAATAAAGGTGACATTATATAAAAAAAAAACTTTAACGTCATTTCCTACAATTGCTAATTTGGTGCTTTAGCATTTTTTCCTTTCCACTGACGATATGTAAAATTTAAGTTGTATTTTTTTACAATTTTTAACAATGAACCGAACAACCGACAAACTCTTATTTATTTGACAGTTGATTGATTTGTACGACGAACAGTTTTAATGATCGATTAGAACTTTTCCTTTGATAAACCGCTCGGAAATTGCGTTCACGACATTGTAACTCTTAAAATTACTTTTTCAACTTAAAAAAAATATTAATTGTAAGATTAAAAATAAAATTTATATCCAGTGTATCATAAACGAAAGGAAATTTTCCAAAAAAAGAAACTGTTCTACGAAAAATTTAACTTTTCATCAGCAAATCGTTAACCAAATAACGAACTTCGATTTTGAAGTTGATATTTTACAACGAGACAATGAAAATTCATTTTGAGATAGATACTCCTGGATACGAAACTAAAATGTCGAGATTTTAGTTCGCAACAAAAAAAGGTAATCATAAAAAATAAATACGTTACTTAACTTAATACTTTCAGACAATAGTTAGGTACTTGCAATTCAAATAATAAAATCAGTAAGAAACCGAGCAAACGTAACAACATGAGCATGAGCATAGAACATGTTATTATTATTTTTAAGAGACACCAATTAGTTACTTGAGGAAGGATGGAGTGGAAGCGGTCTCGACAACAATCAAGTTTATCTTCTTTCAAGAAACCCTTGCAAGAAACTGGGTAAGTAAAATATGTTTTTTTTCTAATAAAGATAAATTCTACACAATAATATTTTCGAGTGATTAATTTTAGACAGACCTACGTAAGATAAAGGCGGACGATTCAAAATTAATCTCATGATATCACCGAGAGTGGACACGGAGTCGCAAAATCGTTTAAATCGCCTTAAGCAATTAATGATACGGCCGCATTATTACTACAATATAATGAAAATTAATAATAATGACCATTGTATATAATGTATATATGAGTCCTTAATCTAAGGATTTCAGACACCAGACTGGGTAAAATAGTAAATACGACCCTAATAAAACATGGTCTTTATTCTTCATTACTCGTTAATTGTACGTCAGAATATAACACTAGAATATATTCTCACTGATTCCGACGACGGACACGTAGATAAATGTATTATTTATTTTCCACGTAATGACACTATGAGGATAGGTACTTAATCTATAAAGCCAATCTATTAATATTGGTTCTATATATATTAGGTATAGAATAGAACGATATGGAATAAGCATAGAATATTATTCATTTGAATAAAAATCTAACCTTAAGATTTTAACGATATAATAAAAATCTTAAGTTTAGATTTTTATTCAAATTAATCATATTCTATGCTTATTTCATATCGTTCTATTCTATACGTAATAGTAGGTCATCAGAAGTAAAATAGATGAATTAAGAAAAAGAGGGAGCATGGAAATGACACTTGATTTTAATAAGAACACTACAGTGGACGTAATGACTCTCAATAAAAATGTTGGACATAATCACCGAGATAAAGGGCCCGATATCAGGTATGCCATCGAAAATTAATACTGATAATCGTTGTTTGTTGGCAAATTATTAGTTGAGACCTGTGAGAGAGACGTGTACTGTGTTCATTTTGTGTAACATATTACTAAAGTTAACGACAAAGGTGATTTAAAATGTTATTACCTCAATTACTTCTTCCATGATTTCACCAACATCGTCGAAGAAAAGGTACCATGAAATGATGAATAATAGTGACAAGATGAAAATTAATCCCAATAAATTTACATATGTTTAAGAATGGAGCATGGAAACATCGTTTATGGACCGGAAAATAACTCCTCCGCTCTTACCATTTTGACGTTGGCATGTAGTACCCTTGGTCTACTACTGTCAGTTTCTGCATTACTTCTACTGTTTTTGACGGCAATTCTGTTCCAAGAATGGAGGGAAGTCTACAAGAATCAGCTGCTTATACAATTTATGAGTGCACGATTTATTTTTATTCTAATTCGATACTTCCATGACATAAGCATCGCCTTTGAAATCAAGACGAACAGTAACCCCATTATAGTGTACATATTTTCTAAAATCTACAGTGAAATGGCACTAGTGTCTTGGATGTATGCATTCAGTAAACACATGTATGACAGTTTCGTAAAAGTGTGCAAAGCGGAAAGATTGGCTATGTGGAAAGTGTCTCTTGCCGCGTGGATTGTGCCTGCACTTATTTCGATATTCATATACGGTTTGTATACCATACCAAGCCGAAAAGACCTGTTTTTCTTATTGGTGTATCTAGTGTTTGTTAAGTGGCCTATCCTCTGTGTTAATGGCATTCAATTGGCGCTGGTCCTTAAATACATTTTAAGTTGTAACCAGAGTAAGACAGAAAACAATATACGAATTGTTTTTGTTATGATATTACTCATATTTACTTTTTCGATACAACAAGCTATTGGAGATATACATAAGTTTTTCTACATAGTTCGCTTCAATAAATATGAACGAGTGCCGCTGTTTATTACATTAGCTAACATCGGAGCTATATACCAATGTGGATTTACTATATTGTTTTGGTTGTTTGGAAATAAAAATACGCGAAAACTTTGGACATTTAAAGACACAGCACAAGTGAGCCTATCTACATAAATATTTTGTTTTTGTTTGTTTTTGTAATTTCAACATGTTCTAGCCAAAATATAAATTTAGTGAGACTTGAATTTTAGTCAACCAAGTAACTACCAAGTAACGTCCACCAATTCGCACTTGGCCAGCGCGGTGGACTATGGCCTAAACTCTCTCATTCTGAGAGAAGACCCGTGTCCAGCAGTGGGCCAATAATGGGTTGATGAGAGAAGTAACTACCTAACTACTTTAAAGTAATAATATCGACATTTGAGTTGAGAATATCAATGGTTTCGATGGTTGTTGGTGGTAGGGGGACTTAAAAGAATAACAACCACCAAACCTTAGGGCCAACTAGGTTATCGTCAAAAATGTGAGGACTAATGTTAAATATGTAATGAATGTTCTAGAAAAATCCCATTCTGATTGCCGGTAACGTGGTTATAATCTCGCTTTTAAAATTTATGATCTCAGGTACGATATCCGTCAATTTTGTTTAAAAAAAAAAGTATAATAAACTTACTTATTAATAATATTTAAAATGGAGTATTGCATATTTTATGTTTGCCATATTATGTTTTTTTCATGGTTTATCCGTTTATGACGTAAAATTACAAAAAGGGTTTAATCAATTACGCAATATTGTGATTTATTTTAAATAATCTTCAAGTCTCTAATCTAAGACCATAGATTCCGAAGGCGAGCACATTACCATGTGTGGTGGCTAGCTTGCGGCACACTTTCGGATTTATCTGTATTTATCCGAGTTAACTATCTAATTTTGATTCTGAACATCGTTTTAACGAGGTCTTAGTTGGCTCTATTGTATGGTAATTTCTATATTCTTCTGCCTTTCTATCACTCTATTAAAACCATAGTTATCTCCAACCCAAACTTCTGAGGGTCTCCTCTTAATAAAGGTCCAATGATTATCTATTAACCTTGACAATATAGCCATCAGGAATAATAAGACATATTAACCGATAAGGAAGGCCTGTTTTTATTTTTGAGTTTGTAAATTATATCCAAAACTTGATATCCAGGGGGCTGTACCTACCCTCGTTTACTATTTTTATCACTTGGTACTGTAGCAATCCGACAATTGTGGAATGTGCCGTCGGAAGCAAATTTTCGTTTAACATAATGATAAGCAATGTTGATAACTTCTAGGCTCTCAATAAATAATTTACATAATCGCAAAGTGTACTAAAACCTGGAATAATTATAATATTTAACTGTTACATTCCTAATTTTTTTGTTACGTTAGCATTAAAATTTTTGATCTGATTTATGTTAGTTTTTGTCAAATACATATTGTTCCTAAACTGTATAATTTTAATATAGTCATCTTATATCTTAAATACGTGTTAAGAAATCAGAGATTATATAACTTTGAACTTGTATTAATGTGATTAAAATTGAAACATGTTTAATGTATTACATTTCATACCTATTGATTATCAAATGTTTGACGTTTGCTAACGTCATTGAGCTCATTTAATTTTTTATCGTTAATTGTTTTTAGATAAAATTTAACAAACAAGTAACAGATTTTTTACTATTATTATCTCTTAATTATCATAATCTAAAGAAATTATATTATGACTTTTATGGATTATAAATTTATCTTGTGTTTCTTGCTTGTAAATAAATAGATTCTGAATTGTTTGATTATTATCTGTTTTTTACATTTAGGTATTTATTTAATTGTAAACTTTCTTATATTTTAAGGGAACAATATAAGTAAAATATTATAGATTAACATTAAAGACTTTGTTAACATAGAAGCGTAGTTGTTTATGTAAGCTAAAAATAAAAAATAACAGTAAAAATGTACTCAGTGTAAGTTACTTATGTAGATCTAAGACATTAATGTTAGGAACAAAGAAGATAAATTACTCCATTATTTTATTTTCTTAGTTTAAATTATCTCATAATGATGGAGTGGCGCTTTTCCCAAAATAGTATTTTTTATAACATTAAAGCAGCAAACGAACATACAGTCCACCTGGTGATAGGTGGTCTCAGCCGTCCAAGGAGTCCTGTAAGTAACTTCAAATAAACATGGGTTCTATCTGAAGTCAATCACAGATGCGTTGCTACTTATGAGGACAAAGATGTTCACCTCATATAAGTGTGCCGGCAACTACAGCCTGATATAAATAAGTGCAGCGGTCTTACCTGCCGGTCGAACTGCACTGGTTCTACCACGTGGTAAAACATCTTGTTTTTGTGATAAATTGCAATATACAATGCATGCTTACGTTTTAGTCATCGGCTATACCTTGCAATTCACTTTGAAATGATGAGAAAACAAGAACGACGTTTTTTTTTTTGAGAAATCATACAAAACTTGTACTAAGGGTACATGCCGAAATTTTTCTCAGGCAAAATGCCAAACTGTAATAAGGACGCTAAAAACTTTACTAATTGCTCGGTTCATTATGTCGGCCCATAATTGCATCGTTATTAATGTTGATTTACTGCCAAAATTGACATTCATTAAACTTGGCCCTCACTGAATTCTTAGATTTATATAGTCGTCAACCCATTATTGTCCCATTGCTGGACAGGGGTCTTCTCTCAGAACGAGAGAGTTGTAGGCCATAGTCCACCGCGCTGGCCAAGTGCGAATTGGTGGACGCTTTATATAGTATCTATACTTATATGAACAGCATTTCTCAAAATCTCAAGTACACTATTATATTATGCACGTAACGGGCAATAATAAATAACAGATTCGAATCGCAATGGATTTACTACTTTTATGGTTAAAGATAAAGTAGATACTAATACTGAAAATTACGTATCAAATTTCAAAATAAAATTAATATTTTAATTATATTAAGTTGAAGTTTGTATTTCTGAGAGTAAAGCTAAACTTAGTGAAGTACGAAGCCTGCTATTTTGCGAAACTTATGATGATTAATACTAGAAGAACCGTAAAAATTGACATTTAATTTCTTATTATCATAGTATAAAAACAATAAGAAAAATCTTAAACATTCAGACATTGTCTCTACAAGAAAGTGAAGCAAGAATATAAACGTAAGATTTCTTTTTCCTTCTATTTTACCACTTAATTCTTAAGTTCCATTTTATTCTCTTCTTCATCAAAAAGCAATAAGTATTACTGCTGCTTCTGGTCTCACCACGACCGTCAAAACGATAGAAATATGAATACGGACATGTTCAAATAGAAATTGATAATTTCTATCAAGTCTATCCAAACAATGATTTAAGGAAACTTAGTAATAAATTCTTAATAAGGGTACTGAACCTTTTACATGGAGTAGATAGTATTAATTAAATCTTTTTCAGGGTTCCGCACCCATACTGTAAAAACGGAACCCTACTACAAAGATTCCGCTGTACAACTGTACTATATCCTGGTGACAGGCAGACGGTCTGTCACCAGGATATAATATATTATGAACGGTGATGGCTAGACATTTGAAATTTTTACAGGATCCAGTGATTTGGTACCGAATCCGGTATGTGTAGGTATATTAATGCCGGCTCCGCCTGATTACCGAAGTCCGGATTGCAATCCCTATACCGAACCCTTACTGCGCGTGTTCGACTCGCATTTAGGCGGTTTTTAATAAACACGCAAAACAGTCCCTTAAATACACCTTCCCATTTTTTAAATTTCGCTTTTGTCAATCGTCATAAGACGTAGACGGTAGAACAATTACCTTTAACATTAAAGATGTGATTATTATATCCGAAATAGCCTTTATTGCAAAGCGATAAGGTCCAGCAGGAACAGATTGGAACACGGATTTTTACGAGTTTATGGTTGAAGTTTTCTTAATGAAATATCGGGGGAGGATTATGGACCGTAAAAATAATGATGAGGCATAAAATGAAAGGGTACTTAGAACAAATAGCAAACCCAGATTCGTTCGCTAAAACAGAGATGGGGTTGAATCTGAGATACTCTGATTTGTATTTCTTAGAAATTTTTCAGATGGAACCCATGTTCTGTACGAAGTTGATTACAGATGTCCATGGGCGGCAGTGACCACTTACTATCAGGTGGACCGCATGCTCGTTTGTTACTTCAGTCAAATAAAGATAAAGAAACTGAAGATTATTTTAATAGAACCATATTTTTCATAAGTACCTACAACTTAATTGGTTGTACTACTAAACGATATAATTTAATATTGATAACTAGATGTCAAAAAGATACACATAGAAAAAAGACAAACCCACTGAGTTTCTTGCCGGATCTTCTCAGTTGAGGTCAGTTGTTGCGATCCGGTAAGAAAAAAAAATATGTAACTGACAATTTTTAAGTGCCTCCGTAGGCCTATGCAAAATAAAAGCATTTCATTTCATTGTACAAACATATGTCACCTGACAAAATTATTACCAAAACTTTCGCTATATTTTCTACGGCTCTTTCTGGTTATGTGTATTTTTCAATAACGTATTTCAGCTTGAGAAGAAAAACTTCGAGGACAAATAATATAATAGATGTCGTATAACTTACAGAAGTCTAATCTAAACATATTATAAATATGAAAAACTCCGTGTCTGTATATCCCATACATTAGCATAAAAAGATAATTTAAAGAATAGAAAACAGGTAACGTTTTTAAAATGTTAGACTTTATTGTAACTGACTATGTACCTGACAAGAGAAAGAATTGTAAGAATTTTTTTTTTAGGAGACATTAATAAAGATTGATATACTTCTTCAAGGCCTGAAACCGCAAAGAATGGCTAGTCAAACCTATATTTGTTACCTTCGTACTTCATAAATTCAATACCCATTTAGATAGCAAACTTTACATATCAAAGTTTACGTTAAATTGGAGATCGACGCTGAACGACACTCGAGCTTATTGGATCCGGCGCAGCTGCTATCGAGAGCTGGGAAACAATATTTACGGTATGTACCATCTATATTTTACCATCTATGTATTTATAAACCTGTCTATAAAATACAGAATCATCATAAAATAATATTAGGGGTATGTATCATATTTAGTGCCTACGTATGAAACAAAATAAACCTATGATTGTTTTAATGCTTGCCTTACAGAATCGAAAGTATAAGCCTTACGTAGATACTTCTTTCTTTACTCTATATAAACAAAGATTCTCTTAAAATATATTTCCCTGGTTATTTCTCTTATGTACAAATACTACTTTTTACAGATGTCCACGAGCGGCAGTGACCACTTACCATCAGGTGGACTGCATGCTCCTTTGCTACTTCAGTCAGATAAAAAAGACGCTGCTGGCCATGTCCTGAATATTGTCCTTGAGTCACCATACGACATCCACGTAAGAGAGAGAGTAATGCTATTTAAAATTGATACCAGATCTAAAAAAAGGCGACACAAATACGACTAATATGTGTCGTATTTGTGCAGATTATTAATTTCTAGTCATTAATGAATAAATGATTATTTTAATGATTTTATTTTAGTTTTAATGATACATAACAATATACAATATATAAATTAATGTATGTTTATTGAAAAAAATCAAGGATTAAAAGGCTATTTTATGTATTTTTAGGCGCTTCCAAATACCTGTCAGCAACCAGCAAGTTTGAAACACCTCAAAACATTCAATATAAAAGCCTCCACTATGGCTCCACATTTTCAGCACACGTCCAACTGTATGCACATGTCATGTCACAGAGTGGCCCATTTCTGTTCTGACACACGTCCGTTGATAACGATTTGAAGTCGGAATTCAATTTCCCATGACAACCTACACACGCTGTCTACTCTATTTTATTTGATAGATCGCGTTAGGGAATTTCAAATTAAAACATAGATTTTGTTCACGTCACCTTTTGTTATAAATGTCAAATGTGTTAAGAGTATTTAATGGATAAATTAAGACTTATAGAGTTAATGGAAAGATAATGTATGTAGATTAAAGTGATCATAGTAAACAATAAGAAGATATGAGTAGTTAAAATGTTTTAGAGATTTCCAAAATGTTTTAAGAATTTTCAATTACTTAAAATATCCCTGAATATTCAAAATTATTAAAAATTCTTAAAAATACCCTACAAATTACAAAACAAATTAACGATTAACCTACTTAATAACTTTGATAACAAAAGTTGGAAAATAATGTATACATTATTATGTACGAAAGGCTATGACGGTGACTCGGAATTGGTCTCCACAAATGTTATTCCTCAGGACAGGGCGCCGTGGATTAAAGTAATGTTATGTTATACAAATAAAGGTAGCAGAATATCGCGAAAGTAAAACTACGAAACGTCTAAAATGGACCTATTCGTTGTATCTTGTAACTACACATATCATAGAAATGCACCTACCTCTTTATCTTATTAGTGTTAGGTATTGTTATCAACGATTTTGAGGATGTATTTTTTATAGGTATAAGATTGTAGTAGCAAACGAAGCCCACTTGATGGTAAGTGGTCACTGCTGCCCATTGACATTTGTAAGCAACTTCAATAGAATATGGGTGCTAACTGAAGTCACTCACAGATGCGTCTGGAGTAGCCATGGACTAAGATGGTCACCTAAAATAAAAGTGTACCGGCAAACACACCCTTCCATCGAAACGCAAGAACTGCTTCACGATAGAAATAGATGTAGCGGTGGTACCTCCCCGTCGAACTACACTGGTTCTGATTTCGCTGATATTCAACACTCACATAGTCTATGTCCTTGATTAACTAAATAAGCTAGATAACTCATTAGCATGCTCTGTAGTTTTGGGATTAGAATAGGGCTACGGTATCCACTGCCTGTCGTAACAGGCGACTAAAAGGGGCTTCCGGGGTTGCGTGCGGCTAGAGTGGGAGCTCGAACCGTTCGGTCAGGAGATTCCAGAAAAGGACGGCGTGTGGTGATGAGTGGTCGCATACTACTAGACTAGATGAAGCGGTTGGCCCAACCACCCATCCGGAAGGAGCCCGATGAGGCAACGCGCTTATAGGATTCCGGTTGCGTTCCTTTGGAGATCCCGGAGTCCTCTATGTAGCGCCGAGGACGGCCACCAGGGGGATTTTAATGCGGTAAAAATCCCACATAACCCTGCGTCTCTCTCACGACGTCGGGTACCTTTTTAAGTTTCCCCCTCGAGAACAAAAAAAAAGATGTAGTCGAAGCGGACAAAACCTCGGGAATATCCTAGTATATAATTTTTTTACGTTGAATTCAAATCTCCTACTTGCTTATTTATTTCACTTTTATAAGTCGAAATATTAAAATTATAACTTACTTTTTACTTTCAATTCCAGATTATTTTATTCTTGTAAAAGGTGGTGTCCATTCATTCTGAAATACCCGGAAGCAAAACCTCGTATAAATATCCTTATTTTATGATCCCCTTACATCCTTGTCACTGTGACAGCTCCTACGGGTCACGAGATAACGGAGATATCTGATGAAAATTGTTCTCTACAGATTTCCCTCCACGACTTAATTTTACTGATTTACATAAAACAAAATTAGGGTTACAAAGTTAAAATAAGAATGTTAATGCCCTGCGTCTTATATTATATATGGATATTTTTTAGTCTGTAATGGCTATTCGTTTCTTAAACTGTTATCATTTTACCCGTACATTTTTCAAGAGTTTTATGATTTTGTAAACTAAAAAAAGCATAACGTTTATTTATGATTGTTTGACTATGTTTGCCGCAATGTCACCTGCAAGAAAGTCATGATGCGGACTATGTGAACTGCCTCTGCCTTTGTCGTATCATACGGGTCTACACCGACAGGCATGTCTAGGGTTGCCACCTTTTTTTTCAACGATTAAAGTACTTTGGCTATAAAAGGTATAAAGAAATAAAGATATAAAGAATAGCCTCAAAATAAAGTACAATTTATTTTATCCCCGTGGTTTTTAGCTCCAGAAACCTTTAGATGGTTGGGAACCTAAAATGGTACGTGGTGTCGGCGGTAGTCGGAGAAAAAAAGGTTTAATATACATAAAATTTGACGAGCAAAAAAAAAGGTCACCAAATATACATATTCTACTATTTTCTAAATAAGGTAGATATGAAACGTAGAAATGGTAAAATTTTTGTTTCACACTGCTTATAATCAAACTTTTTTAAACCTAGAAAAAAAAGTATTTTCGCGTACTTTATTTTTCTCATAAAGTATAAAGTACAATTACTCCAAATAAAGTATAAAATCAAAAAACCGGGTGGCAACCCTAGGCATGTCCAACCCGCTACTCATTAATCATTTCGCTGCAATCCATATACAACGCGCGAAGACGCGAGCGTGTGACGTGCGTGTCGGACTAGATCCGTACTTAAACAGACTTACACCCACATGTTAGGATAAGGAGTCCTTACGACAGATTTCTAGTAAACCTACCTATAACCAAATATTGACATAACACCTATTTTATTCTTAGAAGATGGCATATAACTGAAAGTATCGTATACCTAATTTTCATTATAAAAATACAAAACATGAACGATAAACGCAGCCAGTTGTTCAATTTTGAATTCAATTTGTCCTAAATAAATATTTAGTGAGATACATCATTTTAATATCGTTTGTTATCACAAGCAAACATGAAATGGAGTATTTGTTTAATTATCAAAACAATATTGCGTACACACCACCGCAGATAGAACAATCATAATGTGTAATTAATCCCTCGGGCGGCAATATCAAAATAATATTTTCCATCCGCCATAGAACAACAAATAATAAAATCTAATATATAAAATTCTCGTGTCACAGTTTTTGTTGCCCTACTCCTCCGAAACGGCTTGACCGATTTTTACCAAATTTTATATGCTTATTCAGTAGGTCTGAGAATCGGCCAACATCTATTTTTCATACCCCTTAAGGGTTGTCCGCCCTCAACATTTTTTTAATTTTTTATATGGCAAAACAATGTTATTCTATGATTTGGTTTATTATATTAAGATGAGAAATAGGAGGACGGGGAGTGACGTAGGCTACTTTTTAGCGCGCTCTCTCATTCTCATGTAAATATCGATGTATTGTTATTTGCCAGATATTTAGTAGTTCCAGACGTTATTAATCGATTTTTGACAGCGACACACGAGAGGTTAATAGATGGCGTTAGTCAAATTCATTTACAAGTTCTAAATCACACCATCAAATGCTGTATGTAATTTATTGAAGTCAAAGACAAGTAATAAATTCAACTTTATTTTGAATTTATGCTGAATTAATTTCTGTTTTGGTTTTATGTTAATATTGTAAAGGAATAAGAAATAATAAGACGTACGCTTTGACTTCGGTTTACTCCGTGAATTGATTGGTTGTCTGTTGTGTTGATTTGGCTAAAAAAAATTATTATTTTTAAGTAATAGTACTTTAGTTAATATATTTAGTGAGATTTAATTGTATGTATGTATGGTAGTTTTATTTTGTATTTCTGTTTATTTTTTACTTAAATAGTTTTTAGTTAGTTGGTTGTAGAAGTTATTAGGTACTTAGTATTTGTAAAATTAGACTGTTTTATTTTTTCCTTTAAGTAGTTTCATGTAGTTAGTAGAAAGTAGTTAGTAATAACATTTGTTTAAGTAATACCTTTGGTTCTCTAAGTATCTTTTAATTGTAGAACTGTCACATAAGTATTTATCCATTAGAAATGTGTCATGTATGTTTAACAACTCGTTGTTAATTCCCTTTGACCATGCAGGCGAAGCAGCGGGTACGAGCTAGTTAAATTTAGTATATTTTATTGTGAAAATATTCTCGTAAATAGAAAAATAGCTGCGCTTATATAGAATATCGCTACCTTCTGCTTTCTTGTTGAAACAAGCCGTGTTGACCTGGTGTTCTGTTTTGAAGGGTGTGGTGAGGCACCATCTCTTACAAGCCAGCTTTTGTCGATTTCAGATAAGATTCCTAACTTGGGGTTAGCCAACCTTCGACAGTAGGTCAGTAATGGTTAGCATAACAACAATAAGTTATGAAATGAAATGTATTTTGTATATGGCTACGGGAACACTTACAAATTGTCACTTACACATTTTTTTTACACTACAACCGGATCGGAACACGTCCTCAACTGAGAAGATCCGGCAAGAGACACAGCGGGTTTGTCTCTTTTATTATGTTGTATAATTATTTTTCAATCATGTTTTTTTTTACATTATAATGAACGTTAGCTCCAGTATCTTGCCTTACAGTTACTAAACATGAGGAATATATATACACACTTATACACGTTTTCCACACTCATAGCCCAACACTAGGATTACCTCCTCTGTCATGCGTACCATGGACACACACAAGAGGAATACACAAACACCCAGACCCAGAACATGAATCTAAACTCATCATTCAGACACCTGTCTGGCCGGGAATCGAACCCGGAATCCATTGCGTGTCAGACCAGTTTGGTAACCGCTCCGCCACGCGGGTCGTCAAAGAAACATGTATCAGCAGGTGACCATGAGTGTGAAGTGTACCTAACATTTGCTGCTTTTTTACGTTACTAATTTATATAACTAAGTCATTCCCGTGGCTGCACCCGCTCCGTTCGGGTCTACCACAGTAATGAGTGTGCGAAAACCGCCTTCCCGTAAGTCCCGGGGAATTAAAAGACGGTCAAACGAGACTTCGGGAGGTCATAGGCAGTTCCACATCATTTTGGGGCTACCTAACTTGCTGTCGGAATACGGATTCTACTTACGATTATCCACGTACGGTCCGCTCGCGGCTCCTCTTTCTTCCAGGGTCCTGGCAAGGCTCCACGCGGTCTACACACACCAGCGATAAATTTGAAGGCTTCGGTTTAGTCCACACGCTTAGAGTACACAAATAGTTTATATCTTCACAATACACTCGAAAATTAAAGGTATTAAGTTCCACATTTTTACGAATTTTGTTCGAGCCGGTTAGCAGCGGTCGCTTCAACAACGCTTACGCCGCCATACTGCTTTCCGGAGCATGGTGAGGGATACTACCCTCCGATTGGACGGACCGTATGAGCATTGTAAATAATGCTCTGCTATTGGTTGAAGAATCCAACCCCGACAGCAAATTTAAAATCATTAGAGTGAATTAAGCTAATTTGATTTTAAACAACGGTTACGAAACAATGAGTGTATATTGTGTTAATCACAGGTCGTAAACTATATAGGTGTCCAGCGATCGCCGGTAGTTTTTGCGTGAAAGAGTAACAAACACACAGACAACTTAAACCTTAGCATTTAAAATATTAATATATTTTATAATATATTAATACAAAATATTAATATAAAATATTAATATATTTTAAATGCTAAAGTTTAAGTTTAGTTGATTTCCGTTGTTATTAAACAAGATAAAAATTAAAACAAAATTAATTGATAATTTCTATAATATATTTTCACCGTCAGGCTACCGTAACCTGAAGGCAAAGCTGAGTTATCAAGTTCACAATCCTATTAAAAACGTCACTTCTGGTCGTATTCTCCAGCTTTTGTCGAGAAATGAAATAAAAATATTTTCCTAAGGACTGCAGGAAAATCTGTACAATACAGCTCCATTTCACTTTTTCCGTAGAGAAATGTTCCAATTACGTAGGATATTCCACGGAAAAGAACTCGATAGGCGGAGCTATTTAATTGCGAAAAAATACAATGTATAATTTGCCGAGATATATACTATCGGAAATACACCAATATGGTTTTTATTTTATACTTTATATTACACTTAAGTATGGTTAATGACTTTCTCTCTCTCATCAACCCATTATTGGCCCACTGCTGGACACGGGTATTCTCTCAGAATGAGAGAGTTTAGGCCATAGTCAACCGCGCTGGCCAAGTGCGAATTGGTGGACTTCACACACCTCCGAGAACTTTTTTTTTTTAAATAACTCTCGGGTGTGTAGGTTTCCTCGCGATGTTTTCCTTCACCGAAAAGCAGTGATAATTAATTTCTAATACGCACATAAATCAGTAGTGCGTGCCTGGGTTTGAACCTCAGACCTCCCGATCGAGAGGGCAAGTTTCAATCATTAGGCTATCACTGCTCAAGATGACTTTACTAAGGTAAATCTACTACCGTACAGTTACTACACATAAATACGGTAAAACCACATCTGATGAACAAATGGAAGCATATGTATATATGTAAGTACATAAAAACTATTAACATTATTATAATACCGTTTTTAAAGTAGGTAGATATTGCGGCCTATGAACATTTGTAACTAAATGTAGATTCTTAATCTGAAGTCTATCAAGAAGGCGTTGCTACTCCTGAGGATTGATTGAATTAAATTAAGCCAGTAACCAGACCTTCGACAAAAACGCAAGAACTGCATTACACTAGACCTGGATGGTGCAATAGTACCTCTCTAGTCTAACTACACTAGTTCTACCGCCTTAAAATGGTTAAAGTTTTAATAAAATATATAGAGTATTTTATATGATTATAAATTAATAACTCGTCCATCATCATCCATCCATAAGTTTGAAAGCCTGCTGGACATAGGCCTCTCCTAATCTGCGCCACTTCGACCGGTCCTGAGGCATCTAAGTCCAGCGGTTACCCGCCGTCTTTTTCAGGTCATCGGTCCACCTGGTCGGTGAGTAGCCTACACTTCTTTAATTATTATATAAGTATAGTTAATCACTTCAATGTAAAGTTGGACACTGTCCTGTAGTACACAGTAAAGTAAGCCTTAAAACACGCCATAAAACAGCAGCCAAAGCAGTCTAGTACTTCAGCAATAACCAAACAGTACAAATAACAAACCAGCATCCAACATAAATCACACCTAACTATTCTAATTCAGAACAAGTTAAATAGAGCGGAATTTATGCAAAGTGCAATCAAGTTTTTATGTGGTCCAGTAAACACATTCATTCCTGAATTCATAGCGGAGCAAGTAGCAAGAAATAAACCCCTATAAATACCCGCATTAGTGGTGTAGCGCCGCAACTAAACCTCAACCTTTAACGGGCTACTGCCCACAAAACGTAGCACCATATATTCTACCGTGGAGCTCTCATATATTACATTGCTACAGTAACATAGGTGTAAACTAGATATTAACACGCCGCTTTTTCTGTGCGTTGGTGTGCTGTCGTCAACCTATTGTTATCTCTTATTGTTACCCAAGGTGGTAGAACCAGTGTAGTTCGACCGGGGAAGTACCACCGCCACACCTTTTTCTCGCGTGAAGCATTTCTTGCGTTTCGATAGAAGGGTGTGGTTGCCGGCACAGTTTCACATGAGGCGACCAGCATAGTCCTCGGGAGTAGCAACGCATCTGTGATTGACTTCAGATGGAACCCATGTTCTGTATGAAGTTGATTGCAGATTCCCATGGGCGGCTGTGACCACTTACCATCAGGCGGACTGCATGCTCGTTTGCTACTTTAGTCAAATAAAAAAAAAAATCTCACCGCTGGGCACAGATATTCTTTCAGTGATAAAGTTATAGGCCATGGTCCACCGCGCTGGCCAAGTGCGAATTGTTAGGGTTTACAGTGTTCACACACCTCTGAGAACTTTTTTTAGAGAACTCTTGGGTGCGTAGATTTCTTTACGATGTTTTCCTTTACCGTAAACCAGTGATCATTAATTTATAATACATCATTTCAGAAAAATCAATAATAACGGCTTAGGATTTGAACTATAGATCCTGCATTGGACTATCACTGCTCACACAAGTGCTATTTATACTTCCCTAGATCTAGATGATAGTCTAAAGGTTTAACTTAGATATTTTTATTGACCAGATATCGAACGCGTGACCCTTTTCATGAATTTTCGGATGTGACCTTTTTTTTTGTTTTCGAGGGGGAAACTTTCAAAAAGTACCCGACGTCGTGGGAGCGACGCGGGTTATGTGGGATTCTGACTCCGGGTACTCCACCGGACCGCCGCCGGTGTCCTCTCAGCGTGTTGCCCCATCGGGCTCATCCTTGGTGGGCGTGCACAGCTCACCGCACCTTCTGGACTTTACGGCAGCATGCAACGACACATGCTGCCGTCCTTCCCGGGGTCGCTTGGCCGGACGGTTCGAGCTCCCACTATTCGCGCCCGCAACCCCAGAAGCCCCTTTTAGTCGCCTCTTACGACAGGCAGAGGGTACCGTAGCCCTATTCTAGTCCCGGAACTACAGGGACATACGGATGTGACCTACTGGTATACATTTATATTTCTACCTAAATCAAAATTTCGCAGATATATTTATAAACAATAATTGTGATGAGAATATTATATTACAAAAAAATACAAAAACAATAATTTAGTAAACAAAACTTCGCAATTTACACGAGCTTTGAAGATGCTACTATCGTTAAAAAGGAGTCTTGAAGTAAACTACTAAGTTTATTAATTAGGAAGTTTCAATTAGCAGATGAGCAAAATTCTATTAAAATGAACTAATAAAGACAAATTCAAAATTCATATTTATTTACTCCTTACTACGACTGAAATGAACTTCAGCTTGAAATTAACTTGTAAAGTTCAACCATTATGATTGTATTGTTAGCAACAAGAAAATTCAACTGTTTTTCCATAAAATAAACTGTATTATACTTAACCCTTCTATTTATAAAACAAGGCTACACACACAGCTATAAACACAGGTGTACATAAAATTACGTACGATTCCATCTACCTGGCCGTATCTTTATCTCTGTAGCCCGCTTGGGTAAGCGGATTAGGGAACTGAATAACTTTGAAAAACATCGGCCGCCCTCGATAAAACGACAGGTCCTCAACAAACAGCAAGTTAATGAAATGGATGTGACACACAAACTTACGATTAAATAGTCGCGACTGTGTGTCTTGCGTCTGAATAGACGCAGTATGTCTATTAACAGACAAATCAATTATGTACTACATGTTACTGTTATAAAAAGTACTTTATTTTGTTTGCCTATATACTAGTAGCTTCTCGATGTCTATCCCTATGTATTATGTATCTCTAAAACTACGCTACGGATGTTAATGCCATTTTTTTTAATAGATAGAGTGATTCAAGAGGAAGGTTTTTATGTTTTATACCCGTTTAATATAGTGGAGAAACACTGATAATTTTAGATTTTTGACTTTTAGGGGGAACGATGTTCGCCGGGTCAATTAGTAGACAATAAAACTGTCGGTAAGAAATAATACATGTGCCGTAAAGAATAAGGGGATAGTAAACTGAATCCTGTAAGTTTTCTGTAGTACTTATTTCGACTTTAATTTTATATAAAATCATGTTAAGCAGAAACGTAGACACGTGAAATCATAGTAATTTTGAGAAAGTATTGTTTAATATATTACCATAGTTGTTATATGCCTAGCAACGTAACATTAATTAACAGTGGATTTTATAAATTAAATTTCTGTTGTTTAAATACGAGTTTCAATTATAATAATAAAAAATCTAAGTATTCGCTGCTCTTACCACACTTATGCTTTAAATCTGTGACCAAAACATTTCTACTCATTAACGATACAACAAATATTGAAACAATAATTGAAATACTATACTTATTAATATAAGAAAATCTATTTAAAAAAATAAGTCTTTTCGTATATTTGTATATTATTTACAAAAAAGCTGAGCCAGCGGTTAGACTGCTTAACGATAGCTATCTACGGGTTTGAGTCTGCATCCCCATAAATAAAAAGAGCACTCCCAAAATTAATGCGGATGTATGTACACGGATAAACAAGGACGCTTGGACAGGAAAAGCAATCCTGTATTGATTACCACCCGATAAGTTTGATTAAATGCATATGATTGTTCTTTTTTTATCAAACTGAAGCAGCAAACGAGTATGTGTTCACCTGATGGTAAATGGTTACCGCCGGGCCATGGACATGTGTAAGCAACTTCATATAAAACACGGTTTCTGAAGTCACAAAGTGTTGAAACGCAAGAAAACCTTCAAATAAGGCTCCGATGGACATATGTCCATATCATATACCTAGAACTCTTAAAACATTTAACAGTCTTCTTAACAGTGCGCCTCACTTTGATGTTTTTACTGATGAATGGAAGACAATTTTATCAGAATGTCTGCAGTATTGTGAAATAAATGCGTGATGTATGCCAGAGTAATTAATTGTAATGTTTAATTTAATAAATTCAAATTACTTATTCTATGTATATTATAATAATTAGTATAATTGGTTGTCAGTCAACCGTTCTAATTATAAATAAATAAATCATAAAGTATAATCATAGCAAGTATTTTCAACTTAAATATGAAAAAAATATTGAGCTATTTGTAATTTGTTTTTCATAAATTCATATTAATCATTATCAAAAAAAAATAGTTTCAGCGATTTTTAATCTACACTAAAATTGTAAATTTTAATTTGGAGCCCATTAAAAAATCAGATAAAACATCGGTTATATAATTCAAGATAGCAATAGTACGCAACGCCATCTCTCATCACATAATGAAAATTGATTGGAAGTATACATTTGAGGTATTCAGTAGGCTACCTAGTGTCCGGCTGAAGGTCGCTTTTTAGCCGAAGCCGAAGGTATAAAAACATGCGAAAGCAAGTCCTAGAACTAATTACAATGACTTAGCTACTTCTCAAAAACGATAACATTTGAAAATACTGTTAAATTCGAACAAAACTTGCGAAGCAAGCCCTATTACCTTTACAGGTGGTAGAACCAGTGTAGTTCGACCGGGAAGTACCACCGCCACACCTATTTTAGCGTGAAGCATTTCTTGCGTTTCGATAGAAGGGTGTTGTTGCCGGCCGGGAGTAGCAACGCATCTGTGATTGACTTCATATGAAACCCATGTTCTGTATGTAGTTGATTACAGATGTCCAGGGGCGGCAGAGACCACTTACCATTAAGTGTGTATCTACTTAGTCCAGCGCATCATCATTTCCAGCATATTGTATTGTATTCGTCCCAGTTTGTTCAATTTGGTTCGCTTGTTGTGAACCTTCGACTTCGGCTAAAACTTCGCCCGAAGTTTCGGTCCAACACTCGTATTCAGTAAATCTAAATGCTTACACGCTTCATACTCAGCATCTGTGTGGGTAAAATAAACCTAGAAGGTAATTGTGTTTGTAGCCGTCATCAAATAAGTTATTTCGGACTGAACTCATATCTACTACAGTAAAACAGTAAAAATGCCGTTCGCTTTATACGCCATTCCGTGGAATGACGCAGTCACGGTTGCCAATACACAATGACAAATCTATTATACTCAGGCATTTTATCGAGCAACTATACGACAAGCCATACATTAAAATTCTTAAAACCGTTCCATTTTACGCTAAAGTTCACGACTATAGAAAACTTAAGCAAGTAGAGTTTCCTTGTAATGTTTTCTTCCTTGTTGTTTTTTCTTATCGGAGACACTCTTATTTAGTCTTCCAGGGTAGCTAAGTCTTCCAGAATAGCAAGGAATCTGTAACCAACCTCAGATTAAACTGTGATCTTACCTAGGACTTGATAATACAAATACGTGGACAACAGCCACATCACACAAATTAATTTGCAAACAAATCATAATTAATACAATAATTAACGACAATTATCTTGGCCTCATCAAATTGCATTTAAAGATCAAATTTCCATAGAACTAAGCTATAATTGGATACCCATTGCAGTATCAATTCCAAGGTTTTTGTACAAACCCTAAAGTTACACCAGATTATTTTGCTTTATATATCTCCACAAATAGTAGGCAAGTGAGTAAATGAGAAAAGTTTATCGGTACTGTAACTACGGCCCTACATAAAAAGTTTTAATTGATCGCCCTGCAATTATCTAGAGGCTTCGGGAAAGGTAATATGCATCCGAGTACGTAATTTAATATCAAGGGTACGCTAATACGTTAATCCGATTAGGCGGTTGCGCTGTTTTATAGCATTAATTTTAATATATTAATAGGGTTGTTTCTGTAATACATGTATAGGTACCTATCTGTTCTAAAGATTTTATATTAAAACGTAAATATATCCGAAACGTATATAAAATATTGTTTTTGTTAAAACCAGTTCTTCTTTGTTGACGAGGGGAACCTTTGGAAGGCATCACAATATCTTGAGAGATACATAAGATGAATTTTCTCCGCATTAAAACATCCTCAGTGTTTTCTGGATCCGAATTCCGGGATCTCCAAAGAAACGTTATTAAAATCCTTTCAGTACATCATGCCTTAATGAGAGCCAAAACACCGAATGACTTCTTTTGACCCACCTTGTATTTTACACTCCTAAATTACGCCCTCATCAAATTTTAATTTGTTGTATAAATAATATGAAATCAGGCTATTTGGATGATTTAAATAGATAACGAGCCACCTACGTGAAAGGTCATAAATATAAAATAAAGCTCCATATTTTCGTGAGACCCTTAAGGCTAACCGGAACACGTGAGATAAGCAGTATGTGCCCGGTTGTTTTATGGCAGGGCCTAAATCACAGCGTGGGTCCTATAAGATATTACAGCTGTAGCAAACAAAAGAGACCTTTATATTATAATATAACATCCAGCCATCACAAAAAAAATACACGAGAAACCTTCGCGAGCTAATTAATAACAACTTTGCTAAAGATCATCACATGATCAAATGAATAGTTTACTATTCTACATAGGACATAAAGACAAACATTCATTTTTATATATAAAGATTATTTACGTACAGACAACATATATATAACCCGTAGTTAAATTAAACGATCAAAATCAGCAAATAAATCTATGTCTGAATTTTCTACATACCTAAGTCACAATTTATATGATATTATGCAACCTAATATATATTCTAAACATTATTACAATAGCACCATAAACAGTAATCAAAGTGCTATTACCAAGTAGAAGACTGAATTGGACAATAGGTATTGTAGTATTACTAACTAGTTAGTTATGCTAGCTCGTAAACTACAAAGCGAGAACTGCAGTAAAATGGATAGCTCCATCCGTCTATCTTAGTCTAGTCACATCTTAGTATACAGAGTTTAGCTCAGTGGCTCAGAAGACAAATTATGAAACACTAGCATTTTCCAGCGCCTTCGTCTAAGCAATATCATATATAAAATAATACAAATTCAATTGAAGTTATTGCTCGATTGCAAACGGCACTCTTCGTGCATGCAAATTATCTTTCGCAAAATAATAAAACTTAACCAAAATCATTGTGTAATTGCAAACGACACTTCATCTACAGATAAGCAGGTAGTCTTTGTAGTTTAACAAGTGTCTCTTCACACGGGCCACTCGTAGCGTCCACATACATCACCACAAGAAGCTAGAAGCATTCATCGTGTGCAGCGAGTCTATATAAAATGTATAGAAACTATGGGAAATATGCCAGTGCCAGCGTTTTGTGGCTGCCGCGAGTGGCCCGTGTGCGGCGACACTAAGGAGCACCACTAACACACCTATTTCTGTTTAATGACAGAATGTTATGCGCTGGTGTGTTCTGACCTGAAGGGTGTGGTATTTATCTCAGGTTGAGCGACGCATCTTTGCTAACCTTACGTAAAAATCAGTAGTAGATTTCACATGCAAATAAGCGGCAGTGGCACTTAGCATCGGGTAGACTACAAGAAAATTTGTTACTTCCATATTATAAGAAAAAGTTGTATATCTTCTGCCCCATCATAAAAAAATACACTTCTGTGTAATTCAATTAATTATTCTGTAAGTACTTGATTACCTTGTAGAATCATGTCAGGTTTTAACTTTGAATCCAACAAAATCTCAAATCATTATTTCTAAAAAACCTGCGTAAGATAGAAAGCGAAACCTCAGTAAGAAAACGATAAAAACTTCTATAAAATATTCTTATTATGAGACTTTTTATTGAATTAAGAGAGTTTTTATCGAATTTTCGAATATTTGTCGAGTTTTTAGCATTTGAAAATTTTTCATTTCATTACTTATTTATTTAACCGATAACTACTAAAATTAATAGTAATATGTTACAGATTCCTTAATTTTTTTTACAAAGAGCGAAAGGTCGCAAATGTTGTCTCATACTATAAGGGTGGTATGATACAAAAAAGATTGAAAAACAGTGTCAGACAGCGTTGGTTGGAAGCGTAGAGAAAATTAAAAATGTAATTCGCTTTATCCCGCTAACTCTTTAGTCCACAACAAAATTGGAAAGGGTTACTGTGTAAAACTGTTTATCATCCCTTGTCGTATAACACGTAGCAATATGCGAGTTAATTAAAAGATTTATGAGCAAAAGGTTTTTACAAACGAAATATAACGTTTTCTACACTCACAGCCTCACGCTAGGATTTTTTCTACGCCTTGGATGCTATAGAGTCTATATAATATAGACACACAAATAAAGGAATATCCAAACACCCAGACCCAGAACTGAAATCTAAATTATCTGTCTTACCGGGCATTGAACACGGAAGACTTTGCGTTAATCCATTATAGCGCCACTACGTAGCGCGTAGCGGACATAGTTAATACTTGTTAATACTCTTAGTACTTGATAGATGTACACATGTATCTTTTGGTTTTAAGTATTTCTAAGTATAGTATACTATAGCGTTGTTATTTCAGGTATAATTTAAAATATTGTGTGTTCTTCTTCCGCTTAGTTTCTTTTTTTATAATATGGAAAAAGCAAACGAGCACACGTTTATCTGATAATAAGTAGCCACTGCCGCCCCTGGACATGTACTAAATTGGAAAGCGTTGGATACTTACCAGAAACCAGAACGCAGCAGCATTTCTTGTAATATCTTTTTAACATCATTTGAACCGTAAGTCAATTATATTCCTTAATAAAATTAAAATGTATCAATTTATTGGTAATGTATTAAACTACTGATAAGTCGCATAAGTTATTTAAGCTGCTGTTGATTAACTTTCCTAATTCACGCGAAGGAAATCAATACAAAACTCTAGCTAAACATTCACCAAGGGATAGAAGCATGTAGTACCACTTCCAATCAAACTTCAGGTTTAATTGAATTAACCACGACTATAATCAATACGCCGATACCCAACAAGTTGGGGCCCAATCAACAAATTAGGTGCAAATATCCCTTTAATTCGCTGACCCATTTTCACGTGGAAACTTCAACACGGTCTAATAGAACATGTTTCGGAATTACGCCGGGTAATTGCCGCCGGATTTAGTTACCTACACTAATTACGCGATGCGATGTGCAATTGAATATAAACTAGCTTTTCCGTACACTCACCCTACTATCTATCAACAGTCATAACATCTGTATTTTTGAAGTTATACTTCTTTTGGCGACCCGCGTGGCGCAGCGGTTACCATACCGGTCTGACGCGCAATGGGTCCCGGGTTCGATTCCCGGCCAGACAGGTATCTGAATGATGAGTTTAGATTCCTGTTCTGGGTCTGGGTGTTTGTGTATTCGTCTTGTGTCTTGTGTGTGTCCATGGTACCCACGACACAGGAGAAAATCCTACTGTGGGGCTATGAGTGTAGAAAGCGTGTATTTTTTTTTTGGCACGTTACGGAAAAATAATGTCCCTGTAGTTCCGGGATTAGAATATCGGCGGTATGTGTGGTCGCATACCGTCGTAAGGATCAGGCGGAGCGGTGAGCCCAGCCGCCCATCTATGAGGAGCCCAATGGGGCAATGCGCTCAGAGGACTCCGGTTGCGTTTCTTTGGAGATCACGTAGTCCTCTTTGTAGTGCTGAGGACGATCACTTGTTAATGCGGCAAAAATCCCTCATAGCCCTGCGTCGCTCCCACGGCCTCAGGTACCTTTTGAAGATTTCTATTTAAATCATCCAAATACCCCGATGATGGCTGGATCCCCCTCAAGAAAAAAAAAGGAAAATGATACACCCTGAAGTTAGCTGTAGTCAACATTTTAGTTTTAACATGCGCGCGCTCATCGTCACGGAAAACCGACACCCTGAGGTTAGCTACAGTCAATATTAGTTTTTCTATCGTTAGTGTCGTGTTTATACAAATGTAAAATAAGGTGAAAGCTATTTTTTTAAAGATTTTTATCTTGTAAAGCCAAAGAAGTATAACTTCTAAAGCTTGTACATAAGTACACACACACACTTTCTTTTTTGTATTAATTACTAGACATGTCCCACAGTTTAAACAGCGGTTAAAATGTTACATTATTTAATATTGATTAAAATTTACAATTTTCATATAATACAGGCTACTTTCTCGACTCAGTCTTCGAAATTAGGTTCGTTATAAATATGCGATGCGAGTGAACTTGTCATTTGGTACGTCAATTTAGAAAATAAACTCGTAAAAGTAAACCGTTATATTGCTATAATCTTCTGGAACAAGAACAAACTGCTTATAATACGCCTACTCGCAACAACCTTTTCATATTTTTGATGAGTGAATAAAAATTCATTCATGCAATAGTTACTGCACTTCACAAAGTTCCGGCTCGGGTTCTTTTATTTAATGGTAAAATAAAGTTGTAATTAATTTGAATGTAAAAAGTTGAGCCACAAAAATGAACGATATGTATTATGATAGTATATTTTTGCCAGAAATTTTGATTTGGAAAATAAATAATAATATATAACGATATTTGACAATACAGTAACAAATCTAAGCGAAAACTTGTTTTTTTTATAATTATAATGCCTATCTTTATTATACTAATTTACCAATCAAATTATTAATCTATACCAAAACGATTGCACTTATCATTTTATATATCTTAAATGATACCTTTAAGATATATAATATGTCGGCGCGACACCGCGTATTTATGAAAAACACGTCGCCGATAATAATTATTTTAGTTAGTTTAAAGATCGAAAATTGTTTGTTTATCGAATTACCAACATTTAATGATTTTTAGAATTGTAATTTAGTTTACCCTCCATAAATTTGTTATTGTCACCAAAAAATGTTATAAAAAGGCGAGAGAACGCCGGTAGAAAAAGATTCTTGTTTAACCGTCGGAGCGATCGGACCTCCTAAATTGTGAATAAATCGAAGAAGTTTATTCCTGTGTTTTAGTTGAAATATTCAAGAATGAACAGTAATGAAGACTCCTGGACCATCCTGACGTCACACTTCACGCACTCTCACTTCGTTATACCATATAAACAATACTTTTGTACTACTTAATTAAATAAAAACAATATACAAAGCATCTATAAAATAGCGTCCAGCCGTAAAATTACTCCTACATTATTTATAATTAGCTGACCTTAATTTACAATGAAATAATACTAAATACTAAATAACAAATAATATTCGAATTTTCATCAATACTAATCAACCGATTGATTCATTCGGCGTTAGCGTAATTGATAAGCATATTTGATTTAATGGTGATTATTATGTGAATTTAATCTGGTACCTTATGACTCTACAAGTATATTAAATTAAGTTATTGCGGTATTGTATTTGTCTAGCGACATAACAGCTAATGTTTACACTACTAAAGTCTTAACAAATTTATATGAAAAAAAAACTTAAGGGGCTGTTCAATTGCCCAAAAATTCCTTATAATTGAGGATAAATAATTGTAGAGGCTATTAACACTGATTCTTTAGGCAGATATAGGTATGGCAGTTGTGCTTACATTTTGGAACCATAAAGAGTAGTAGACCATGTAGGTAGTAGACGCAAGCGAAGAAAATTGGCTCCACAGAATACCAGCGCTGCAGGTGACCTCGATTACCTGCAGCAATGAGCTGAGTGGAGACCCTTTCGGTCAATGTAATGTAACTTACATCATTAAGTATTAGTTAATAATAATAACACATGTTTGCTATTCAATGTATCTGTTTTTGTATAACTTTTTGTACTGTACCGAACAAAGTATTTTCTTTCTTTCTTTCATTAAAACTATATTGCACTGTACCTATAGTAACTCTTCAAGTTTAGCTCAGTTACGTTAGGTCTAATTTATAAATACGCACACATGTAGTCCAAACACGAACTAATCAAACATACTTCGGAATTAGGTTCAGTAATTACCGGCATGTTTAGTTACCTACGGTAATGGCTCGCCGTTAAACTTGGATACAAACTTTGTAAATTACATGTTTTCTGCCCTAGGCAACAGCGTTTGCATTAGAACTTTAGCAAATCTAACAATATACGTTGGTTTTGAAGAAATACAATGTGGGTACTTAATAATTACAGCAATCAAATCGTAAGCTTTTTTAATCTGGTGGTTTTAAACTATTTAGACAATCATATTCTTCCGAGTAGATCTAATTATAGGTTAACTAGTTGACCCGGCGAACTTCCTTCCGCCTAAAAATCAAAAATATAAAATTATCAGTGTTCCTCCACTATATTATGCATGTATTCTACATAAAAACCTTCCTCTTGAATCACTCTATCTATTAAAAAACTGTATTCAAATCCGTAGCGTACTTTTAAAGATCTAAGCATAGAAACAGACAGTGAGAAGCGACTTTATTTTATACTATGTTATAATGTAACAATCATCAACTTATTATTGTTTCATCTATTTGCTTGTAATTTTAGATGGAAGAATGCAAAAAATAATATTTCTCATGATGAACACGTACTTCAGCCATTCTTAGTATGATCAAAATGGATATTTAGTATTAAACAACGATTATGAATATATTTATATCAAAATATAACTTCGTATAACATTATAATACTTTTTCATTAAACACATCTTAATTATAGCAACCGACAAGAAAATCGTAGGTATAAAAAGCGAAGCCTAATTCCGAAACAAGCTTTTTGCCTTCAAGCAAGCATCTGTGGAGTGTCTTGAGAATAAGGTCAAGCGGACGTTAAGGGACCGGAGAGGATCTTGACGCACGTTCCAGCCTCTGAAGATGTTTCACTTTTACCAGCCACGACCAAGTATGAATGTATATTTTATACATATAACATACTCCATTATGTTACTAATGTAATCATATAAAATAAAGTATCTGTATTGTTAAAATAACAGCTTCTCGCAAAATTCAGACCATAGTCTATGTATACATTATAATAGATATCTAAAACAAAAAACACGTAATTCGGGCCGCTTCGAACACCTTTACTAGGTCATAAACTACATTATTACAGTAAAATCTGACCGGTAGTATCTGCGTGAAAAACAAATACACATGCTCGCCTTCGTTAACTTTCGCATTTATAATATCTATATATGTCTATATGTTCCGGAAAAACGCTAAATTTTGACGCATAGTGTGTATTATAAGTACGCACAATCTTAGACCAATTTTATTTTAGAAAATGAACTCTCTCCAACTGATTATTGTCCAACTGCTGGGCGCGGGTTCTCTCAGAATAAGAGACATTTAGGTCATAGTCCACCACGCTGGCCAAATGCGAATTGGTAGGAATTGGCAGGAAAATTTAAATACTTATTAACCAATATTTATTAACCAACGCAATAAGAAATCTGCGCATATTTCTACTCACGGCGAGGTATATGCGGAAACCATAAATATCATGGTGATAGTTATCAGAAAACGTAAATTATTCATAGTTAGTGCACGGTTCCCTTGGTAAAATATGGGTGGACAGAACAATGCTGATCGTTAATATATCTGGACTTCATTATGTTCCTTTCCTTCATTATTTTGTTTTAAACGACCTTTTCCTGTGCCTGTTTACTCGCGTTTAATCAAGTGAATGAGTTTTCAAATTTAAGACGAGACCCTACGTATCTTTGGAGTGTTGAAATGAAAAATATCCGTTACTAATCACCATTTTTTTTACTTGTGTAAAAAACTATAATTACTAGGCTAATTCTTTTAAGTTGGTGTTCATATGTCCACTTGATGTAAAGTTATCACTGCAAGCAGCTGACATTAGCAGGGATATGAATATCGATGGACTGCTGTAGCCAATTTACAAAAAAATCTGACCTGGAAAAGCTTAGTTACTTATGTTTTGGACTTTTGGTACACACATGTTTTGCAGACCATAATGACCATAGAAACGCAAAATATCAATAGCAGTACGAGAGGGTTTCTACTGCTTGCTCAACTCAACTCCCCTATATACATTTTCCAAAGGAGTCTTCTTTATGAAGTAGATATGAGTATATCTCCCTTACCTTCTATAGAATCGTAAACTATTCATTTGAGCGTGTGATAATCTTTAGCAAAGTTGTTATTCATGAGGTCGCGAAGGTTTCTGGTGTATTTTTTTCATGAGATGACATAGCAACGCGCGCAGGGTACAGCTAGTTTATTATATAAATCTCAAGAGAAAGTATGTATATTTCAAATTATACATAAGCAAAAACATGCACATTTCTTTTATCTACGTTACAGAAAAGTGTGTCAACGTCGCCACTTGTCGTCGGCATTTCACGGTCTCTCGAGTTTCTAAAAGTACCATACAATACCCCGGCCAGGTATTTTAAAGAAAATGCGCAGACATCATTGACCTAGTAACAGACGGAGCTGATACGAAACTTCAATAAAATTAAAATTAAAAACTGTTTGGTCAAAGTCCATATTTTATTTTGCTTAGCAAAATAACTGCAACTTTAATACGAATTGTATCACAGTGTAATTTAGAAATTGACAATTGCTTCTTTGGGGTCAAGAAAAACATTATGAGGAAATCTTCACACCTCGGAGATTTTTTTTTCAATTCAATGGTGCGTGATGTCTACCAGTTGGCATTTTAGCTAGCGCAGTGGACTGTAACCGACGTCTCCCTCATAAGATGGGTTGATGGCGACGATGTACCACATATATCAATTTATATTTTTATTATTTCTGTATGGGGGGTGGTGTTAATTTGATAGATGATAGCGTTTACGGTCTTACATAGTATGTAACCCATTAGTAGACGCAAAATTACAATGCAATAAAAAAATATTGCTTGTTTCACTTGTGAACGATGGTGAACACATGACCGTGTAAAAATAACGATGAAATTTAGTTATAATATATGTATTTTATTAGACAAATTTTCTGCGCTCCATCTTCACAATTCAATACAATTATACTAATACTACCTATCTAAAGTCTACGTGAGTCCTCATCAGTCGCGTGGCTCTACATTATTGTAGAGCAAACTTTATAAACATAAAGTCCTGTACAAATAGATTACTAACACTCGGATTGTCACGTACATTTGTAAACTTTAAAATACTACTATTTGAGCCAATGTAATTAGCAACATATTTTGAGGCATTACCGTTATTTTGTTCAAGTAAAATAACAAACCTCATTTCATTTTTAGTTAACTTTTACTCTACTATCTATTAAAATATATACTGAACACTCTATCCATGACTTTTTAGGCAACAACAAATTTCAAAAGTATGAGAAACCTAGCCAGTCTGTTAAGGTATTATTTTCAGTGAACCAATCCTATTCAGGGTGGTCAAATTGTGATCGAAGGCTTTTTGTTGGATATAGTAGTATATCGTATATAACGATATACTACTATATCCCATCTTACCACTGTAACTAGTGTTAAGATGGGATCTTACCACTGTAACTAGTAGTATAATGGGATCATCAGCAGCAAAAACATGTTCTACGGGAGGTTTTAAGTTCAACCCCTGCAGAGTTATAATTAATTTTGTGTTTTAATAAGAAAATTGACTTTTTTAACTAATTCTTATTAAAATTCGAAAAATTCTACACCTGTATCTTTTCCATAATTTTCAGTACTAATGTGTCCTCGCGTTAGACATGCTATTTATGGTTGTGTAATGGGTTAATTAAAGACAATAGTAAGTATTAACACAAATTATTTTCTGGAATCATAACTCTCTATTTATTTCGGACCCCACTGTGAAAAAAAAAAATACTCTACCGAAAAGTGACCCTGAATTACAAGTTTTAGCCACCCTGTATATAGTAAATAATTCTAACTTAATAGATAAAACCAACCTTTAGCTCGATCAAATCCAACCCTAACTTCAAAACGAAAAGCATTTGATGTAATTCATTTTATATATGTAAGTATACGTTTGATTTACAATTCAACGTCCAGTAGGAAGAAGGTTGCCGGTATCGTAAAAAAACTGGATAAATGCGAGTTGAACTCATACACGAAGGGCTCCGTACCATTGTTTAGAAGGTGGTAGAAACAGTGTAGTTAGACCGAGGAAGTACCTATTTCTAGCGTGAAGCAGTTCTTGCGTTTCGATGGTAGGGTATGGTTGCAGACACACTTTTATATGAGTCGACCATCATAGTCCTCGGGAGTAGCAATGCATCTGTGATTTACTTCAGATAGAACCCATGTTCTATATGAAGTTGCTTACAGATGACCATGTGCGGCAGAGACCACTTACCGTCAGGTGGACGTATGGAGGCCCCCCTTAAACATTGAGTCGAATTTGTTATTATAGCGGTAACAGATATACATCATCTGTGAAAAGTTCCACCTTCTGTCTATCACGGTTCATGACATAAAGCCTGGTGACAAACCGACAGACGGACGCCAGAGTCTTAAGCCGCGTTTCCATTAGGCAACATTTGCCGCTCGACATGATGTGCAATTGTCCAACTGTATTGTCGTAACTGTTGTTTAACAACGTTGTCTGTCTAATTCTATGCTATTTGACAACAACGCGGACATAATTGTATTGAAAGAAAAGAAAATAAAAAAACGCTTATATATATATATATATATATGTATATACTCGTATATATGCAACGTTGCCGAACATGTTGAGCGTCACGTGTTGCGCGCCAAATGTTGCCTAGTGGAAACTCGGCATTAGTAATAGGGTTTTGTCTTTTTGGATATGGAACTCTAAAAATGACAATCAGTAAGGTTCCTGACTAATGAGCGAGATAAAATACTTCCTCATGTATTATCTTAATCCTAAAATTGCCTTGCATAATTACTTACGACATTTTTTTAAAGAACCGATGTTCTATATGAAGTTGCTTACAGATGTCCATGGGTGGCTGTGACCACTTACCATCAGGTGGACTGCATGCTCCTTTGCTACTTCAATTAGATAAAAAAACAGAGAAGTCCATATTTCTTTGCTCATTTCAAATAATTTTATTATGTTGAAATGGCTGATCATTACGGATTTTATGACCATAAATGTAAATGTAACAATAATGACGTAAACAATACAATAGTAAATTATATGATATGAATCCCCGAAATAATTCATCTTGAACTACTAATGACATAGAACTTAGTGACAAAGGTGTTTGTTGGTTTGAAAAGGTAGGAGAGTCTTAAGACCTCTCGGTAACGGCTTATAACTTACGAGTAAGTTTGAATACCTTCTTATCAACTATAAGCATAATAGTCTAAGAGAGGAATGCGTGATTTCTGTGTTTGCCTTTTATAATCAAATTAATTTATCCGATTCCGTCAGAAGAATAATGTTTTTTGAGAATATGTATATGACATTATGGAAAAGTCTACTACATAGTATGTAGACCTTTGGACTTAGACGCAGCACCTTATAATACATATTTTATGACCTCTAGATTAATATATTTAATCTAGAGGTCATAAAATACGTATGTATAAGGTTCGAATCTTATGCTTTCTTTATTTTCGGAAGTAACATGGCCATAACATGATTTTAATGTCCAGAATAACAAACGGAAAAGGTTGCATAGTAAATAATAATAAACAATAGTAAATAATTACATTCCTGAAAGTTTTGAACAATATTCTATCGTAATATTTATGAATAGATCCCGTATCCCGTTTAAGACTATTGAGAAGTTGTAACATTTCGTAATAAATTATTTACCTATGAATATTACTTGTTTAGGCCAACAAAATAAACCAACCGATTTATATCGGTTGGCCCATTATCATAATGTTCAATATCATTTTCGGAAAGTACCTGTGCCGCATAGTCAGAGGGGAACGCAGTGCCACCACTGCAGCTGCGACCAGGATACAGCGCAGCATACAATGGAGGAGTGTCCAGCTTGGGACAGTCAGCGCCGTGTCCTCGTCGCTGCAGTGTGGTCAGATCTCTCGTTCACGGCTGTAGTGTAAACTATGGTCACGTGCGAGAGGTCTTGGAAAGCCATCAAATCTTTCTGCGAGGACGTCATCTCCCAGAAGGAGGCTTCAGAAATAAAAGAGAAAAAATCTCAGACATCCCTATCCGCAGCCGAAAAACCGGGGCTAGGAGAAGCTTCACCTCTAAAAGAGACGGGCCCTGCTGAGTCGGAGTCCGACATATCCTCTCACCTACCCCGCGCAGAGCGGAACCCATGAATGGTTTCCCCACGTACAAAAAAGGCATTATTATGGAGACCATTCCATTTTAATAGTACCAACCAACATTTCTGCTATTTAAAATAAATATGGTCTTCTTCATTATAATGATTATGATGATGACGATAATCGATTGATGATAGATGATTATAAAGAAGAAGACAAATTTCTAGCCGGATCTGTTTAGTTGAGGTTTGATTTTAACTGACAATTTTAAGCACTTCCGTAGACCTTTATAAAATATAAAAAAATATAATGAATGAACTAATTTAGTAAAACTACCGCGTCAAGTTTCATTATCATGATGATAGTGTTCCCGATGGCATCTCGAACTCCATTAGTGAGTCAGTTGCCCAGAGATAGTGAGAGAGCTCTCAGCTACAAGACTGTTACGTGACGAAGACG